>NW_017547578.1:1090748-1208479 GCF_001854935.1 Bemisia tabaci | reverse complement strand
AAGTGTTCAGATGCTCAATCTGAAAACTTCAGAGATCCATATGACCTAAACTTCGGGTCCCACGCACGAGTTTTTTTTCTCCGTGTATGCAAGCCACAATCAAACATATTGGTTTTTCGTGGTCTTATGTTGAGTTTCTTCTCTAAGCCTTTCCGAATGTATCTTTCGACAAACTCAAACGTGTTCACAAGGCGAGGTGGTTTTGCGTCGTTAGCCATCAATGAATCGAAATAGGTAAAGGTATTTTGGGAATTAAAGGTATTCGGGGTAGGTATAGGTAAAGGTATTTTGGAAAATACCTGGGATTATCCGAACTAATGTTGCGGTCGACCGGTTAGTGTGATGGAAATTTCGGATAATCCGAAAGCCATTAATATTCATTAATTTTATGCAACTATCTATGCACAGATCTAAACTTGCAAAATTGATCTTATAAGTAACTAGGAGACTTGTGAAATAAAAGGAAAAATAAAATCAAAGCCGGGAACCAGACGCATCTAGCATCATTATTTTCAGAAGAATCAAGCCGGAGCTTGCAACCTATAATACTGCTTTTAAAAATTGAAAGTCGGAAAATGATGCATCATTTTCGGGTTCATGAACCCGAGAAATATGTAGGCCGAGAGGATCTTTTTAACCTCATCGAAAAATGAAACATTCAATCTAGAAAAGTACAAGGTGAAATATTTAAGCAGAGACAAAGTGTTCAGAAAGAAAAGTTAAAATTAAAAGATAGAAACACACTTATATTAAATGCACCAGAGATCTACAGCAGGCTGCAGGAGGTCCCACTCAACAATTAATTATGTTGGCCATGACAATGTTTTGGGACGTCACCAAACAATTGGAGCCTAATTTTCCAAGAGTAAACAAAACTAATTTTTTTTGAAATTCACTGCCTGATTGTAAATTGCATGGCTCTCCTTGGCTCCCCTCTTGAATCCTGAGCTTTTGGCGAAGAAGGTGCAGTCATATTTTAATGATATTTTCATCAACCCTTAGATGCTTAAGCCCGGTCAAATTGACATGAGAATTGTTTAAAAAACGTGCAACGCGAGTTGTAAGGGACTGCGGTACATACGAGCCGTAGATGTAGCTCTGTAAATATTTGTACATTATAAAAATAAGCAGACTCCAGGTTAAAAAAAGAATCAGACTTCAAATTGTAAAACGAAGAAAAAATTGAGGATCAACAGAGTCGAAACGTAATCGGGCGTAGTTTTTTAAATGTTTCTATCAAATCTGAGCAATACTTCACTGGCAGCATACAACGGAGCATTGCGAGTTCACGCCTAGCGCCATCGCGCCTTCATTTTGAAGATGCAACACGGACATCCATCATGTACGAATAGTTGTATCTCTGCGCCGTCATCAACGCGCCTCCTTGTTTGCTCTATTTCCAGACTGTGTTTGTTTCTGTTTGTCTTATTTGTATTTGTAGCGTTGCTTTAAAGACTGTATGAGCAGCACGACCGTAAATAGAAGACCCGTAATAATCGAGCCGCGTTTCTTACTTTTCTCACGACACCTCAATCATTTTCCTCTGCGGAGCTCACAAGTGGATCTTCGAGATTTTTTTTTGGGTGAAAAAGTCAGAATTTTAGAATGATTTCCAATTTTTGATTCTTTCCTCCGAAAAAAAATCCAAGATATGAGGCTGTTCCATTGATCATTCTCTAAATATTGCTCTAAATCACTTACGGAGGCGGAGATGTTGGTTCTTCGTTAACTTCCGCCTTCTCCTCGATGCTGCGGAGTTGATGGTTTTCTTTAACTTCCACTTCGTCCTCGATGCGCTTCTGGGACTTATCCATTTTTTTTGGTTTTATAAAATGTAAAAGAAAACATTTCACAAACACTACAGCATGAGCTAATGAGTCTGAATGAAGTCTGTGCGGGGGTGCTTTCCCACGATCCGCAAGCTGGACACGGCCACCTTATCAACGGATGGTTTCGGGTTGCGAGCTCAAGCAGCCAGGCTAGGAATGTCGCGTACCAAAACCAATTAACCAGAACGCTAAATTTATAAACATTTTCCGCATAATAATATTCTTAACAATAATTTAGTTCATTCAACCAATACCCTGTATGATTTTTGACAACAATTGAAAAAATTTGGAAACTTAAATTGCCATAATTTTGGAAACCTGTATTAAATTCGACTAAAAATATCAACCTGCATTGTTGTCACATCTAAAATAAATTCACAAAAAATTCATCTTTTTCAGCAGTCAAACCGGCAACAATGCAGGGTGTCCTAAAATCCCTATTTTTCCTCTATACTTTCTGAATCACTATAATCATCCGTGAGTAATTCTTGTTGTTAAAGGTTTTGAGGTCGCGAACGAATATCTGCCGCTGATTTTTTCCTGACAGTGTTACTAACTTTCTTCCTCTTCCAGACATTATCCTCTAATTTTTCATGATTTCCGTGATTCGTATTTGATTCAATAATATCATCATCAACATCGATTTTTTTAGAAACACTTGCATTTCTTCACTGAACACGCCCAACGTTGTACGTTGTTTGTTAACTATTTGTGCCATCGATTGTCGGGTCCGGAGTGGAAAAGAGAACCGGAGGACCGTACTAGAAAATAGGGAAGAAAGGGAAAAAAGGAAAATCCATCTCGGGGACAGAACCCAAGGCAACTAGGCGAACCGCATACCTAGGCATCCCACCACGAGAAGAAGAAAGCACAAACTAAAATCGGGGAAACAAAGCGGAATGAAAACCTGAACGGAAACTCAAATGGTCAGAAAATAAGATGAATAAGAAAACCTAACTCACGAAAAGCATCACCACGGCATGGCACTTCGTGGTGGCATGTCAGGGTATGCACGTCCTGACGCAACTCGAGGAATGAACGTCTCGAGGGAATCTCTCAGGGAATGGACGTCCTGAGGCAACTCTCTTTCCAGGGAATGGACGTCCTAGAAAGGAGATTTAAAGGAAAAAGACTTAAGGAGTCGGCTTACTCTAGGCGTTGCAAGAACGGGAAGCTAAGAACGGGGGAACTCTCGTCGTTGGCCTTCTATAGAGCTGATCGCAGACTGATCGCCGCCGCGGCCACTCTCCTGACCGTCGCCGTGGGTCGCTGCGTGCGCGTGGGCTTGCGCACTGGTCACTTGGCGCCTGCGCACAACGCTAAAACTAAGCAAAACTAAAATATCTCTTTTTGGGCGTAAGACCCAACATACACCTCCCCTTGAACCCTGTAAGGGTTCGAAAGAGAACTCCGATGGTGGTGCAGAAGGGTTGCTGAACTGAATTGAACGGAAAAATGCAGAAAATCGAAAATAAAAGTTATCTGTGAAGTATATTACAAGAATACGAAAAATCATTGTCAGGTTAACAAACAAATCTAACCGTCATGACAATTTTACAAATAATAACATCATTAGTTAAGCAACATCGTTAATTACTTACATATTTTCCAAGCGGAAACGTTGGGCTCTAATTGCCCCTTCAATTTGCCGGCGAGATGGCGCGGCAAAAATGCTTCTCGGGTTGTACCCCCGATCCAGGGTGCGTTCTAAATGTTGTACGTAACGCGAGTCAGTCGGGACCGGCACCGGTACCGGTATAAAAACTGGCACAGCTGATGGGGTGTCAGTGCTAAAGACATTTTTGGAGTCTAATTTCACCCCAACAAGAGCATTTCTTGTTGCGTCAGTTAGAACATGGACGGCACACTGGACTGACCATTTAATGGCAAACGTTGGAAATGTGGCACCTAAACGCTGGACGAACGCAGAAACATGTTTTGTCTTGCTTTGTCTCATTGTTTTCAGTTGACGTTCTAGTAAGTCTTGGTGCAAATTACCAAACTCTTTCAATTCGTTTAAATCATCAATCGTTAGCAGATTTGATTCTTCAAGAGAAGTAATGATCTTTTTGAGGGATGCAAGACGTTTTGTAGCACGGTATGTTTTCATCCTGGGGCTCTTCAGTACACGATTGAATTATTGTCTTCCCGTCACATTCGTATCATTTCTTTCGAGATGATGATAGATTCATGGCGTGGTCAATGTGTTTTTCACGCTGTGTCCGGCCGGCGGGCTTTTGTCTGAAGCCTCGAGCTTCCATTCTTTCGCTACCATTCACCCGGACCA
Organism: Bemisia tabaci; assembly: GCF_001854935.1. Taxonomy (NCBI): domain Eukaryota; kingdom Metazoa; phylum Arthropoda; class Insecta; order Hemiptera; family Aleyrodidae; genus Bemisia; species Bemisia tabaci. The sequence continues at coordinate 1,204,363 of NW_017547578.1, read as the reverse complement.
AGTGCTTTAGACATTGTCTGAATTCATCCACGTCAGGAGCAGGGTTAAGTCGCTTCCGTGAACCTGTCCGGTCCTTTTTAAGCCCGTCTCACCTCCGGATCATAACGTCCAACGACGCCTCGCTCCTGGAAAGTTAATGAAAACAAATCGCTCCTTCGTCGAGGAATTTTCGATCGGCCAGCTTTTGTAGCGGAGTTGCCTCTTTTCGGTTCTCTTGGCGGCATTAAGGTGTCCTCTGTATGGGGATTTGACGCGTGCACTTGGAAAGTACGGATTTTGAAAGGTTGGCACGAATGGCGCGTACGGATCACGGAAATACACAGCACAGAACAAACGCAGAAATACACAGCACAGAACAAACTCGGAAATACACAGCTCATGAACAAACACGGAAATACGCAGCACAGAACAAACTCGAGAGTACATAGCACATAACAAACGGATTCTTGCTGTGAACTTAACTCCGCCGTCCAAAATAAAAATTCCGTATCTCCATTCGACATTTTTTCAATTTTTTTATGACGAAGTGTTGTTTTACAAAAAAAAAACCCAGTGAACATTCATCCTTCATTGTTTTGATACAACTTACCCGCCACTATTAGAAACTAAAAATGAAAAAACGAAGCCTTGTGGTAAATGAATTTTCTTGGAATAGAGCAGTATGTGCTAGGATGAAGGAAACAATTTTGAGTGGAGTTCCGGCGTTTTTGCCGTAGGCGGCAGTACAAAAAATAACCTGGAGGTTGCACAATTTCTCCACGTAGTTCTCTAATTCCCGCAGTTTGAATTTCTTAATTTTTTTTTCTTCATCTTTTTTCATTTCGTCTCATTTTTTTATTCATCATTCATAAATTCCTATTTTCGAGTCTGATATTCTCTACATACTTCTGCAGTCCTAGATGTGCCTAGCTGAACATTCTAAGACGACAACAGAAGAGAGAACTCAAAGAGAATCCCTACGGTGAAATTCTTTCGCTTTATATGGACTGAGACCATCAGAAAGGAACCAACCTTCTTTAAGTTGAAACTAAGGAAAAGAGGTTTGAAGATTTATTCCTGCATAAAACTCAGTGTACAAAATAAGCTTTAACCCTTCTTTTCACCAAAAATCTTTATTTGTAGACTTCTAGTTTTTGGCAGGAGAAAAAATACGGCTAGTGATTCTGGAAAACATCCTTTACTCAATTGTTTCGAAAATGTGGATTGGTTCCTTTCTGATAAACTCGGTCCATATTTTCCATGACAATGCTTTGTTTTACCGCTGCAAACATGCACCAAAATTCATGTTATTTACTTCTGCGTGTCTTGAAGTAGAACTTCGCATGATACATCCTACAGGATGTCCACTGTCGTTAAAAACCAAAAAACATCAGGAGTTGCGATGTCATCAGAAAAATTCAAGAAATTCGGTCGTGGGTCAGGAAGTTGTGAGTGCTTCAAGCGTTATCAAACATTTTGGTATTTTGACATTTGGAAGCTTTCATTAAACTCGGAATAATAATTTAAGTTGCTGTTATTACGGAAATTCTCTCACGCGTGACGTTCGATAAGAGCTGAGAAATCATCGAGTATTTGATTTTTTATATCATACGAGTGTCAATTTGCTAACGCCGAAAGTTAGAATTTCGGATTAATTATCAGGAAAATTCAGAATGAAATTCTAATAGACACCCAAATACATCCAAGTCACCCGCGAGGAAGGCGGAGATTGAAACGTTATCATTAATCGCCTCTCTCGCCAAAAACAAACGCGGCTCCCCGGCGGAAAAATGATATCGACGCGTCATTGAAAGGGATCCGGGGATCGTCCCTTTTTAAAACGCCTTTTTCAAAAACTCACGCTCGACAATACAATCACCGGCGCGGAAAATCACTCGAGCCCGGGTCTCCGCTCCAGCGATAATCCCTCCGAATCGGTTCTGGATCCTTTCGCAGTCAGAACAACTTATCTCCCACAACATGCTCGCACACATGCGCTGTTCTTGACAGGTTCGGCGTTATTATGTGCAGGCTCTTCGAATCTCGGCGCGATCCATCACGCGGCGTTTTTCCTTTTTTTCTTCATTTTCCGGCCGGATCTCTTCTGCGCGTCTGGCTCGCGCTGTTTTTACAATCCCCGCTCGAGTCGGTTAAGATATCAAACCCGTCAATATTATTTTTTACTCGCTCTTCGTCTTCCTAACGCGGATTTGATGGCGCAAGACACTGGAGAGGCGTGCTTTGCGATATATCGATTTGTCTACCGTTTAAGCCCGTCTGCACGCGAAGAGACTACAATATTCACCAAGGTCTGTTCTTGCAGTGCCAAGGCATGAAAGGCATCATTGTTACTGGAGCGAATAACCTCAGTGTCAAGTTCATGACTTATTTCCTCATTACGGGCTGGTGAGCCTAAAATGTGAGGTGAGTTTAGAGGAGACTCAGCACCAACGTTTCATTCTTTTTCATTACTTACCGCATTTGGACTTGACTCAGGAGTTGAGGACCTGTACGTATCGAGATGAGTGTCATCACATGGAAGTATATCTTGTAAGGGGCGTAGATATAACGTTTGCTGTTTAAAGAGAGCGGCTAAAGTAGCACATGAGAGTGTTAATCCACTACCCAATTCCAATGGCCTTAAAAACGATCGGTTCCGCTTTAAAATTGCAAGGATAATATTTCCTTGGAGTTTATCTTTAAACTCATTCTCGAGATAGGCAAAGACTTGATCCTGAGTATAATGCTTTGGAAGCACCACTAAGTCCCTTATCAGGCCTTGTCCACACGAGCGCAGTTCGCGGAACTTATTCCTCGAACTTGCTCAGTTCCCGGAACTTATTCCTTGAAACGAGGCATGCTGTCCACACGGGTTCGTCCGAACTGGAACCGGAACTTCAATAAAACTATACAATTATTGCAAAATAATAGATTATTATGACCGCCAAAGTAACAAAAATACATGTCAAGATCATATGTAAAGGACGTGAAAAACTAAAACAAGGAAATTCACATCAAAAGAAACGTATTTAGAAGCTCGGAGCACGGGGGAAATTCCAGGTTTTGAAGGAATAAGTTTCAGCTCAGCAAAAAACTTGTTCCGGGAACAAGTTCCTCGAACTGAGTTCCGCGAACCGCGTTCGTGTGGACAAGGCCTGAGTCCGAGTCTTGAGTATTCTCATTCTTCGTCGTCGGTTAAAGGGGTATCCTTATCATGCTCCTTTATAGTATAGCTTTGGCTTTGTAGTCGCTGGTAAGTCCAGGTCTTCTTGTTCCCCCACCATTCTGATTCTGATTTGAAGATCGATTGCGTCTGGCTGGGAGTAGATATTGCATTTCCTGTAAAGTACACAATCAATATTAGAAAAAAGGAAAGAAAGAAAGAAGGGAACATGCACGATATAAATTATCATCGGAAATAGATTCAGAGAATGATTTTACAGATTAGACTCAACCTTGGAAGTAAAAAAAATCGGCTCAATTCTCTTTCAAAAATATAATCAACGATACCTACTGTAGTCATGTCAGCTGAATTGAATCTGCTAAATCAGAATTAAAATTGGTTCAAAGCAACGCATGCTATCGCCTCGCGGGGAACCAGTCTAACTTTAATCCCGGTAACATGACTTTTCTTGTAAAAAACTGATGATTAAGACTGAAAATTTATTCAATCCTTTGGTTGCACTCTCGCTCGGAAGAGGAAGATTTCGGAAGACAGCAGGCTAAGGACTAAGGAGCAGCAAACCATGGTAATCATTGAAAATTGCATCGAATTCTCCTACACCAGTCAAACGGAGTAGAACTGCCCGATCTTGGACGATTTTATCAGGAACTAACAGGATTTTTTAATCTATTCATCAGTTGGCTATACAACAGTGAAATCCACTGGTAAATTCTCAGTTTCCCTTTGTTCAAGGCTTGGTTGGCATCGGAATATGTCTTGGATTCTGCTTATAGCATTCCCGAAGACATTACAAACATATCAGGTTTGATGTCAATATAGAAGACTGTGTTTAATAGCGATGATTGCCAAAGCACACCCTATCCACCGACAAAGCATTACAGGCTTCCCCGCATGACTTGCACGAAAGCAGCTAAAATCAATAGAAGGTGTGGCAAACCTAGCCGAATGTTCAACAAGTGGTTTATCAAACAATGTGTATTGATACCATTGCCTGTGCTTTGAGCTTCGGTTGATTTTAACTCGACCGTCCGGCGCGGCGAGGCGCCTTGATCGCTAGTTCTTGTAAGGAGGAATCGCGTGACTTGAATGAAAATGTTCTGGAGATACGTTGTTTTAGACGCACACGGTTAGTTTCGAGTTAATCCACCGTTTCCACCCTTTTAGGAAGGAAGCATGCTGGTTTTGAGCGCTCTCGTAATGGACCGCGGAGCTTCCCGCTGCGGAACCCAACCGACGCTACATCTCCCCCCTTTTTATCGATCACGCATGAAGCGTCTCAGCGTGGTGCCCGAATGATTTCATGTGAAGTTAGCACTCGCACAGCTTAAGTCTCGTGAAATATGACAATACAGAGTTTTATTTCAGTATGCGATGATATTTCCAGAAATCCGGAGATTTTATACAGTTACGAACAACATTTCGCGCTCAACACCGGTTAAAAAAGTAGCTTGTATGAAGAGCCCAGACTCTTAAAAACACTGACAAGAAAAATACTTATGATTCAATCGGTTTTTTCCTTGAATCGAAGAGCCGAGCCTCTTTATTTAAGTGGATTTCCATTTAAATCCAGAGTATTTTTTCTTCTCAATGTTTTTAAGAGTCTGCCCTCTAGATCCAAGCTACTTTTTTTTACCAGTGAAGTTGAAAATAATCTTGCCTGGTGACTCGTGGTTTGAGTCAATTAAGACTTCCACCGTGCTAAGGAAAAACGCCGCATGAAGATTCGATTGTTCTTACGGCGTTTTTCCTTTGAAAGGCAGTGATATACCATGGTACACTCTACTACAGGTATGGACAAACGGGGTGCTGAAAAACTTAACTAAGAACACGAAAAAATATCTCGAAATTGACGAGACCCACTCTCTGAACAGAAAGTAAATAAGTTATCAATATTGCGTCGCAGTCGCACGCTGGAAAAAAAAAAACACATTGGACCTAGAGATCCGACTCTTCAAAACATTGACAAGAAAAAATACTCTTGATTCAATCGGATTTTTGCTTGAATCAAAACGAAATTCGCTTAAATTAAGAGGCTTGGTTCTTAATTTAAGCTAGATTCCGATTGAATCAAGAGCACTTTCTCTTGTCGTTGTTTGTAAGATTCTGGACTCAAGATCCAATGTGTTTTTTTTTCCCGTGTACCGTGTATGCAACTGAGGCATAGGCAACATTTACATCGGAGGAACGTATGCTTAACGGTGTAGTGCTTGAAGTATTTCAGAGATGTCGAAGGCGCTGAATTCAGTTCGAGCGGACGAGTCTTCCGTTACCCGTGATAATGCGGCTGCGCGGGGTCGAAGACCGTGTCGACACCCAGCCGTGGGCCGAATCTTGAAATAAAAATTGCGGGTTGGTGCTAATGCATGACCCTCAAGCCGTTTCGTGCGGAATGCCGCATCCAATTTGGATCAAATCCCTCAGGATTTTCCACTTCTTTATGCTAAACGCTGCCGTTATTTTGAAATTTTCCAATGTGTTTTTTTTTCCAGTGCACCATTGGACGCTGTCAAATCTACGCGTTTCGACGACTTTCTATAAATCCATTTGTCCATGCCTGTAGTAGAGTGTAGCCTGGTGTCGTACATTGTTTTGGAGGACGATGTAGAGAGATGTTAACGGGCGTTTGGTGTGGGTGTTGCAGGTGAGCGGGAGCTGGAAGGTGCTGGGTCACATCGAGCGGGCCCGGTTCCCGTCGCTGGGCACCGAGTCGACGACGAGCAGCAACGCCTGCTCGGAGCCGCTCCAGAAGGAGCACCACCGGGTCGTCATGATGGGCGGCGCCCGCGTCGGCAAGTCCTCCATCATATCCCAGTTCCTCTACGACAAGTTCCTCTCCAGATACCGCGAGACCGTCGAGGAGCTCCACAGAGGTAAGCCACAGCACACCAATCTTAATGGGCCTCTGGCAAACTTTTCCTAAAGCAAACATGGACGTATTTCTGTCAAACAGATTTATGTCCACACTGGAAAAAAAATCACATTGGATCTAGAGTCTAGGATCTTAAAAACATCGACAAGAAAAGTACTCTTGATTCAATCAGAATCTAGCTCAAATCAAGATCCAAGCCTCTTAATTTAACGGATTTCGTTTTGTGATTCAAGCAAAAATCCGATTGAATTAAGTTTTCAAGAGTTTGCACTCAAGATCCAGTGTGTTTTTTTTTCCAGTGAAGGTGAGAAGTATGGAGTGTGCTCGTCAGTTCTCTGACCGTAAGAGTGAATGAGAATTATAAAGCGTCATTGACGTCAATGGCAATGGATGCGGCTCCTCGTAGTACGCTTTCTCTAACTCATGAGCCCCTGTCCAGAACGCTCTCGTCCCATGCCCGCAGCTCTTATACGAGGTCTGTTAGATTAGAAACCGGATTTTGGGCATAACTAGCTTGCTGTGCGTCCGAATTAGGGTTTCTTGGACTTTTCTGATAACTGATAACATACTAAAGAACGCTACGTTCACAGATTTTGTTTATGTTGATCAGTGTTTATTCTGTGTCATCTTGAATACGAGGAAGTCAGGTGCGTTTTGCGATTTTCATTATGCGATCACTGACAGAGCAAAGATTTAACATTACATCTTGTTCTAAGCTCGGTATACCTTGCACCGAAACTTTTGGTATGCTAAGTAAAGTTTACCAAGATCATTATATGAGTTGTACTCACTATTTTGAGTGGGTTAAACGATTCAAAACTGGTCAGGAGTTCGTTGAAGATGAGGAGCATGGGAATCGACCATCAACGGCAACTAACATTTGTCACATGGAAGAAGTGCTGGCAAAAGTCTCGAAAATCGTCGTTTCGAGCTTGCTGAACAATGTAATATTTCTGAAGGCTCTGTATATACAATTTTGATGGAATATGTAGACATGCATCGAGTTTCAGGTACACTTGCCCCTTCATTGTTGTCCGTTGAACAAAATCCAACCGAATGTTAATTTCCCTATAGCTGCTTGAACGTGCTAACAATGATCCTACATTTTTGGATAGGATAATTTTCGGTGATAATACTTGAGTGTACGGCTAAGATACGGAGACGAAACTCCAATCATCCTTGTGGATTGAAAAATGTAGTGCAAGACCGAAAAAAGAGAGACAAGTTCGGTCAAACATAAAAATCGCAAAACACCTATGAGGTTGCCGTACTTGAAGCCACATACCAACGAAGCTAATTAAGATTTTTCAAATCTGTGGACGTAGCGTTCTTAAGTATATTTTCAGCTATCAGGAAAGATCAAGAAAATTAAATTTGGACGCACAGTAGGCTAGTTATGACCAAAATCCGGTTTCTAATCTAACAGACCTCGTATCCCGCATGCAGTTGCCGCATAGATTGTTTGCTGAATTTAAAATCCCGCTTTTCCAATTCTTCGAAAGGAATCTTGCCCACTGTCCACATTGTCTCTTATGCAGCCCTCTAGAGCGCACCCCATATTTCTCACCTGCACATAGTTCTGTTTGATAGAAATATGTCCAAATAGAAGTTCTCAAAAATTATGATGAGCGCATCGGCAAACTCTGAAATGTGCTCCTAACTACACAATCTGCGCAAAAAATTTCTAGAGCGCAACCCCATATTTCTCACCCACACATAGTCATATTTGATAGAATTATACCCAAATAATAGTTGTTCCTCATAGATAATGTCTCATAAATTACGATGAGCGCATCGGCAAACTCTGAAATGCGATCCTAACTTCACAATCTGCGAAAAATATTTGCGTTTTTTTTTAAGATTCCCGCTTCAAAAAGGATACCTGACCACAGGTGAACATTTCGTTAGAGGACGACTCCTCTAACGAAATCCTTACGGACGAAACGCCTACAAACCTAAGAGGATACTTCAAGCATTGCGCAATGCGTGAAGTATCCCCTTAGGTTTGTAGGCGTCAGTGGGCGATTCAAGTCGGCTGCACGTCCGCGTCGCGCCGCAGCGTGTCCTAAAATTCGTAGAGCAATTTGACGTAAAATTCGAAATTAGCGACTCAAAAAGCATCTGTTACGAAACTTTCGTGATCTTTCAGTCATTATCCGACTTATTTCTTCCTATGCTTGAGTTTTGGGCCATAGTGCGGCGCGGCGGCTCATGAAATTTTCCCCTGGGCTCAACCGCAACTTCACAATCTGCGCAAGAAATTCGCGTTTTTTCAAGATTCCCGCTTCAAAAAGGATACCACTGCACAGGTAAACATTTCGTTAGAGGGGTCTTTCCATTCAAACCCTGCTCAACATGGCCCACGCTTCCGCGCACAAGTTGAGAAGAGCACGAGGTCAAGAAGGATATCTATCAACGCGAGAAAAATGTGAATGTAAACACGCCGATTGTTATCAAGTGGTCAGAATCATCGTCCCGTCACATGTGTTTCGGCGGATTGGCGTCGGCTATGTTGAATATTGCGCAGTATTCTTGTGTGCAGAGGGGGGTATTCTTGTGTGGATGGAATGACTCCTCTAACGAAATGTTCACCTGTGCCTTGGTATCGTTTTTGAAGCGGGAACCTCGTTAAATCGCAAATTTCTTATGCGAATTGTGCAGTAAGGAGTGCATTGAAGACTTTGCTGATGCGCTCATCGTGATTTTTGAGACACTTTCTATGAGTAACAACTCTTATTCTTGCTCCCACCAAAGTTTGTAAATACCAACTAAAGGAGTTACTAGTAATGCCAAGATGTAAAAGTAACTGCTTTGGCCGGTAATGCAGCTCTAAGCTCTTGCATACTTTTTTTACATCCAGAATGTTAAATCAACTTCACTATTATTACGGTATATTTATAAGCAATTATACGTCCATATATGATGATACAATGGGCCACTCCACTGGACAAAGTACGAATTTAAGCAATCTAATAAATGTTTCTGAACCAGAATTTCACGTAGAAGCGTCAAGATCGAGGTTGCCAGATTTTTATATCGCTGAGACTGTCACGATAACGTTTAGCGCGCGATGTGAATCACGCATAGCATTGAGTTTTCTAGAACGGGTGGTTTGAATTCTCGCAGCAAGAATCATTAAATATCTTCTTAAGGATTTGATTTCGGTGATTTTCGTTGTGCGCATCGTGTTTTAAGTGAAATTTTAATGAAGAGACATGTATCAGAATTCTAAAATTCGCACCTTGTCTAGTGGTCCATTTTTCTGTCTTTACGGCAATACTTTGTGTTGCAAAATTTTCTGGTGTCTTTGCGTGGTGATTGATTTGTCGATGGTTGGCAGGCGAGTACGAGTTACCGGACGGGGCCTCGCTGACCCTGGACATCCTGGACACCTCGGGGGCGTACCAGTTCCCGGCCATGCGGGACCTCTCCATCTCCACGGCCGACGCCTTCATCCTCGTCTACTCGGTCGACAGCAAGGAGTCCTGGGACCAGGTCCGCGACCTCCGCCAACTGGTGAGTACCCCTTCCCACCCACTTCCGGCGCTTCCGGTCCCGGGAAATTAAGGCGAGTGTCACGCCGCGCGGTGAAAAATCGAGCTCCCTTACGCAACGCTGCTCCCGGATGATGAAACTGTTTTCCGCTCGCTTTCCCCGGCCGGAGATCGCGCCGGGCGCGAGTCTGTCGGGCCAGATTACGCTCAGGGTTGCCACTGTCAGGGCAGACCGGGAAATGTCAGGGAATCTTGAAACGTTAGGAAAAATGACGAAAATGTCAGGGAATTTTGAGAAGTCCAGGAAAATGAAGAAAATGTCAGGGAAAAATTAGTAAGCCCCTTTGTTTGTTTTCTGAAACGGGTTTGACGTTACAAACAACGAATTTCGCCGAAAATCCATTTCGAATTTTGTCCACTCATCGTCGTACACTGGAAAAAAAAACATACTGGATCTAGAGTCCTGTTAGAAACATCGACATGAAAAAATACTCTTGATTCAATCAGATTTAAGCTTATATCAAGAACCAAGCCTCTTGATTTGAGCGGATTTCCTTTTGATTTAAGCTTAAATCTGATTGAATCAAGAGTATTTTTTCTTGTCAATGTTTTCAAGAGTCTGGACTCTAGATCCGGTGTGTTTTTTTTCCAGTGCAGGGAATCTTGAAACGTCAGGGAAAATGACGAATATGTCAGGGAATTTTGAGAAGTCCAGGAAAATGAAGAAAATGTCAGGGAAAAATTAGTAAGCCCCTTTGTTTGATTTCTAAAACGGGTTTGACGTTACAAACAACAAATTTCGCCGAAAATCCATTTCGAATTTTGTCCACTCATCGTCGTACACTGGAAAAAAAAAACATACTGGATCTAGAGTCCTGTTAGAAACATCGACATGAAAAAATACTCTTGATTCAATCAGATTTAAGCTTATATCAAGAACCAAGCCTCTTAATTTGAGCGGATTTCCTTTTGATTTAAGCTTAAATCTGATTGGATCAAGAGTATTTTTTCTTGTCAATGTTTTCAAGAGTCTGGACTCTAGATCCGGTGTGTTTTTTTTCCAGTGCAGGGACTCTTGAAACGTCAGGGAAAATGACGAATATGTCAGGGAATTTTGAGAAGTCCAGGAAAATGAAGAAAATGTCAGGGACAAAATGATAAGCCCTTTAAATTGTTTTCTAAAACGGGTTGGACGTTACGAACAACAAATTTCGCCGAAAATCTATTTCGAATTTTGTCTGATCATCGTCGTATTACAAGTATCTAACGTTACCCTGTAAATTCAATGCAATTCGTTTAGTTTTAGTTTTAAACCATGTAGATAGATACAAGTAAATACTTGTAGTAGTTACGTTATGTTTGAATAAGAAAAAATTAATTACGTCTCTTTGACCATCTGGCATATCTTTAGTAACCGTCAGGAAATTTCACCAAAATGTGTCAGGGAAATGTAATTTTATCGACAACAGAGAATGAACAAGAAAATAAAGTCAACGTCAGAGGCGGATCCAGCTATTTAGCAACACTGGACTCCTCCCATTTAAACCTATGCTAAATAATCGATTCTTCTCAGAGTACCTCGCCCCCTTCAAGAATCGATACATTTCCATATAATTATGTTTAAACGGAGCGAGAACAAGGGTACCGATTTGCTGGATCCGCCAATGGTCAACGTTACAAAATTTGCGTTTCAGAGCACTCCAACTCCAACTCTCAACCTAACTTTTGAAACCTCTGAGCCATGAGCCTTCGAACACCTTACAATCTTCGAGGCGAACGCTTTCAGAAGTGCGACTTTTAAAATATAAAGAATTGTTTTCTATTGATCGCTTGTCAGTGCTAAGAGTAGTGCCGTTGTATCTGGTGTTACACAACATGCTGCGGCTTTAGATTAGCAACCGAACTTTCGGAACATTGCCCACGACTCACTCACACGAATCCACCGAACGTGGGGATTTCTGCCGTTATGAGGAAGAACGCCGTATGAGCAATAGAGAGTTGCCAAACTTCCGTTGATAGAACATGTATTTTTGACAACATTCATGCATACTTTTCCTTGAAATTTTCAGATATTTTAGATCAAATTGCGTGAAAAATGTTTTGAAAATTTTGGAAAATAATTTCCACAATCTTCCTGTTAAATTCGCTTTTTATCGGACGATGCTTGACCACGTCTGAAGGCTCATACGGCGTTCCTCCCCAGCACGGTAGATTTCGCCCGGAGAAAATCCGGATGAGACCAGTGTGCGGCCGGCCTCATCGATGAATACATTTAATTAAAGTTCAGTTGCCGTCAGCGAGGACCCTATTTATCTTGCGAGCGTATGCTCAACTGCCTCGCAGCATGGTGTGAAGGATTGTGTCTCTGATCCCGATCCTGGCCGTGTTCCGTTTATTGAGGTTATAACTCTGGGTTTTCACTGTGTTGCCGTCGGTTTCCGAGATTCTCATTATTCACCATGATAATGGATTATTGTTTTCGATCGGACGTTCTATGTCTTGTCCATCGCAACGGTCAACTTAACCCCTCGCCGGCCACAACGAGAGAAATTTCATCACAAAGTTCGGTTATTACGGGATGTAGAACACGAATCAACCCCAGCCTTCGATTGACAATGTGGAGAGCCGTAAGTGGAAAAATGAAGTTTTGTGAAAATGGACTCGCTCCAGTGTATGAGCGGAAAATTTTGTTGAAAGGAGCCTCTGTTCTTCGTCAAATTTACACGAATCATCCAATAGATTCTCATAATCGTTAGGATGGTTAAGAATCGGCCAATTTTATTACGATTACAAAAAAAAGGGTTTATTCGTTTTCATGTTAGACTGCTGCTAGACAAGACAGTAATAAATGCTACATTCGGCATGTTTTCGTGGTTGCGTTTTCGCAGAGAAAAATTTCAACACAAAAGTTTGATCACTACGGGTAGTAAGACACTAAAATACTCTTGCCTTCGGTTTTCAGTTTCAAGAGAAAATGCCAGGTAATTTTCTTGATAAAATTCAATGAAAAAGAAGTGGTGCACACCACTATCACTAAGTCGCGCTTTTTTAACCCAGCGCTTCAAGTATGCATTTACCGGTCAAGTCAGTTGTAATGAGTCAAAACCCATGTTAACCATTGCAAGTTATCGTAACTGTCGAAGAGTGCGGATTTTGACCTGAGTACGGATTTCACACGGATAAAATTAAACTGTTGATTTAACAACTCAATTGCTAAAAAAAGGGACAGCAATTCTTCAACGTAGATTTCACAACAAAAAAATGCTACTTTAACCACTATTGTAAGCTAATTTAACCATGGGGGTGGTTAAAGTAGCATTTTTTTGTTGTTAAATCTACAATGAAACATTGCAGTCACTTTTTTTTAGCAATTGAATTGTTAAATCAGCAATTGAATTTTTTCCTAGCATCTGCAGAGCTTGCAAGATCTACGAATCGTATACATGTCCTTCTTCTTATTCCACCCGCCGATCGCCAGTGCTATGACTTGGACGAAGTTTTATTCACTTAACATGACCATCCAGACTGAGAGTCCAACTTAGTGAAAGTCTTATTGTGGCATTTTATCGCTTTATCTACCCGCCTCGGCCTGTCCCTTCACTTTTATTGCTCACGTAATGCGTGGTTAGCAGTCGTAAAGCCCGCGCTCTGCTTCGTCTTTAATCATCTGTAATTAAATATTTCGCGGCATACACCCTCCTCTCTGTGAAGGCACTAAAAAGTCAAGCATGTGTCCTCCGACACATGTCTTCTATGTGACTCTGGAAAGCTGATTATGCAACTGCTTTGGCAACAGTTTTCTTCTCGTCATGTACCTCCAAACTGCCGTGCTAAGGAAAAACGTCGTTTGAGCTTTCAGGCGTTGCCAAATTTCCTTTGATAAATCACGAATTTTCGGGAAAATTTAGATTAATCGTTTTTTCTCGAATTGCTTAGACAATTTTGTTCGCAATTTTACCTAAATTTCCTTAAAGTTCCAAGGAAAAACATCCATAGCTTTCTTCGAAAATGAACATTTTATCGAAGGAAATTTGGCAACTCTCGAATGTTCTTACGGCGATTTTCCCTTAGCACGACAGTAAACGTGTTTGTTCCCGGGATTGAGTTATCTCCAGACTTGCATGTTGAAGGATTCGTTCATTCAAAACAAAGCGATTTTAATCGAAGTTTAGTTTCTCTCACCCTAATAAATTGGTAAGATGAATTATTAAATGCAGGATTTTAATTTTGACAACCTGCAAATATCGGTAATACTAAGACGCGGGAGATGTCAAAAACCGCCCCCTTTCGCCCGTGAACCGGAATGTCAAATTGCATTTAAATATATAACGATGTGTCATTTTAAAATTTCGTGAAGTTTCAAGGAAAGTTTTCAATTTTTTTCAATAGACTCTGTATGTCATGAAACGCGCAGAAACTGTAAAATTATGTTTTGAAAATCTATCCTAGAAGAATGCTTTGATACTGTTATATGAGTCGAGTTTTGGAGTGTCTTTTCGAGCTCCCGGATAACTGTTGCGGTTTGCTTACGCAGCCCCTGAAAGATCATTGGAATTTCTCTTCTCAGCTACGTAAATTTTCACTTTGCCTTCTTGTGACGATAATTTGATACACTTCCCTCTCCGTCGGTGTCGTTGCTCCACTGGCGTAAGCTACCGTGCTAAGGAAGAACGCCGTATAAACATATTGTTGCCAAATTTCCCCGGATAAACTATGTATTTTTGACAAAATTCATGCGTATTTTTCATTGAAATTTTCGGATATTTTAGATTAAATTGCGCACACAATTTTCTTAAAATTTGGAAGAAAAATATTCAGAATTTTCCCAGTAGGTTCGTTGGTTATCAAGGGAAATACGGCAACGCCTGATGGTTCATACAGCGTTTTTCCTCAGCACGGCAGTAAGGGCGTATCTCGCTTTCTGCATGAGTCTCTGAAAGTATGGATCTATATGCAAAACAAGGCTCAAGAGAAAATATGGAAACGTCCTAACGTTACACTGGTAAAAAAACACATTGGATCTATAGTCCAGACTCTTGAAAACATCGACAGGGAAATATACTCTAGATTCAATCGGATTCAAGCTTAAATCAAGAATCAAGCCTCTTAATTTAAACGGATTTCGTTTTGATTCTAGCAAAAATCTGATTGAATCAAGAGTCCTTTTTCTTGTCAATGTTTTCAAGAGTCAGGACTCTAGATCCAATGTGTTTTTTTTTTCCACTGTAGAAGTTTAACGGAGTATCCCTCTTTCTTTCTGAAATCGTTTTCTCAAATCTCTAATCTATCCCTCTTTCTTTCTAAAATTGTTTTCTCAAATCTCTAATCGTCATCGAAGAAGACGTCATTACGTTCTCCTCTTGCTCGGTGACGTCGGATGATCTTTCGAGCTGCTCGACTTCAATCTCGAAGCAAACAATCTTCAACAATAAGCCCACGTATTCGAGACGTTTCCGAACGGACAGTCTTGCGGAGATTGTATTTTGTTGGTTTGTACGTCCCTTCTGGAACGCCGGGTTGTTAGCACATCCCACGACGCGACGGTGATGACTCCATAATTGCGAAAACCACAGCCAAGTAAGACCATCGTCTCTTCGATATGTGCTCTTGAAATCGGAAAATTATTATTGGAAACGTTATGACTGCCGTCTTCTTCCATGTCTTTAACAGCATCATGCACAGCAATATTCAATTTAAGTTGGATTCATTCACGTTCGACAGCACGAGACTTTCGAAGTAGATCGATTTGAGCCCAATTAAATACGAAGAATCAGAGATGACATAAAAGTTTGAGAACCCGAGTTTTGCAGCTTGATCAAGGAAGTTTGCGAACCGTTAAAACGTCTGCAAAGGGGCACGAATATCGCTGAGACAGACCGCACTTCCGAGAAATAAAAGTAATTTAAAGGCCCAGGGAGTCGTTCAAAACTGTCGTGAGCTGAGAGGCGGTTGTGCGAAAATCAGAACGCCGCACGGTGGATCGAGTCAATAGGAGAGGTCGGACAAAATTTGGAAACTTTAAACGCTTATAACTCCGTTCATACAACACTTTGAGGTTCCGAAAGTGGTTTCATCGGTTTCCTCGTAATACTCTCTTCCTAAAGCACCCATTGAAATTTAAATTGTGACGAAGTAAACGCAAAAATTTGCAGTTTTAGTAAAAAATTTCTTGTCCGACCTTTCTGATTGACTCGATCCACTGTGCGCCGGAACCTCGAAACGATTCGTAGGCGGAAAATTTGGTCGAACTTAGCAAACAGTTTGTTTTAGTAGAACGTTCACGGAATTTAAAGGGCGTTAATGGTTGCGCTACATACTTCTCCTTGTCCTACCTTGCTACTTTCTCTACGTATTCACGAAAGTAAAAATATTACCTGATGAATGTCTTTTGGAGCTAACAATAATATCCATTTTCATGAGGGAGGCCTTCGCGGGCAAAAAAGAGCTGCGTTCTTTATACATAATAAAGATCCATGAAGCAGTCTTAATTGCTATGTTTTTCGGTAGCTCATCCAGGCAGGTCGTGTTTTAGTAGAACATTCACGGAATTTAAAGGGCGTTAATGGTTGCGCTACATACTTCTCCTTGTCCTACCTTGCTACTTTCTCTACGTATTCATGAAAGTAAAAATATTACCTGATGAATGTCTTTTGGAGCTAACAATAATATCCATTTTCATGAGGGAGGCCTTCGCGGGCAAAACAGAGCTGCGTTCTTTGTACATAATAAAGATCCATGAAGCAGTCTTAATTGCTATGTTTTTCGGTAGCTCATCCAGGCGAGGTCGTGATAACTTCACGCGCGACGATTCGTAATTGGACGTATTTCTGTCCAACGGAACTATGTGCACCATAAACGTGACGTTTATACCGTATTTGGACGGAGTTAAACAGAAAGGAACCAAGCCACATTGGGATCGAACCGAGAAAAAGAGGCTTAAAGTTTAGCTCCTGCATAAGACTCAATGTAAAAGTTAAACTTCAAGTTTAATTTCTGCAAAATTTGCTCCAACAAAAACTTTGAATTTTTGGCGATAGATAGTAGAGCAGTGGTTAAGTTCAAAACCACTCATAACTCAATTTTTTGCAAAATGTGGGTTGGTTCCGTTCTGCTTAACTCAGTCCATTTGATCAAATTTCATGAGTTTTCTCCAGAAGAAGAACAAAATAATCCGTTTTTCGTCTCTCACAAGTACTCTACAAGCTATATCGGGCTCTGATATTGCTTCTCCTCGGACGTAAAAGCTAATCTTCATCCCACGTGAGCCTTGTATTACATGTAGATCCATGCTTTCCAGGACCCACGCGGGATGAAGATACGCCCTTGTGTTAGACGTCAGAGGGGCGCAGATATGACCGGGAGGTTAGACAACGCAGTTCGGAGAGGTATAATATTATTAGCCGGCGATAAAATTGAGACGCAGTGCATTTATGAAAAAGTATAAAAACGGAAGGAGGAAAAACATATCGAACTGTAAAACTTTACAATTTCCGAACAATTATGGAGAGCAAGTTTTTCAGGAAAGAGGAGCGGGTAGCGAGGTACTCCTCCGTCGAAGGGGATGAAATGGGAGGGAGCTGATAAAAATCTACCCTCCAGCTTACAGTTGCTCGCTTAAAACTTCACTCGCGACTTTTCAGACGAGGCGGCTTGGATAGCTCACTCTCCGCATTTGTAGCGATTAATTCCCTACAATTTTTTTTTTCAATCGTATAAGGAGTATTTATTAATAACTTTCACAAATTATTCTGGAGTGTTCGATACCCTCCCTTTCTCTAAAAATAAAAAGGTTCTTTTTGTTTTGTTTCAAGAGTAACCACGTGAAAAACCTCAACGATCAGTTTGGAGGTCTCGACCATAGCTACGTAGACTATTTTTTTCCCCACAAGATCTAGAATCAGAAACCCCCCCCTTTTTTTTTGGTGTCGTTTTGTTGTGCTCTTGATTTGATATCAAAACCACACAGAGAAGTCGAATAACAGCCCTCAAACATAAGCCACACGTAGTTGTGGTTGTTCAACTACATCCTGTAACGGCTTGATATGCCTTTACCTTTAATCATGAATATCGAATTTTCCATGAGCTCTCTGACGCGTTCCGCGAACAAGCGATGCCTGTTCTGCCGTCCTAAGGAAGAACGCTATATGAACATTTACGAGATGCCAAATTTTCTTTGTTAAAATGTTTACTTGTGAGTGAAGTTATAAATATTGTTCCTTGAAATTTTCAGGAAATTGAGAACAAAATTATTTGAAAAATTTGAAGGAAAAGATTCAAGAGTTTACCAAGAAATTCGTATTTTATCAAAGGAAATTTGGCAACGCCTTAAAGTTTTTTCGGTGTTCTTTCTTACCACGGCAGTACTAACGTCTCCCTATACCAATGTACGATTTTTCCTTTCCCCGGCGAAGAAAATGGCGTGATTTTAAAGACCCTGTATCGAATTTCGTAAATGCATTTTTTTCATAACGTTTCTTCATTGGGAAGGAAAAATGAACGCTATCCATTCTTGTGGAAAGTTCTTTGACAATCTAGGGGTATATGCGATTGATAAATAGCTAAATGTTTACCTCCTTTCCTTAATTATATTATGAAGAGGTTCCTTTTTTCATGCTCTCGGAAACATGTTTTCCTAATATTTCTGATATTCGAAGAATTCAGTAGCTGGCGCTTTCATCGCTGCCACGATGTTCTTTTGGAGAGGAAGATTTGCGGAAAAGGAATAGATAAAAAAAACAAGGCACAACATTTTTTTTCGCGAGAGAGAATACTTTTGCCCGGAGAAGAGAAAGAAGGTGTAATAAAATGCACCCTTTTTTAGGGAGAGTGAATACTTCACGCGTAATAGTTCTCGAATATCGCAACGCGCTAACTTGTCGTCAAAATCCTGATATTCTGAATGCGTGTACGTTTGGTGCATTCTGCAATAATCTTCAGGATGACCAAGTTGGGTCATGCCGGTACATTTTGCGTGGTACTCCGTTAGCACTTTTAGATTGAATTCAAAATGCATTTGACTTTAGATCCTTCGATTCCATCATTTCTATCTGTAAATCGCCGTTTTCTCATCACAGTGTCTTCGCAACTCCTGACAAGGAACCATTCCAAAATAATACGTTATCAATGTGCAGCTACAAAGCTCTTCTTTTTTTAAATTAGTATTGAAGGGAATAATCAACATTTTCAATAAGTTACAGGTCGAAAAATAATTCAGAGATTTTTAATAAAAATTGAGTGATGTAGACCCTCGAGCATGAGAGTACTCGAGGGTCTTCATCACTCTTTATAAGGACCTAATCTAAAAAATAAGTTCGCGGATCATCATAGCCTTTCCTTTTCTAAATTAATAATGCAAGGAATAATCATTATTTTAACCAAGTTAGAGGTGGGAAACATAATTCAGTAATAGATCAATGTACTTGAGGTTCTTAGTGAGGATCTGCTCTAAATTCATCAGTGGGAAAAAAAAAAACACATTGGATCCGGAATCCACACTCTTATAAACAACGACAAGAAAAAGTACTCTTGATTCAATCACAATCTACCTTTAATCAAGAACCAACCCTCTTAATTTAAGCAGATTTCGTTTTGATTCAAGCAAAAATCCGATTAAATCAAAAGTATTTTTTCTTGTCAATGTTTTCACGAGGTCTGGACTCTAGATCCAAGGTGTTTCTTTTCCAGTGATGTATCAAAATGCTTGAATTCGTACCATGTCAAGTGGTCTATTGCATAAAATTGCTCAGCCGTGTTGCGAGGAACTGTAACGCGCACGAATGTGGTTCCGAGGAACTGACCCAGGGCTCTAATCAAGGTCGTTAACTGAAACGCTCCTTGTCTCGGAGAGGCCCCGTTCGGTTTACTTCGTGTCTAAAAGTACAACCCTGAACCAAATTTCACTAAAATCGAGCGAACAGCAGCTGTAAATCGTAGGATCAGTGGGACTCTAAGCAGTGGTAAACGACACCGGTCAATTCGCGTACTTTTAAAGCGCCTTCAATTACGTTTGATACTGTGCAATACTTCTGAGGTGGAATAGTTGCTCAGAGCGCCTTCGACATTGGCGCCTCGGTCTATTGGTAGAAGATCACATTACCGTTGAAATCACATTCTACCGTTTGCGCATTTGCACATTTTCTCATCACCGACGTCGCGACAAAAACATAGATCCAGTGTGTTATTTTCCAGTGATGGTACCGGAGGTTCAGCGTTCTTTTTTCTAAATTTTCAATGAAGACAGTTTGCAAAACAAAATTGAGAAAAATCAAGAGTGGCGGTAGCCACCCCCGGTCGAGGAAAATGACGTCCCACTAAAGTCCCGATAACAAACGGGTGGCCGACACTCTTAGTCACAGGCAACTCCCTTAATCTGAAAATTGATTCGATTGCCATTCGACTGCAGCCCAAACGACGGCACGGATTCCTACGATCTTGGTGTCTACGGACGCATCTCAATTAGGACTACAAAGTGGAAGAGTTTCATTAAGATCCATTGAGTTTTCAAAAAGCTATAATCACTTAATGACCCAAAACGAGGAAAATTTTACTTTTTAATTTGCCGGGAAATTTGAGTTTCAAGAGTTCAGGGTCCTGAGAAAGTCACTCAAACTCCGCGATAACGGTAAACCTTAGACCCATAATAGTGGGTACCTAAAGAATCGCCATGTTACCGTGTCCTCGGGTTTTTACAGTTTTTTAACATTCCTAATGTTCTAAAAGAGAAATTACGGAAAATACGACTAAACCGACTGGAACCTACCCGTCATGACCATCTTTGACAACAGATTTCTCGCTTACACGGTCGTAGATTGTAATGGAGCATGTATAAAGGGCACTTCTCGAAGATATAAGGATTTCATTTCGCCACATAAAATAGGGCTTTATTGTACGGATAAGCCAGCATCTGCTTACATCGTTCAACATTTTAGCTATATTATTTGAATTTAGAGAAAAAACCAGTGGTGGTTCAATGCCATTGGTTCATTCTGTTCAGGTCCGTCCGAGTTTCGGGAACGAAACGTCGTCGATTATACCAACCTCCAGCTACTGTATTTATTTGTGAATAATGAACAGATTTAATTTAAAAGTTCAATTCATTTTAGATCCTAACTAATATTACACACTTATATTATTACGCCCACTTTTATCCCGATAAACTACTTCATTGGTACCCCTGCCGTGCCCTGTTTTTGGTCACCTTATGGCGGTCGGCATGTTACAAGCAGTGAGAAACTGTACGAGTGAATGACCTCTTTATACATGAGTGTGGAACTTGGTCAGTATGTCATTGTTTTAACAATGCGAAATTCCCGCGATCAACAGCGATCGTCTTCAAGGGTCAATGACCCACCAGTGTGGAACTTGGTCAGTGTGCCATTTTGTCAGCATCAACACCAATCATTCTGAAGGGTCAATATGACCTATGACCTACCATAGTATACATTTGTAACTCGGTCAGGGAGGCGTTTGGCTGGTGATACAACCACTTCAGGGTTGCCAAGTTGGGTGATAAAATTGTATAAATTAAATTGGGAATGTGCTGCTTTTTCAGCAGTATCTACCAACTATGAGCCACTTTCATCGGAACGAAACTGATAGCGAATGATCTTATTCGGTTTTATTTGGAAGTGAGTCACTGTGTCACGAGGTGAATCCCTACTTTTAAGAGTGAATGACCTCATCGTAGTTTGTATACTATTAAAGGCCATTAAAGGTGAGCTTGTCTGTAAGTCGATCACATTTTACTAGCTACCGATACATTCGAGTTCATTCGCGGGATTTATCTCAAAATCGGTTTTTTATTTATTTTTGGCAAGGGATTTATTTTTCATTTTATTTGTTTCCTTTCGAGTAAGTTTTTGGAACTTTTTGATGATTATTAGTCTTAGTGGACCTTGGGAATTCATCAAAGGTTTTTGCCTATCTTAAACTTGATTCAAAGGAAGTGACACGTCAATTTCCTCGACCGGATTTTTTGCCCGAAAAATGTTTTTGAGGGTTTTTGTAGTTTTTTTAATATACTCGAATTGATTTTTCCTAGACCCACGTGGAAGCTTATTCTGAAGTATCAGTTTAGGTGCATCCTAGAAACAATACGAAACTTTCACTCCCAAAATTCACAACGAGATAGAGGCGCGCCCTCGACAGGAGGGGCTTTTCGCACAAAGCCGCCTGCGGGAATATAGACACGCGGAGCAATCCTTCGAGGGTCGATTTGAAAGTCGGTCGGAAAGCTCTCTCGCGCGTAAATATGAGCCGAGCGCGGAATTTTCGCTTGCAGCTCGTTGATTGTTACCCCGGTCGTATTGTTCCAGCACCAGGAGCGAGACACATGATGCCTCTTTTCTTGCGGTCTCGTGTTTGCAAAACCAATCGGAGGCGAACTCGGCGCGTATGTATGTCGCGCTTGTTTTCATTGGATATTGACAAGTTGTTAAACAATCTACAAAATAAACACTATGCATCACTTCAAAACTGAAATAATAATATGTGCGCATTTAAGGTCATAGTAGTCATCGACGGATTTTTTCTACCGCTCTTTGGTGATGTTTATCCTTTTCAATCGATTTAAAAGTTTCCGTAACCCTCTGTGCAGAAGGATTGAGCTGCTTTCAGGTTCGATCAGGTCGATTCGGGGGCAATCACAATCGACTGTGTCCGTTTTCCACGGAATTTTTTGTGCTCGGCCGACCATTACTGCATGTCCCACTGTTGTATTCTCTTCTGTTTTGTTTTTTTATGAAACTACGCGTCAGACCCGTTGAAGCTTTCGTTTCACCGAAATCATCGCGTAAAACCATAAAAATAAAACGAAACAGAAAAATGATCACCTCTGTGAGTAATTGAGTACAAATCATCATATAGAATTACCTAAATTTACAATTGATTAGGAGGTACAGCCTTTTTCGAAACAACTCCCATTAAAGTATGGAAATATTCCTAGCAGAAGAGCAAATTCAGGAATCTATTTGATTTTCAGAGGAGTCAAAAATATTGAATATCCAACAGACGTATTTCCAAACTAATTTACCGTTTGCAAATGTTTTCCAATTAGATAAAGTGAAAACTGCGATATTTCCCGGATGTTCAGTGAAAAGTGTCGCGATCAAAGCGATATTTTGGAAAATGCAAGAAATGGCATTATTTTCTCAACATCGTCTATTAGGAAGCTCTAGCCAACATACCGTCTTTTAGTAGTGCTTATTTTGTGAAAATCCATTTCCATACATCACGAAACGAACGAAACCTCTTTTTGAGTAAGACGCTTTTGAGTAAAGGAGGAAAGCAAATGAAAGATTCTCCTTGGGTTTCTTAGATTAAGACCTTTTCTCATCGAGATATCAATACTCAAGATACATATATCAGAGCACTGTGCGGCGAGGCAATATGCCACGCAACACTCTCATCGCATCGCCTCGCCATGCAGCACATCGATGCGCTTGCGGCGTTCCCTGACGTGACAGCGTATTTCAATTTCCCAGTGAGCCCTGAAGTCTTTATTTCTTTATGTTTTACACGGCTCACACGGAAAATGAAATATGCCCGTTCGCCCGTTGGAGGAACGACGCTTTGTCAGCCTCGGTCGATACGGGATCGCGGCTTTTAGTTGGTTTCATTGTTTCCGCCTTTCCGGCGTTGATTTCGTCACATATGCATGCCCTCGAACCCCCCCCCCCCNTCGATTCGCGGAACGACGAAAAAACCATGTTACCGCTCTCCCGTGGTAATGAAGAACGCCGTTTAATCATTTATATGTCGCCAAATTTCCCGGCGTAAAACATGTGTTTTGAGGAAAGTTATGCATATTCTCCTTTGGAATCTTTCGACTTTTCGGACTAAATTTCCCAAAAAATATTCTTCTTCTACGAACGAGCCTTGTTTGTCAGGCCATCTATCGAGCACATCAAAATATTTAGGTATTAAGAAATCCTGAAATCGCCAAAAACAAAGGACTCGTAAAAGCAAGATGAAATAGCACACCGGAAAAAAAACACATTGGATCTTGAGTCCAGACTCTTAAAATCATCGACAAGAAAAAATACTCTTGATTCAGTCGGATTTAAACTTAAATCAAGAACCCAGCCTCTTAATTTGAGCGGGTTCCCTTTTGATTTTAAATCTGATTCAATCATGAGTATTTATTCTTGTCAATGTTTTCGAGAATCTGGACTCGAGGTCCAATGTGTCTATTTTCCAGTGCAATACAATAAATTTTCTTATGAAAAACGAACCTTGTTTGTCTGGCCATCTAGTATCGAGCACGTCAAAACCTATTTTAAAGTATGCTAAAATTCTAAAGTCGTTAAACATAAAGAACTCGTTAAATCAAGGAAAAACAGAGGTACAAAATTCAATCCTCATCCTCATCCTCAGGAGAAGAGGAAGAATTATTTGCCCATATTCTAGGCCAACAAAATAGTCCAGATATTTTGAAGGAAAACGTTCGTAATTTTTCTCTGTTAATATTTGTGATTTATTGGAGACAATTAGGCAACGTCAATAAGCGCATACGCCGTTTTTCCTCAGCGCGGCAACGCGTTTATCTCTACCTGCTGTTTTCCGGTCGGGAGTCTGCTCTGCTTCATAATTCGCGACGCAGACAATTAAAACACAGCTCGGTGTCTTTCGCCAATGGCGCTGTCATTAAATTTAATGAGAGTTCGCTCCAGGGTTGCCAAGGTGTGCAATTAAATGAAGATACTTCAAGTTGATTTCTGATATCTCAGAGCTATTTGGCACTATAATTGTTCGCATTCGGATAGCCACTTTGATGGGTGGAAACTCACGGTGACAACTGAGATGCACCACGACTCGAATTTTTCAGGCGGAATCGAATCCGTGCTCTCGATTGCGTGAAATTCGACTCTTCAGTCACACAGGGCCCGAAACGAGTATCGGTATGGAGCTTTCGTGAAAGTTACTTGTTTATGTTAAGAATAGTTCACGTGTGACGTAACGCACTACAGGGAGAGGGATAAAGTTTGTCGCTTCGCTGCGTGAAGGAAGGATCTCAGTTGAAAATGAAATAAGTAATATATGAAAATAAATTTAATATTGAAATTTAGGAGCTTGAAGGACAAGGCACACAAGATGCAGATTTTGAAAAAATTCACTTACCAATTTCGATTATCAAATTCAACGTTATAAATCCGTGTTTTTTTTACAGAAAAAATATCGCATTCGATACTGATATCGAAACTGCACTCGAATACGATATTTTTCATCTAAAGAAACCCCTCCTTTCTGATTACGTTGAATTTCTTTGTCAAAATTGATGAGTGAATCCTTTAGTCTCCCGACAACAGAATTGCGATCTTACGTTGAGAAACGCACATCTCCCACGCCTCATGAGTTTTAAACTCACAAGCGAAAGATCTCGAATCACCTGATTCGTTCGACCGAATAGCCGTGTTTCCAACCCTTAGAATCTCCAAAAGCACGTAAACTACATCTTTCGCGCTTTGTGAGTTTCAAACTCACAAGCGAATGATCTCGAATCACATGATGCGTTAGACGTATGTGTGTTTCCACCCCGAGGAATTTCCAAAAGCACGTAGACGCACAATTTTCGCGCTTTGTGAGTTTTAAACTCACAAAGAAAGATCTCGATTCGCATGATGCGTTCGACCTATTAGTCGTGTTTGCACCCCGAGGAATCTCCAAAAGTGCCAAAACGCACATCTTCCGCGCTTTGTGAGTAGCTTAAAAAGTGGACCCTTTAGATGCGATCCATCGCATGTCGTTCTGACACAAAATATATCGTCCATTGAATCACCTTAAAGGCATCTCCCTCATTGATTATGGTAAAAGATCCCGATTCGCATGATACGTTCGACCAAATAGACGTTTTTGCACCCCGAGGAATCTCCAAAAGTGCAAGAACGCACATCTTCCGCGCTTCGTGAGTAGCTGAAAAAGTGGACCCTCTAGATGCGATATATCGCATGTGGTTCTGACACAAAATATATCATCCATTGAATCACCTTAAAGGCATCTCCCTCGATGATTATGGTAATCATAGGGAGCCTTCTAAGAGAAGGAACTTGAGGAACGTCTATGATTACGGTTCTGCGCCAGTGGCGTGGCGTGCTTTGGGATAAATCGATTGTTATGCCATTTTAACCCATGGAAAACGATCGATAAATAGGGTGTTCGCAGCGAACACCTTAATAATCGATTCTTTACAATCTGTTAAAATGGCAGAACAATCGATACATCGCAATTCACGCCACGCCACTGTTCTGCGCTCAATCTGTGACACGGCGCGCGGCGCTGAAAGGCGTCGCGTGGTGGGCAACGGCGAAAAGGCTGATGTTTGAAGCTTCCAGCGGGAGCCGTATCCTTCTCGTTCCGCTAAAAGCGCCCATTACGACCAGCGACCGCAGGAAGCCGTCGTGAATCCTGACCCGACCGCGCCGCACAGTCGATCGAGTCAATAGGCAAGGACGCACGAAATTTGGAAAATTTAAAAGCTTATCTCTCCGCTCATACAAAACTTGGAGGTTTAAAAATCGGTTCCATTGGTTTCCTCGTGAAATTTTCTTCCCGAACCACCCCTTATAACTCCAAATGTGACTACTTAACCATCAAAATTTGCAGTTTTAGTCAAAAATTTCATGTCCGCCCTCTCTGATTTATTATTTTAAAAGTACCAGACTAGGTCAACTTTTAAAAATGAAGTAAAATTTTTTAAAATTTTACTTCATTTTTAAACTCTCTGATTTACTCAATCCTCTGTGCGCTGCGGCCGTCACTATTCTGTGTCTTGCACCATCCTACAGCGCGGGGCGCATTCTGACGTGTGAAACGTCCGAATACCCTCGAGAAATTTCCAGATCAGCAACAAGGTTGCCAATTCCGCCGTGCTAAGGACAAACGCCGAATGAACCTTCAGGTGTTGCCAAATTTCTTCTGATAAAACACTATTTTTCGAGAGAACTTATGATTATTTTCCTTCCAACTTCACAGATTATTTTGTTCCCGATTTCACCTATAGTTCCTGTAAATTTCAAGGAAAAATTCATAACTTGCCTCAAAGAAGAAAAAAATTACAGGAAATAGGAGGAAAGAAAAGAGGAATTCAAAACAAACCCTCGCTTGCCTCGAAATGATGTTTGTGCGAACCAGTCTCTTACAGCTAACTTAAATTGTAATTCTGTCAACTTGCCAAACGGGAAAATATGATTGGCCAGCTTGAAAACTAAGCCACAATATTTGGTTGCTTTGAAAGATTTGTTTCTTTCAACTTGGCGAAAATGTTTCTACCCTATGTGAGAGTATTTGGAGGCAAGATCGTCTGACAAAACTGCCTTTAAACCAAACAGAGAAAAACGCTGCTACAAATGTTATGGTCAGGAACCTCATTATCATCTGAACATTATTGTTGGACAAATTTCTACATTCCAGTATAACAACATAAGCTGCCCAGAACGACAATACAAAAAACTTAAAATGGGACTGAAGCCGAAAGAATAAACGCTTAAAATAATAACCCGGGACGTTTTGCAGTATTATAATAACTACATTTTAGTCGAAGATATCTTGAATACCACGATGAATAAACATGCGTGGTTGAAGCTGTCGGTGTAAACTGTTGGTTTGACTCGCAAGGATAAATTGCAGGCCTGATTCTAATTTTCGGAGTAAACTTTTTCGTGTCCCCTTAGTTTTCGTCAGTAATGCGGTTTCGCGGGGTCACGTCTCTCATTCACGGCCGTGAAACTTCAACGGCCGAAATAGCTGAAAAGAGCTTCAGCCTCCGGGCTCTTCTTTTCACCATGAAGGTAAATATTCAAATGAAATTGATGGAAAATTAATGGGCCTTGCTCTCATCTTAATTGACAATTTTAATCCTCCATCCGCCGGAGTGGTTTATATCGGGTGGAATAATTTATTCTGGGAGGAGAGAAGGGTGAAAACCGCTACTTACAATTAGAGGCTTTCGTGACGAAATCCCTTTATAAACCACTTAGGAAGTGTTGAAATGTTTCATAACGCTCTCCAGAAACACTGCCGTTTTGGGGAAAAACGGCGTATGGACATTCGTAGAGTGCCAGATTTCTTGGTACAACATATTTATTTTTAAAGAAATTCAGGAACATCTTACCGTAAAAGTTTCGGATTTGTTAGATCAATTTGTTATCGGGACTTTAGTAGGACGTCATTCTCGACCGGGGGTGGCTACCGCCACTCTTGATTTGCGACCAAAATCCTGCGATAAATTGGTTGAAAAATTTTCACAAGTTTCTCTGAAAATTCGTATCTATCAGGGGAAAATTGGCAACGCCTGAAGGTTCACATGACGTTCTTTCTTAGCACAACAGATTGAGCCTAAGTCTCTCTTACGAGGGAAAGAGTGGCTGGCTGTAGCTTGAGGCTCAGCGTTACGTAAAATGGTCTTGAATTGAAAAGTGTCGTGATCTGTGGGACAGAAGTTGCCCGTGGCACTCTCCATCTGCAGATCGGTGAGAATTTCGAGATAATCGTTATCGATTATCGATATTCCCCCATTTGAAGTTATAGGAAAGAATCGACTATTAAGATGTCCGTTGCGAACACCCTGTCCATCGATTTCTTATCAAAGGTTTAAATGGTAGATAAATCGATATTGGTACACTAAGGTGCGCGCCTAAGGTGCTCCGCCACTGGTGCACCAAAAGCAAATGCTTTCGTGGAGTTGATCGATGAAAATAGATGAGTCAAAGCTTTAAGAATAACAAGTAAGATTTTGTTCAGCAAACTAAAACTCCTTAAAATTAGCCTATTCATTTTATGGAGAAAAAATAATATATATATATGAGTCGCTTTTACAGCGCTCATTGGCGCTTTACGACGCCTAATCGCCACAAAGCTCGGTCTTCCCACAGGTCATCAGGGAGTTGACACTCCCTCATCTCGTTTAACACCCCCTGTCGCCAACTTCTCACTGGGCGTCCCCTTCGTCTCCTCCCAGGAGGAACCCAATCAAGCATCTCTTTTGGCAGCCTCTCTTCCGTCATCCTAATGACATGACCGTACCAGACAAGTTGTTTGGTCATTATGTCGAACACGATGTCATTTTCGACTTCCATTATCTGACGCACTCTATCACTACGGACCCGATCTCTCCTGGAAAAAATAATAATTTTAAAAAAAAATAAATAGTAATTTATGTCGGAAAAGTAAAAAACGCTCTCTTGGAATCCCGAAAAATTTCTGGAAACAAAGGAATCCATCGAAATTATGGATCTCGGACATCACAAGCTAAATGTAAATTTCGTATTGCGAGGAGAGTCATTCGCATCCCCTCGAAAAATCTTTGAAAGGAGAGACCGAATCATGGTTCACACCTCGATCTCGGTTAAGGCCCAAGCAGGCGGGCAATTTTTCTCCCGGCAGAACTCCCAAGTACAAGGTTACGACGGAAACAACTCTATGTCAAGTCTCGGAGTTGATCCCTCGCTCAACGAACATCCGACGGGCCGTCGCACAGTGGATCGCGTTCGGACCAAATTCGAAAACTTTGAAAGCTTATAACTCCGTTTTTACAAAACTTCGAGGCTCTAAATGTGGCTCTATTGGTTTCCTCATGAAATTTTCTCCAGTTATCACACCTCAAAATTCAAAATGTGACGAAATAAATATGAAAATAGAAGTTATAGGTAAAATTTTCATGTCTGGCCCCTCTGAGTGGCTCGATCCACTGTGCGCCGCGCCGCAGTCGTCCCGGAACATCCGGCACGGATCACGCCTCCATCCATTTCTCGCACTTTTTACGCCGTGACCTGGATTTCCGAATGACGGATTATCGGTTTCAGTGCAGTGGCGTCGCTGGGATTCTGTAGCGCCGCCGCGTGCCACGATGGGTCCTGTTGTCCGGGAGAGCCCGCACGTGAATGGACCACTAGACAAAGTGCGAAGTTAAGCATTGCTTCAAAATTTTGCAACGTCGCAAATTGAGGTATACATGTTTCTGCCGCGACGTCTGTGATGAGAAAATGTGCAAATGCGCAAACGATAGAATGTGATTTTAACGGTAATGCAATCTTCTACCAATAGGCCGAGGCGCCAACGTCGAAGGCGCTCCGAGCAACTATTCCACCTCAGAAGTATTGCACAGTATCAAACGTAATTGAAGGCGCTTTAAAAGTACGCGAATTGACCGGTGTCGTTTACCACTGCTTAGAGTCCCACTGATCCTACGATTTACAGCTGCTGTTCGCTCGATTTTAGTGAAATTTGGTTCAGGGTTGTATTTTTAGACACGAAGTAAACGTTCCTCAGGTCCTTCAGTTCCTCGGAACTACATTCGTGCACTTTACAGTTCCCCGCAACACGGCTTAGCAATTTTATGCAATAGACCACTTGACATGGTACGAATTCAAGCATTTTGATACATCACTGGAAAAAAACACATTAGATCTAGAGTCCAGACTCTTGAAAACATTAACAAGAATAAATAATCTGGATTCAATCGGATTTTTCCTTGAATCAAAACGAAATCTGCTTAAATTGAGAGGCTTGGTTCTTGATTTAAGCTAGATGTTGATTGAATCAAGAGTGTTTATTCTTTTCAATTTTTTTAAGACTCTGGACTCTAGATCCAATGTTTTTTTTTCCCAGTGATGTTTCTTGACCAAAATATAATGTAGAACACGATTCGTGCTACAAAAAGTACTGAAATTGACTCTTTACCAAGATACTTAATATTTCTTGACGCCTGAATTCAAATCTTCCGCTCGTGAAAACATAAAATAAGGTGTCTAGCATATGGATTTCTCTGATTCTATCAGGATTTGAAGTCAACCAGGATTGAATCGCGATTTCATCTGGATTTGAGGAAAATTCCGTTGTTAAAATCAGGATTTGAAAAAAGTCGGCATTCCGATCGGACTTTTTAATCGAGCTTTTTTTGTGAAGTTACATTAGCCTAATTTTTCACCGCAAAAAATCAGGATTTGAAAAAATTATGAATTCAGGATTTAGCAGGATGTATGACCATCTCAATCTTGACGCTTTAGCTCAGCCATAGCAAATTTTTTACACCTTGAAATATAATGGGTAAGAAAGGAACAATGCTCGAATGAGAAGCGTTCCAAAGGTGTTGTAAGGCGCGATTTGATCCCCATAGAGTACTGCGCGTTTAATGTGAGCGGGCAATTCCATTTTCTGGAAACCAATGCCAAATAAAAAGGTTAATTTCTTAATTCGGTGTTAATTTCAGTAATTTTCGTAGCACGAATCGTGTTCTACGTTAAATTTGGTTAAGAAACATGTACCGCAATGCCTAAATTCGTACCTTGTCAAGTGGTCCATCGCCTGAAATTACAAAGCCGTGCCGCGGGGAGCTGTAAAGTGCTCGAATGTAGTTGTGAGAAACTTGATTCAGGACCGTATTTAAAGTCGTCAATTGAAATGCTCCTTGTCTCGGAGAGGCCCAAATTGGTTTACTTCGTGTCTAAAAGTGCCACCTCGCACCAAATTTCACAAAAATCGAGCGAACAGGAACCGTATATGGAAGGATCAGTAGGACTCCACACAGTGGTGAACGACATTTGTCCATTTGCGTACGCTAGAGCGCCTTCAATTACGTTTGATACTGTGCAATACTTCTGAGGTGGAATAGTTGCTCAGAGCGCCTTCGACATTAACGCCTCGGCCTATTGGTAGAAGATTATGATTACTCGTACAGTTGAATTGACACGCTATCAATTGTCCACTTCACCTTCTCATCACCGCCGCACGGTTGATCGAGTCAATGGGAGAAGTCGGACAAAATTTGGCAAATTTCAACACTCATAACTCCGTTTATGCAGACTTTTGAGGTTTTGAAAGTGGTTCCATTGGTTTCCTAGAGAAATTTTCGAACAGAAGCACCCCTAATAAGTTGATACGTGACAAATTAAACATAAAAATTTGCAGTTTTAGTTCAAAATTTCATGTCCGACTTTACTGATTGACTCGGTCCACTATGTGTCGTTCGATGGCGGATTTGCAAAAACACGAGTACGTACCTATCTTGGTTTGCGACGTTGCAGACTTCCTGTCATATTTTATTTTCTACTCGGTAAATGACCAGTTGTCGTTCCGTGAAAACTGTTGTTATTTACCTTCTCTTTGTGGAGAATCCTCGGTGAAAACTTCATGTGGAGAATCCTCGGTTAAAAACTGAAAGCCGTGGTGGTGGTTTGGTCCTCGCTTGGAAAACGAAATGAAAGCAGAGATTTTGAAACACCACAACCAAGCTACGCAATTTTGCAGTTCCATTGTCGACTTGCACAACTGGCACAGCCCTCTTCTTATTCTTTTCATCACTTAGTTCAAGAATAGGTCCATCTTCGAAATTTTATGGAAGCTCAATTTCAAAAATTCACGCGTTATGGCGTCCCTAGGAACCTCGGCGGAATTTCTCACACTTTTCATGCCGTGACCTGGATTTCAAAATGACAGATTATCGGCTCCGCTGCAGTGGCACGGTGCCGCGTCGCTAGGATTCTGTAGCACTGCTGCGCTCAGTGATAGGGGGGGTGGTAAGGGGTGATAGGGGGGCTAAAGGGGAGCCCCGGAAGAGCCAACGTCAATTGCATAAAATTACACGTTCATTATTCACGCGGTGATCTCGGAAACTCGCCCGATAGCTTTCGTTTTCACTTAGGTGCAAGTCCTTTATTCCGTTTTTTCCGATGGAATAGATTTGAATACATTTGTTTCTTTCCTTCCGCCTTTCGTCGAAATTGAACGTTGCTCGCTCATCCCCACTACGTTCAGTGGCGTGGCGTGAATTGCGATACATCGATTGTTATGCTATTTAAAGCTACGGAGAAGGATCGATAAACAGGGTGTTCGCAGCGAACACCTGAATAATCGATTCTTTACCATAGGTTTCAACGGCATTAGAAACGATATATCTCAATTTACGCCACGCCACTGACTTCGTGCAGGAAAAACGCCTTAAAGCTATCAGGCGTCGCAGCATTTCTTCCGATAAAAAAGTATTACGCTTGTGATATTATGGTGCGAGGTGTGATGATTGCTAATGATTTTTTTTCAGAAGTTTCCACTCATCGTATAGTTTCCTCAGTTTTTCATAAAAATTTACTTCTTGAATGATGGGAATTTGAGAAATAGTTGTCCAGGAAGGAACTACAAGCTCCACAGTGTACCAAATACTCACGTTGACAGTTTTACCGTTTGTATGCATTTCAGGAAACATAACTCGCATTATTTCTCTTTTGTTCGGTTTTTACGTCTTTAGAATTTTTCTCGCTCTTCACCAGCATGTACATCATTATAATAGCAGGTTACTTCGAGACCAACCAACTCCCCTCATTTGCATCTTATTAGTATGTATGCATACATGGCAAACAATAATTAATACCTTACGTGGAATTGCAGCGAATATATACTTCCTCTCCGATTTGTTCTTTATCCATTCTTGATTTCTTGAATCACGTTAGCATTCACAACTCTACTACGTAGGTACTTCTTGCTGTGTCTTGACGCTTATCACAAATTCACAACGCCTCTACTTATGATGTGATCTAGTGCGAATATTTTCATTGTGTAATTCACAAGGGGCCGTTGTGAGAAGCTCAAAACTGAAATCACTGTCGAACACAACATTAAACCATAAATAACTGTTTTACCGTTTGCATGCATTCAGGATATTTGTACATAACTCGCATTGTTTCTCGTTTGTTGGGTATTTTACTTCTCTTGAATTTTTCTCGCACTTCATCAACTAACACAACATCCTGATGTGATTTAGTGTGAATATTTTAACACAACATCCTGATGTGATTTAGTGTGAATATTTTTAGTGTGTAATTCACAAGGGGCCATTGTGAGAAGCACAGAACTGAATTCACTTTCGAGCACAACATTGAACCATAATTTACTGTTTCACCGTTAGCATGCATTTCATGAAACACAACTCGCATTGTTTCTCGTTTGTTCGGTATTTTACTCCTCTTGAATTTTTCTCGCACTTGACCAACGAACACAACATTATTATGTGATCTAGTGCGAATATTTTTACTGCTCAAACCACTGGGATGCACAAAACTTAAATCACTCCAACCCTCCAGTGTTGTAGTGCTCCTGTGTCCTTGGTTCTGACGCATCATAGTTAAAGATTTACTTCGAATATATTTCGCGAGACAGGTACACGTGGCACTTAATTATCGTCTGTTGGGCTATTTCGGACACCATGAGTTGAACTCGCTCAATAATCCAGCCTCGCACGTAAGTTGGCGCGAAAGCTCGGCCAAAGCAACAGCCAAAGTTGGCGATAGCCCATTCAGAAAGAAGGGTCAACTCATGAGTCAAGAATCCTCGCTTCCGACGATGGACGTGTTCGGTCGGACGTGGACGGTGTCTGCGTTCACTCAACTGCAGATTTAAAACCACTCAACTCCGGTGCTAATGTAGCGCACCATACGCGGTTCTTCGACGGTGCTGGGACTCCTCACCACCGCCGGCTAATTTATGTGCTCGCTTATCTGGACCCGACTCTCCAGCATCCCGGCCTGGCGCACAGTGGATCACGTCAATTGGAGAGGTCCAACGTTAAATTTTTGACCTAAGCCGCAAATTTTTATGTTTATCTCGTCACATTTTAAATTTCGAGGGGTGCCTCTCAAATAATAATTCACGAGAAATCCAGTGGACTTTATTTTGGACCCCTAAAGTTTGTATCAATGGAGTTATAAGCGTTAACAGGATGTCTACAACTCCGGAATATCCAGTAAGTCCGGAAACAGTACTGATTTAAGGACGATCCGGAAGTACTGAGAAGTGCCGAAATTCCGTTAGAAGGTCCGGAATTTTTTTCATTTTTGTGTCTTTTAAAGTCGCAATCTAAGCGAGAAATTCAATTGTTCAAAAATGTTTGAATTTCGTCAAATGGAGGTACTGACAAAGTACTGGATTATTCTGTTGAAGAGGTACTGAATTTCTTGATTGTGTACTGTATAAGTACTGACATATGGCCAGCTTGTATTAGCAGACACCCTGGTTTAAAGTTATCAAATTTTGTCCAACCTCTCCTATCTACTCGATCCACAGTGTGGCGGGCCGGGGCGGGACTGTAATTCGAGCGGCCGGCTTAATTCGGGATCCTGGAAATTTATGCGTTCATTTCTCCCATGATCGTCGGCCTAATTCACCATGAGTGTAATCGAATTCGGGCCCAACTAGTGATTGGAACTCTCGTCGGGTTGTGTCAAAGGTCAACGGCTGCTCCAGTAGTCGTTTTGTCGTATGGTTCTAGATGGATCAGCCGGTAAAACAGCAAAGTTCAATTGCAAGGCATGGAGGTGACCAGCTTTTCTTGAAACGGGAAGTTTTGTCTGAGACATAATTTTCAAATTTATAATGAAGTTACGGCGCGCTTGCTGCAGAAAGCGGAATTGGGCCGCGTTCAGCAGGTACGAACTAAGCTACATCAGCTAATGCCAAAAACTGGGCTACTTAATTTTTGAAAAGAGAACGTTTGTGAGGATTCCTGTAAAAATTGTAAGGATTATGCTTCGGAATTTGCAGGATATACACTGAAATTTACATACAAATTTGCACAACCGTTGACGTGTAAAATTTAATTGCTAATATTTGGCAATAGCTGATGGTTTCCTTTCTAGTAAACCTGTTCCAACACTGCTCTCTACAGCAAAAACGCCGGAACTTCATTCTAGATTTGAAAATTATGTTTCAGACAATACGCTCCGTTTCAAGAAAATCTGGCAATCTCCATGCCTCATAATTCCACCATAACTTCCGAATGGTATAACATTCTGTCTCAGAAAAATGTACTTCGGGAGGTACGGCGTTTTTCCTGTGAAATGAACGGTAGAGAAAGGGGGATAAATTCGTTAAAGCATTTCCCTCGAATAGTGACTTGCTTTTCATGCCGGTCGGAAGAAGTCATTTTAAAATTATGGGGGGGGGGGCATGATTTGTATTAAATAAACTAACATGTAGTACACATACTTTACGTCAAACAAGTCAATCTACGTAGGAACTAACAATACCTTGTCCAGTTGCTCAAAGCTAAATCAGGTGATTCGGGTGTTATTGTTGTGTTTTATGTTTTGAAAGCGAAAGCTGTTATCGGAAATTAGCGGCTCGTGCGATTATTGTTTATTCGATGCAGCCGCACGATATTGACCTAAAATTAGAAAGCTATTCCGGGAGCATTTTCCGGAGGTGAGAGCGAACCATACTTTGATCCGACCGCACACTTGTCTCCGCTAATCGTGGTGGATGGGACTTGGACATGGGTGAATGGGCAGGAATATTTGCGATGCGAATCTCAAGCACCTCTTCACATGATAGAGAGGTGTTGCCAAAATCGACGCACCCTCGTTTATCAACAGGTTCCCAATGACTTCGTGCGATTTGCGGGTACGCAAAGCCGACTCAACTCATTGGAATATATGAAGTTTCAAAATGCATCAGGCTTGTTTCCCTTCGATTTTTGGAGGAAAATTTTTTTTTCTTACATTGGAACTAAGCACATAGACTTACTTTTCACTCTTGGTAAATGTCGGCTTCACAAATCTCCAGGTTGAGAGTGGAACCGTCGCATTACCTTTTTTGGAACAATTCCATCGTATTAGATTTTATTTTGAAAAAAATTCCTGTCCCGAAGACGAGGACTCTTTTTCATAATTTCAGACTTGGATTTGTAAAGAGAGGTTTCAGACCGAAACACAGGAAGACAGTTTTTAGAAACAATAAAACTTTTACCGAACGAAGTATCAGACCAGTATGTGACCAAGGTCGAAATAAAAACCTTTTCAATTCAGAAATATTCTGACTCCTGGCTTCCTTCCGACTTATTGGTCCATGAGAGGGTGGATTTTAAAGCCAATAAGTCGATGTGCATGCAATTGTGTCTTAAAATATGATAAGCTGGTGGTATTGCCAAAGTAGCTCGCTTCGACACTCCACTATGGTGGTTG
This sequence comes from Bemisia tabaci, assembly GCF_001854935.1. Taxonomy (NCBI): domain Eukaryota; kingdom Metazoa; phylum Arthropoda; class Insecta; order Hemiptera; family Aleyrodidae; genus Bemisia; species Bemisia tabaci. The sequence goes on along the minus strand of NW_017547578.1, from coordinate 1,167,898 downwards.
AAAAGGGTATTTTACAATTGATGTGGTGAAGTGCGTTATTTATCTTGTTAAGTACCCGAAAAAGTGTGTTACCTCAAAAAGTTTCCAAGCCGAAGCGACATTTTAAAGGTAGAAAAAAGGCACACTGTGCGGGGAGAACGTTAGGAAAAATCGGCGAAATCGCACGATGTGGCTACTTTGAGGAGTAGAAAAGGGCATTTTAAAAGTAAGAAGGTAAGGCGTGTTTTTTTTTTTTTTTTTTTTTGCAAAGTAACTTAATAAAAAATGTGTTACCTCAAAAATTTCAAAGCCGTAGCTACATTTTAAAGGTGAGAAAAAATTCGCAAAATGACGGAAAAACGCGATTGTCCCAGATTTGAAGTCCCCGCCCGGAGACTTGTCGGGCCCGACGGCATGTACACGGAGAAAAAATCTCGCGTGTGGGACCCGAAGTTAAGGTTCAGTATAGATCTCTGCAGTTTCCAGATTAAGCATCTGAACACTTCAGATCTAGCTATCGAGGTTCGGATCACACATCTGAAACTTCAGTTCTTATATCTGAAGTACTTCAGATGTGAGAACCGAAGTTTTTCGAATGTGAGAACCGAAGTTTTTCGGATGTGACAACCGAAGTACTTCAGATGCAAGAACTGAAGTTTCAGATGTGTGATGCGAACCTCGACAGCTAGATCTAAAGTGTTCAGATGCTCAATCCGAAAACTTCAGAGATCCATATGACCTAAACTTCGGGTCCTACGTACGAAGTTTTTTTCTTCGTGTAGGATGATCCGATCCGGCTGAAATTTTCTCTACGTTCATTTCACACCAACTGACAACTTTATGGGGGTCATACATTTGATTTTCGAAAAGCCGAAAAATGAGAACCACCCTAGTGGTGTCATGCGTGTGTTTCTAGCATGTAATATAAATTGAGAAGATCCTCCCTCGCGAAAACAACCTATTCATAGGAAATTAATTAAAGGAATCGCTGTCTACCGTAGCTTAACCGATGTGACTTCGTTAGCTCTTCGGTTTCCTCTAAACGTTACATTGTGGCCCTACCGCGTGTAATGCTTTAGTTGTATTTCGTTACCCTGTGAACAAAATATCATTGTGTGTCAAACCTTGATATTCTCATTTATCTCGGGCATGCGCCTTAGCGCAGTCGCCTCTCCATTCTTTAATTAGCCCAAACTTAACTTGTATGCGTGAGTGATCTGATAGTGAATACGTCGCTCCTCTGACGTAAGGGCGTATCTCCATTTACACATGAGCCTTGAAAAGCATGGAGTTATATGGGGAAGAGGGCTCATTTTGAAATCTAGTTACGCCCTTACGTCAGAGGAGCGACGAATATTGCACGACCGCGGTTGCGCCGGGCTTGGCCCGTCGTTGTGGTGCTGTTTTCACTTTTTTGTCTTGTTCCCATCCCTGAAAGTCCGTCTCTCCCTCCACATGACTCCTTTGACGCAGAACGGATTAAAAGAAATCTGACAGAGGAAAAATCTCCTACCTCGACAAGTTATTCAAATTCTTCTCCGATTGTTGGATCCAGTTGAAGAGTCTGGACGGAAAGATGTGACGGGCGATTAAAGACAGGAATGACAGGACCATCCAGGAAAATCAGTTTTAGGCGTGCTTAATGGGACTCTCGGTCATCAGGGCACTCGGATGTCACAGAGCTCATGAGTGCTCCACGGCGGGACCGACCTTTCTACAAACATGTATTTCGGAATATCCAATATCCCACATCTCTCCTCTAGCTAAAAAATGGGTCTTAAAATGTACATTAATTAGCACAAATCCATGTGTTTCCTACGTAAGAGTATAAATCCTGCATGGCGTCGAGGAGACCTCGGGCCTCGGTTGTTTACCACCGTAAAAACACATTAAATAAAAAATAAAAAAAAATAGGTTTACAAGGCCAAGGAAATCGAATAACCAAACCAGGACGTTTACCTTCCCATGCATTTTCAACTGGAACCAAAGCTAACCAATTAAAAATTAAAACAAGAAAATGAGCATACAACTGATCGAAGTAAGAATCAGTGAAGAATAGAGCAACAAAATTAAAACGAATGAACATATATTTTACAATATCCTACATCTCTCTTCTAGCAAAAAAATGGGTCTTAAAATATACATTAATTACCACGGATTCATGTGTTGCCCACGTAAGAGTAAAAATCTTGGAGGATATCGGGGAGACCTTGTGCCTCGGCTCGGCTGCTTCCCCCACAGCCTCGTACCCCCGCTGCATCCTCCGCGCGGTTAGCAACGGCAGGCTCAGCAAGCAGCGGAACAATATCAGCAGATTATAATTTTCTCTCGGGGCTGACAGCCCTCAGGGAACCCCAGGCCCTCCTCCCCACAGGCCCGCCTCAGGGGCTCTCAGGGAAACTGAGTCTTAAAATATACATTAATTACCACGAATCCACGTAATCCCGATGTATGAATAAAAATCTTGGACGATGTCCATGAGACGTTGGGCCTCGGCTGATTCGCCCACAGCCTCGAACCCCCGCTGCATCCTCCAAGTGGGAAGCCATGACGAGCTTAAGAAGCACCAGAAAAGCACAAGGACACCATGGCTCTCTCTCTGGGCGACGGTGAGTCCCTGCTGCCTACTCATTCGAATTAGCGCCTGACAATGTATTCATTCATTGATTTGTTTAATTCTCTTGTACGAAGATATACGGGGCCGCAAAACATATCTTAATGACACAGTTTCTACTTGACTAAAATATGGGTCTGGATCCAATTGCAACCTAAAAAGAACAAAAAACAAAAACAATAATACCGAACAATTGCTCTTAGAATAAGTATGAATCACATTAAGAATAAAATATTTACGGGTACCTATGAAAATTATAACTAAATAGAGATAAAAATTGAAATTTTGCAAAAAGCACGATAAAGAAAAACCCAGAAGTAAAGAAAACAGAATACATAGAAAAACAGAAGATTACAGAAAAATATCGAGGATGGGAGCCCCTAGGGTACGTCAAAAANGGGTCTGGATCCAATTACAACCTAAAAAGAACAAAAAACAAAAACAATAATACCGAACAATTGCTCTTAGAATAAGTATGAATCACATTAAGAATAAAATATTTACGGGTACCTATGAAAATTATAACTAAATAGAGATAAAAATTGAAATTTTGCAAAAAGCACGATAAAGAAAAACCCAGAAGTAAAGAAAACAGAATACATAGAAAAACAGAAGATTATAGAAAAATATCGAGGATGGGAGCCCCCACTCGAGACTGCCCTAAGCGACTCAACCATGTCTGGGCCGCCCGGAGAAAAAAATGGAGCCTAATGGATTTCAAGTATTTACACCTGTGTTTACTCTGGAATTAATCGGAAGAACTTTATTCCGCCTAAATTCCGGATTGGTTTGCCGAACGTTTTGTCAATGATCGTGAGTAGATTTTCGGGGTTAATTTTCAGCGCTGGTTCCGGAAATGAAATCCCGTGGAAGCCGAACGCAAGTGTTTCCATGTAAAATCAGTCATCAGATCTTGATCAAAGTGTTATGAATAGGGGCAGAAATGCAAAACTTAAACCTGATACTTTTCAGACAATCGCTTCTAATATATACATTATATAATCTTAAATTTACTGCACTCTATGCCACAATAGAAAAAAAAAGTTAAACATAACTCCTTAAAACCACGATTAAGAACTGGCTTATCGATTTTTCACCCTTTATTGATCTCATAAACAACAAAATATAGAAGAATTGAAATGCAACATACAATTTGAGGTTTACACAACTACCAAGTAATCAGGTAGTAGTAGATCAGGTTTTCGTCTTGGTTATATAATAAAGAAGAACTAGTGGGATAACACTTGATTTTAACTCTACTGTGGAATCCCATAGGGGGACAGACTGAAACATCAATATAATATATACTAAAAGATCAAGAACTTTAACATATAATTTTAGAGAAACGTCAAATTAACTAATGGTGGGATGAAACTAAACGGATTCGTGTTCGGGTACTGGATTTCGTGTTCCTGTTTTCTCCAGTACACTGTCGTAGTGGTCTTTTCCATTAATAAAGCATACAGAATCTTGGGAAAAATAGAAATCACCCAGACTCGTCTTGTAACGCTTCGCTCTATACCCTCTAGAGGTCCAGTTACACGATTCAATTGAGCCATCAAATTGGGCTTCTCATTGGTCGCATCCTCACTTCAGGTGTTTTTCCACCAATCAGAGTTTCAGTTTGATGGCCTAATTTGATCGTGTAACTGAACCTTAGCCCCTCGTAAGCCACCCCCCCTCCCCTTTGAGCGTTACGTAATTTACACTAGGAAAAAAACCACATTGGATCTAGAGTCCAGACTCTTAAAAACATCGACAAGGAAAAATACTCTTGATTTAATCGGATTTTTGCTTAAATCAAGAACCAAGCCTCTTCATTTGAGCAGATTTCCTTTTGATTTAAGCTGAAACCTTATTGAATCAAGAGTATTTTTTCTTGTCAATGTTTTAAAGAGTCAGGGACTCTAGATCCAATGTGGTTTTTTTTTCCAGTGTATGGATGGCCCCTCATATCAGGAGGGTGGACGATTTGTTGGTTGCTCATCAAGATTTTTGCTTCGAATCGGCATCCTCGCCTAGGAATCCATCATCGCCAATGATACGAGCTCTCTAATCCCCACCCGGATTAATCTCTGGAATTCTCGCGTGAATGTCGATCCTCATCAGCGCAGCGGTTCGATCGTCGAGTCGAAATCGAACGAATCCGATCGATACGTCGCATTGTCAAGCTGGAATTAATCGAGGAAGGTGATTCGATATCGAATCAACGGGCGACCTATCGATGGTCCTGAACGCAGCATCGCACGCGTCCGTTGATTGTTTGGACAGTGCTCATAAATTAATCACAAGCTGCCTATGTCCTGATCTGTGATAGAAGGTGTCATCTCTCCAAGAAAATTACGATCGTATGGAAAATAAAGGGCTTTTCGCTCTCTAATATATTTGTGTTTGAACTCCATAGTTCCCTAGTCTTAACGTTTGATTTAAATGAATGAAATTGTGAGTTATTAGGAAGTCTGAAAACACGGGAACCGCTACAAGAAATCTCTTTTCCATCCACGAAGAAGTCTTTTTCGGCCTGAATTATGAAGACCTAGTGTAATGATGATGACAACTTGAAAATACTCTCATAAATGGTGAATTCCTTAATGGGACAATTTTGTTAAAAGCAGGTCTAGGACGTCTTGGGGTATCATAGACTTAAAGTTCCTGCCGCAAGTAAAATTTCTCAAGTTGTTGTCTTAAAAATAAATTCCTTTTGCTTCTTCGTTATATTGCACGGTGATTTTCGGGAAGTTCAATTGGACTGAGTTAAACAGAAAGGAACCAACCCACATTTTGAAAAAAATTGAGTTATGAGTGGTATTGAACTCAACCACTGCTCTACTATCTATCGCCAAAAATTCAAAGTTTTTGTTGGAGCAAATTTTGCAGAAATTGAACTTGAAGTTTATCTGTTACATTGAGTCTTATGCAGGAGCGAAACTTTAAACCTCTTTTTCTCGGTTCGATCCCAATGTGGCTTGGTTCCTTTCTGTTTAACTCCGTCCAATTGGGGTACAATTATATCTTCTGCATGGGCGCCTTTCCAAATCGATTTTGAAGCAATGAGCGTTACTGCCATTCTATCATGTTCAATGATTTCCACTTTTGCTGGAAAATATAAACAAATGTAAAGCATTAATGATATGTATAATTATTTTAATACTATGAAAATATTCAGATAATACATTGAAAATATTCAATTTTTTTTACTTGTACATTTTTTTTTTGTTACACTTTATTTTTGTTACACTTTTTTTTTTTTTTTTTCAATCGTGGTTGTATACGCTTGTTGCACCGCATGGTTTTTTCGCACAGATGTTTTCCTGAAGGAATTTCCATCTCTTTCGACATTTCACTTAGAACGTGAGGCCAAGCCAACCATACAGAAATCAATTTTTCAATTTCTTTTCATAGAGAAGCCGCTTCAGACTATCCGAGCGTTGGCAGGGCTCATCTGAGGTTTTTGCTTAATAGTTTTCTCGTGTTTTATTGACGTTTTTATTAACGGCGTGAGCGATTTAAGTATGGTGAAGACTGGGGAAGAATCACTTTCTGATGAGTCATAAAGAAAGAGGAAACCAGGTCAAAGTCTCAGTAGCCTCGCCGGTAGCATCCAATCATAAAATATTTCACGCTCGAGGAAGTGTGAATGACCTCGTTTTGTTCTAATTGTGCATCAAATGTAATTAGTCCCGTCGCGACGAGAAAACTAATTAATTGTTACAATATTGTTTTTCATCTTTCTCGATCTTAATGGTAAAATACAACTAACTTTTACACCGTACATTTTTCTTTATATTTCTGGATGTATCTACATCATTAGTTCGAGGCCTTTCGGGTCCAATACATTACCAATACTTAAAACTGCGTCATCAAAATAACTGCAATACGTACTTATGAAGCACGTGACAATAGACGTGGCCAGCTTCAACCACTTAACTGTATTACAAGATAGACTCATGAAGGCGTTTTGGACATTAAGCTTACACAAATATTTTGCACCTTGAAGTTCATGAAAGATTCTTCGATTTTTGGTATTGGATATTCATCGGCCATTAAGCAAGGATTTAAAGTTGATTTGTAATCACCAGTGATTCTTAGTTTTCCATTCTCGTAAACTACATGTGTCGGGGAGGCCCATTCGGATGATTTTACTCGGAAATATGCCCCAGATTTACGTTTGAAATCGATTACCTTGGCGTAGCTTTCAACAATTCCCGTACAGGAGTATTGGACCAAGCCACTAATCCGTAAACATCCGTACGCAATTCAGCGTTATAAAGGCGTGGTTTTTTTAGAGAGAAAATATCGCATTCTAGTGCAGTTTCGATATCAGTATAGAATGCTGTGTTTTCTCTCTAAAAAGAAACACGCCTTTGTTACTTTGAATTTCTTTGTTAAAATTGGTTAGTGAGTGCTTTAGTCTCCTGACAACAGAATTGCGATCGCAAAATTGGAGAAAAATGATGAGCAGCTGACAAAATGGAACCAACTGATGCGGTATATCGCCTGCCGTTCTGATACAAAATATGGCGTCCATCGAATCACCTTAAGGACCTCCGACGAAAATACGCGCACGGACGCACTGCGCCCTCAGCTTACTAATCGAAGCAGCGTCCAATCAACAGCTCGGATGCGCTTCAACGTCCAATCAGGAGCCCCGACGCGCTTGAGCGGCATACCGAGGAGCTTCCTTGGGCCCTCGGCCACGGTTCCCGAGCCCGATGAAAGGAGACCCGCGACGACGGAGCCCCGAGGACGCATTCGACAACCGATGAGATACTGTCACGACTCGCCGATGATAAATGGGGCGCATTGTGTCGTGTCCGTCCGACGGCGACGCAGAAAGAGTCCGCGCGCCCCGCGACGTGACGACGTGACGTGAAACACCAAGTTCCGCACACGCGAGTCAATGAAACTCAACTGGGGCGAGATTCCTCCTCGACTTTCGAGAGAACCGAGAGAGGGTGAGGAACTCTCTGAGGGACGAGGGTCCGCTGCACGCAGAGATGCACCGCTGTGCTTAGGAAAAACGCCGTATGAACCTTCAGCCGATTCCGAATTTCCTTCGATAAAACCCAAATTCCCTGGGAAAATTGTGAATATACTCTCCCAAAATTTTCAGACTATTTAGTGCGCAATTTAATATGAAATATCTGAAAATTTCAAGGAAAAATACGCTCAAATTGTGTGAAACAATACTCGTTTTATCAAAGGAAGTTTGGCAATGGAGATGCTGCATGTGTGAGGAATCTGCGATTTGACTCTTGATTCTCATGTAAAAGTTCGCGAGAAACACAATGATGCGCCGCTGGTTTTCTCTGAAATCGTCTCCCGAGCTCAAAAAAAGCTCTCGAAGTGAGGCCAAAATGGAGGGGATATCCCACCCTACCCTGAGAGTCCACCTCTACATCAAAACAATCTCTCCATGCAAAGATAGGGAGAAAATACATTGACAGGGCTGCCACTTCATTTGAGGACTCCAAAACTGAAAACACGGCAACCCTGCTAATGTATTTGCTCCCAATCTTTGCATGGAGAGTTTGTCTTGATGTAGAGGTGGACTCGTAGGGTAGGGTGGGATATCCCCTCCATTTTGGCCTCACTTTGAGAGCTTTTTTTGAGCTTGTGAGACGATTTCAGAGAAAACCAGTGGTACCATCGTGTTTCTCGCAAACTTTTACATAAGAATCAACAGTCAAATCTCAAATCCCTTACACATGCAATATCTCCATTCTCGAATGTTCATATGGCGTGCTTCCTTAAGCACGGCAGTGCAGCCGAATGATCAAGATTTCTTGGAGTGAAACCTCGCGAAAACTGCGATGGGCATCCGACAGACTTCCCCGTTGAGATTTACCATCAGTCGTGCCCGGTAACTTTGCTGAAAGAAGTTGGTTAGGATATAAGAACCGCTATTGTAAGATGAAGTGTGCTCGTGAGTAAACCACGCGGACTGGCCATCGCTGGGGCCACCTCGACTCCAAGATGCAGTCCCATTGCGGTGCTGATCTATCGAATAAAAATTAAGTTTTTTTCGTTAACAGAATGACGTCTTTTCCTGCTGTTACCTTAACTTAACTTTCATCCTAACTGTCGACTCTAGTCCGACGCATAGTCCCTCTCCTGGGCACCCCCGCAGAGACCCTTCCGTTCTATGAAATGCCGCGGCCGACCCGATTTGCACCGTTCCGAAAGCAGTTTATCCTACGTGTTAAAGAAATGTTTTTCATGAAAATAAAAAATAAAAATTTATTACAAAAACCATTACACTTGAATAGTTATTACCCGTGCATCACACTTGATGATCCGGCCCGTTTCCATTTCTGCGGGCTGTAGGTCGAAATTGATATGCAAATGTGTGGCTACGGAGGGATCCTATTGGTGGAAGCGGGTGGTTTGCAATGGACAAAGGAGGTAACCGGTAATAGACTAACCAACGGTAATTCACGAGAAGCCCTTTAGTTAGTCCATCATTTATCCCCTTAGTCTTTGAGAAACCACCTGTTTCAACCAATAGGATCGCCTTATACACCCTATGTCTTCATGTCTTCTTTGTCGATCATTTTGTCTATTAATTTTAACAATCATGCGGCTGCTGCTAGGTGCGGGGTTTCATGTTCCCGCTTCGTTTATCTGGAAAGCCTGTCCATAAGCAAAACCAACAGGAAACCCTATAATAAACGCAGTGGAGGACACTATAGAATTACAAAAGCTTTGTTTTTCAGGGAAATGTTTTACTACCGTTGAGGCGGTAGTACCTCAGCCCACACGTGCAATGCGGGCATCCTATTTCGCCTGCAATTACAGTGACCCCACGCTCAAGTCACTCGTTTGAAATCAGACCATTTGAAATTCGAGTTCGGAGATTCGTATAATTGAAGAAATGCAACAATTGGAGGAAAGGGCTTCAATTTCACGACGGAGAAAGTCTTCGAGGTGCCGGCGCACAGTAGAATGAGCTAGTAGAAGAGGTCGGACATGCAATTTTTGGCTTCAATTTCAAATTTCGATGTATATTTCGACACAAATCCAATTTCAAAGGGTGTTACTGAAGGTTAATTTCATGAAAAAACCAATGAAACCACTCGTATTTTCAAAAATATTATCTTTCAAATTTTCCGAATGGTGTCCGACCTCTCTCATTAACTCGGTCAGAATGCGGCGTACCTGATTCCAAACGTAATTTCTCTCTCAATGCGCACCGTCAAAAATGAGCTGCATTTTGCAACAAGAAACTATTCTTCCGTGCTAAGGGAAAACATCGTATGAGCCTTCACGCGTCGCCAAATTTCCTTAGATAAATTGCGAATTTTTGGAAAAAGTTGTGCATGTTTTTCCTTTAACTTTCCATAGATCTCGGTTTGTGAACAAATCCAAAGCGTATGTTAATATATTGGAAAAATTTTCACGGCTTCCCTCGAGAATTAATATCTTTGAGAAAAATTTCGGCAACCATCGAATGTGCACATGACGTTCTTCCCAAGCTTTTGTAGTACTATTTCTTAGTGAAATCACCTATTTGCAAGGGGAACTAATGTCACGCGTGTTATTAGACCCTAAAATGAGGAATTGGTAGTTGTTTGTTGCAAAATGTAGGTCTAAAATACAGAATCAACTATGTATGAGAAGATGATCTCCCGGTACAAACTAGGTGTAAAAAAGAGGGCCTGAAAACAATGGCCAGGTGGCTCCTTGGTCTCAAAGCCGACAAAGTTTCAGCGCAAAAAACGTTCATAATGTCGAATGCGTTTGTCACCAACGAAGATGATCTTCTACCGTCGCAAATAGTAAGTAAAGCAGAAATGCCGTGGTTATGTTTGGCAGCTGGATGTCCAATGCTGAAAATTTGTCAACAACAAGGAGTTTGAGATCAGTATTCCCCAGATCAGTTTTATAAATCATCTCATTTGATGATCGATCAAGTGCCGAAAGTGCGAGAAATATTCTAACACTTTATCTAACGGTAGTTAATACCAGGCTACATATGGGCATGCTAATTTAAAAATAAGCAACCACTCATTGACAAAAAAGACAACTCAGCTTCATATTAATAATTTTTTTTTGCCACTTCTAAATATCTTCTTCGGGTCTCCGAAGTATGTAGATGTCTGGTCTTACCTACAAATAATGAGACTCGAACACCCAGTAACAATTTCACACAAGAACTCTTTAAACTATGTTTAATGTGTAAAATCCACTGTCCTACGTCGAACTGTAGTTTAGTGTGTGCTTCATAACTTTGGCCGCCAGATATTCTCACGTTACATGAAACAGACGCGCTGGGCGTATACGCACAGAGGTTCAGCAGCAGAATAGGTACAATTAGTATCATGATTCAAGTTATCAAACCATTTGTTCTTTTCATTCTAATTTTCGTGAATTTAGCCCTAATCTTTAGGGATAATCAGATGAATGTCAGCGGAACAGAAAGTTTGAGAATTCTAAACACTCGAATTAAAAGCACGTTCAAAACTCATTGTGCAATCCCTCTCTCCTTTGTCCAGATGGTGTCAGTTCTGCCTCCCGTCATGTTCGGTCACGGAATGCAAAGGGGGGAGGGGTGTTGCCCGTGTAACATTTTTCTTCTATCTTTGCCACTGTATACCGAAATTTAGAAGTAAAAACCCGGGTGTAGACCGAGTTTATCTGATATTTTTTCTTCTATTTTTGCCCATTACTCCAATGTATTGTAGAAGAAGATTTAGCAGCTACTTTTCTTCTGACAACACCGTTTTTATCTTCTACGATATCGCTGAGAAGCCCCGGATTCCTCCGGATGACCTTGAGACAGCGATCTTCTATTTCGGCTCTAATTTTCTTCTGCATTAGAAGATTCACCAGTAGCCTTTCATCTATCGCAGAAGTAATGTAGAAGAACTTGCTCTGCCTCTACCGTAAACCCATTTTAGAACATCTTTATCTGCTACATGGTCAAACGGTGTAGAAGAAAAAAAAAGTATAGAAGAAAAATGTTACACGGGTGTTAACATTAGTGGCAACTACTCGGTGGCATCCTCCTTCAACCAGCGGCGTGGCGCACTTTGCGATATATCCATAGATCAACCATTGGAACCTGCAGAAAAGGATCTATAAACAGGGTGCTCGCTACGAACACCTTAATAATCGATTCTTTGTCAACGCTTCAAATGGGGGAAATATCGATAATCGGTAATCGGTCATTCACGCTTCGCCACGGCCTTTCATGGCTTTTGTTTTTCCGAGTCCCAACTTAAATAATCTTGGCGAGAGTGAGACATCGTATGCGGGAGAACCGTCGAGAGAGGATCTTCGTGAGCGATGAATCGATGATCCGCCGTTTTAAGCAACGGAAAACAATCGATCCTAGAGGTCGACATTAAGAATCGATCCTTCACCCTAGCGTTCAATAGGCGGATTTCGATAGCTCGCGTCTCGCGATCGAGTCGTCGGCGAAGGTAAACAGTTTGTCACCCTCCGTTAATTAATTCGATGGCTCGGGTAGAAGGTCCTCCCGGTGGAAGACATTCCGAAGTGTTGTTTTTCGATACGACGCGGCCGCCGGAGCATTGTTCTCTCAAGGTAATTTCCTTTCGCTCCCGCCCCCCCTCTCCTCAGCCACGNGGGGGGGGGGGGGGGGGGTGAGAGAATTTAAAAGTTACATTAAGTCGTTTCGGGAGCCGCGCCAATTCGCTGCCGGATGGAATCCGGTGAAAATCGAGGAGAGAACACGCAACGATTCCGAGTCGCGAAAATCGATGCGGTTACACACGTTTTTCCTCTTTTCTTCTTCTTTCCTTCCTTCCTCGAATCGCCTCTCTGCAGGGTTGCCGGCTGCGACGGGGGAGGGAATCAAGCGCGAGAGAGCACGGATTATGGTGTTCGAAGGACGTGAATGGGTCTGTTTCACGCAAGAGATACAGCTAAACAAATACCTTTTTACAGGTGAAATCGCACTAAAATCACGTTGGGCGCGTCCAAGTAGTCTGAAGTCCATTCGGGTCTGTTTCACGCAAGAGTTACAGCTGAGTAAATACCCTTTTAACAGGTAAAATCGCACCAGAATGGCGGGGGATTCATTTGAGGTGACCAGTGAAGAAGTAGTGGTGACAATCGAAAATCGAGAGTTGGTAGATTGATAGCGTGGCCTTCTTCGTTATTCATGTCTTCACTCATTTGTCCTGTAAAGTATGTAAATAAAAAAATTATACCATTATTGATTGTTATAAACGTTGGGCACGTCCAAATAGTCTGAAATCCATTCGGGTCTGTGAAGCTCAGCATTTAGAGCTCACGCTTCGCGTCATCGCGCCTTCAATTTTTCAGATGCAGCACGGACGTCCATCAAGTACGAATAGTTGTATCTCTGCGCCGTCGTAAGCACGCATCCTCTCCCTCCCTCTTTTTCCATATTGTGTTTGTCTCCGTTTGTCTTATTCGTAATGGTGCTTCAAGCACTACGTGTGTAATACAGCCGAAGGTAGGAGAGATGTCCTCAGGCCTTTTTTTAACTTTTCTCCCGAATCTGAGCGACACCTCATTGACAACATAAAGCAAAACATTGAGAGCTCACGCTTCGCGTCATCGCGCCTTCAATTTTTCAGATACAGCACGGACGTCCATCAAATACGAATAGTTGTATCTCTGCGCCGTCGTTAACGCGCATCCTTTCCCCCTCGCTTTATTTCCATACTGTGTTTGTTAGCGTTTGTCCTATTTGTAATGATGCTTCAAACTAGAGCAGATCATTGCAAGTTCACGATTCACGGCATCGCGTCTCACATTTTTCACATGCAATGTGGACATCCATATTGCGCGAATAGTTGTATCACGTTTACACTTTAGATGTCTCTTATTTTTTAATTTCGAGATTAATGAAGGTTAGGTTTGCCCGAGCTATGCTATGATATGTCCAAATCAATAGTCATTTGAAAAGGAGGAAATATGTTCAAAGGGTCTATAAAGGATGCGTATGGCTAAAAATCGAACAGGCCATCGCTTCTAAGGGAGTTACACATAGCGAATGAGGGAGGGGGATGATAAAGCGCCTGTACGTCAACAAGGAGGTAAAAATTTCACACAAAATTGTTTACGCTTCAGAAAGTAGTTCGTGGACCTCTGTTCACCACTATCATACGTTAAAGCACCTTTCCTTACTCCTAACTCCCTCTTCTTCCTTCATTTAAGAAATTTGCCTCACATATTTTCGTCGGTCTCGGTCGTATTTTATTTTTCTTCTTATTTTGCTGTAACTGTAAGAGGGGCGCGTTTTCAGCGCGCAAAGGGGGCTTATCTGCCAATGGCAGATTGGCCTTATGGCCGGTCCGAGCCTGCTTGTATGATTTCATTTGTTTTTAGCGTTTGTTTCCATTTTCTTTCTTTATTTTGCCAAAACTAAAGCTTTGATTGAATTGAAACCTCGCGTAAGGAGAGTTCATAACAGTTCGCAAGATTGTTTATTTAGGTAAGGTCTCTCTTCGGGCAAACCTTACTGACCGCCACCAAGAAAAACTGCCCGCATACCCGGTAAATTTGAAAAGGCGTGTTGAAAACTACGCAGATTGTGCACTAAGTAGTGGATCTCAGACTGACTTGTTGCGCCCAATGTAATTTTCGAGCGAATTTTCCTGTACAAAGTGTAATCCGTTGGCTATATTTATTGCTTGCAACAGACCCATTACACCGCGTTAAGCAGAAAGGAACCAAGCCCCATCAGCTATTGCCCAAATATATTGTATGAGTTAATTGTATCCGTATATGTAAACGGTTGTGCTGATTTTTTTTGAAATTTCAGTGAATTTTCTGCCTAGTACGAAGCAAACTCATAAAAGTGTTCGAAAAAATTCTCATAAACAAACTCTTGTGATTCAATTTGGCAATAGTTGATGTGGTTTGGTTCCTTTCTGCAAAACGCGATCCATCCAATTGTAGACCTGAGGGGTTTGATAAGGTATTTGGAGTAGGGAAAATCTGAAAAAAACTCAGGGAATGTCCCTGCCCGATCCGTCAGAAGCTGGATTCTTCTTAATTTTCTAATTTATCTTTTCTTCATTATTATTTTTCCCAAGGAATGAAAGAAAAATGACGGTTGAAAACTCAAAGAATTACAATAACTTCATTCTGCGAGTTTCGTAGACATCCTGGATGCTGGAATACCAGCGAGAAAAATGAAACGCGCCCCCGGAATCTGCCCGAAACGCCCACGCAAACGGCTCCTCCGGCGTGCAATGAACGGAGGCCGCAAATAGCATCCAGCGGATGGGCCGTAACCGGCTCCAATTACAGTTAAACGTGGCGCCGCTGATGGCGTCAAGAGAGGAAACGGAACGAACGCTGCATGACAATCACTTCTGTGATCAAGATTGAAACTCGCCGAGATCTTTGGCTTTTCTCGTCCCCTGGATTTACATAGCCTCCCCGGCTCCCGGGGCCTTTGGCGCGTTCCTGCCCTCCCTCGTCATTTTTATCTTGATCCCGGCCTCGCCTTCCCTCGCCCTCTCCCAGCGAAAATACTCTATCTTCTCCGGGAACACCATGCGGCTATGATGTTTTTCCTCAGCACGGCACGACGGTGGCGCTTTCTCGGGCTATTGTGCCGTTGTCAGATCTCATCTACACTGGAAACAAAAGAATCTTAAATTTGCCGCCAAGAAGTATTTTTTCTTAAATCAAGAATTTTGCTGGTTAAAATACGCTAATTTTTTGCTTAACCCAAGCATTATTTTTCTTGAATCAGGAAAAAGTCAGCTTAAAGCAAGATACGAAAAATTCTTGGAGGCAAATTCATGAGTTATCATGTTTGATCCAAGCTCCTTTTTTTCCAGTGTAGAAAACAGGTCCTGCGGGCTGATTACTCAAGTTGATAGACAAAGCTGTAGACAAAGAAGCTTTAGGGAGTATTGAGTTATCCTGTCGGTCGAAACGGGTGGTTGTTGAAGACCAAGGGGGAAAATGATGGAGTAGCTGCAGGGTCTTTCGTGGGTTGCCGTTAATTAGTCTATTTCTTAGCTTCTTTGTCCATTGCAACTACCAGCCTCCATCAATTAGATCGCTTTATTTTCTGATTTTTCTCTCTGTCTATCGTCGTGTCCATCGTTTTCAGTAATCAGCCTGTACGAGGTTTGTTCTCGCATGGAGTCAAGGGTCCAGGTCTAATTCGTCCAGCTTTTTTGGTTGAAAATCAATTTGACCAATGAGACTTAGTCGTAAAGAATGCCGATCCAATCAACAAATCACGCCCGAAAACCAATGATTGCGTCTAAAGAACATTTTCAACGATTACAAGCAACCATGTTCCGTTCCTGTTTGAAACCGAGTCCATGTCCCAAAAGGGGTTTTGTGTTACCCAACGCAATGAATTCAAGCCTTGCATGGCCATGACTTCAGGTCCTCGGACATGCTTTTTTTTTGTCCGTTGCAACCACGCGCTCCCACCAATAGGATCCTGCCGTATCCCTTTTGTTTTCTTTGTCTATAGCTCTGTCTATAATTTTTAACAATTATTCCGCTAGGATGAAAAGAGTTTCTTTAGACGAATGAAATAATTTTCGTCGCTCGGTTAGGGTAAACGTGGAGGGAGGAAAAGCGAAGACAAGTTTGTAGACGCCAGGACCTCTCCGTCGTGGGAAAGTTGATAATGACGTGAAAACGGCAACCAAGAGCGCGGCTCTGAAAAAGTTGCCAAGCGTATTATGTGTCGTCATCCCTGGCGCGGGATCCCATCCCAGCGCGGATCGGAGACCCTATCTTTAGACGTCCGTCGACGTCACGACTTATCTCCGCCCCGTAAATTGGACGAGGGTTCGAAGGGATGGGATGCCGTCGTGTTGGAAGTACCCGGATCGCCGCGCTGCGCGCCGACCAGGCAGAACAGACGTGTTTTCTTCCGGAGACGTGCGGTGGTGCTTCCTCCTCGCTCTGCTGTGCTCAGGGAAAACGCCGTATGAGCACTCGAGAGTTGCCAAATTTCCTTCTATTAAATGTTAAATTTTGAGGAAACTTATAAAATATTTTTCCTTGAAATTTTCAGGAACTTTGGGTAAAATTTCCAACTATATCATCTGAAAAATTGGAAGAAGAATATTCATAAGTCCAGCAGGAAATTAGTGTTTTAGAAATGGAAATTTGGCAACGCCTGAAGGTACATACGGCGTTCTTCCTTAGCACGGTAGCGCTCTCGTCGAGTTGATGCTCTCTTGCGAGATACGGGAGACCGCATGCTGTCGTCACGTTAATTGGATACAAATAGATGCAACATCGCAAGAAAAAAAAAAACCTTTGGAATCGATCTTCAACGATACAATAGAAGACTGGATGAAATATTTCCCAACTACAATCAAAATACAAACATAATACAAAGAATAAAACTTTAAAAAATATAACTTCAACAAAGAAAAGTACTCATAACTGCAGGTATAAATGCATAGACATTAGAAAACGACAGTCCGAAAAGAAATTTACTCTAGCAGTATCCTTCCTTATTTTCTCCAGTGCCCTGCACCTTGGAAATTGCTATAGCAATATTAGTGAGGGCTACATTTCTGGCCCTCTCGCACTCCAACCTCTGCTGTTCCAGATCCAATTTTCGTGCTTCATTGTCTAATCTTTTCTGTTCATTCTCCATTCTCCGGGTTTCATCGAGAGCTTCATCAGAGCTCGGGCTTGAAATTTGAAAAGTGAACGACTTGCGTGGAGAGAAACGTCAACCATTAACAATGGCCACATTCAACTGGAATGGAAGGAACAATGACCACATTCAACTTTCAACTAAGAGTTTATTTTGTATCAATAGGTTAGAAAAGCTATCAGCTGATGATTTAACAGTTCCTCATGTCAGCTATTATGCTTGGGGTTGAAATTTTAAAAAGTGAACGACTTGTGTAAAGACTATCGTGTCAATCTTTGTTTTTCATGCCATCTCTTATACTAGGGGTTGAACATTTGAACGTGAACGACTTGTGTGAATAAAAACGTGCCAGCCATTGTTTTTCGTGTCTTCTCTTATGCTAGGGGTTGACATTTTGAAAAGTGAACGACTTGTTTGAAGAAAAACGTGTTCCTCATGTCATCGGTAATGCCAAGGGTTGAAATTTTGAAAAATGTACGGCTTTTTAAAAAAAGGCGTGTCCACCAGGAGTCCAGTTTCAAGAATACATGAAAAATTGCGGTGCATCACAACTGTATTTTTAGGCCTGAAACCGCCACAGGCTAACAATACGTAGAAGAGTGTATTGAAGGCAACTGAACGCAAACTGTACACTGTGAATATGCGGAACTGGCGAAATCAAATTTGAAATAATCCCACTAATTCCTTGGTCAGCCAAGCTGAAAAGAGAAGCAACCTATAGAGGCCCGTTCGATCACCGAAAAAAGTGAAGTTTATTAAAATTCTGGATGGAAAACCAGTTGCGAGAACTTACAAAGTTCCGAAATACCAGCTACAGAAGGTACTTTAGCAATGCCAAGATGTAAAACTAACTGCCGTCGCGGGTGATACAGCATTCCATAAGTTCTCGCCCATTCTTTTTACATTCAGTATGTTGAATGAACTTCACTTTTTTTTCGGTGATATCTTAGTGACCCTATCATGTGAAACCACATGGAGGAAAACTTTGCTCATGAAACTCGAGCTCTATCGATCCTCACGTACTCGCCACTTATACCTCTCATAAAAGAGTTTTTCATCTTACGGATAACCTCTATCTCACAATTTAATAAAACATGATCACATGAACCCTCTAGGAAGGGGCCGTCATGGCGTTGATAAGGGTGACTCCTGTGCCGTCGAAAATGTCGCGGAATTTAACTGATAAAGCTGTCAGCAGATGAAAAGGTCGCAATGCAGTTTAAACTCCTCTATTTTTAGCTTTGAAACCTGTCGAACGGTGTGATCGATCGGCCCGACGGCAAACCGAATCATGGGACAAGTTTTTGAGGTCAGAGCTTTAGCATTAAAGTCTCGTAACTTCAGTGCATAACTTTTTCGTACGTACTTCAAAGTGAGTTATTTTTCACGGTCTGCGAACTTCGAGTTATTCCTCTCTGTCTGCATGTGTTACATACCGATGTTCTCGCATCTCCAGTCGAGACGGTTTCTATTTTAGCGTTATGTAGGAACAAATATTAGAAATATGAAAGACTGGGAAATGAATTAACGTGGATTTTCTTGGTGCGGGGCCCTTCAGAGAAAGCTCGGGCTCCTGGGATGCTTTAATTAGCGATTTAATATTTATTTTCTGTGTCTCTCTTTTCTATCATCGCCTTTGCACTTCGACGAATCGTAGCTATGCTGAGATCGGCATAGCAATAACTGAATTTGAGCTTAGTGCATCGGAAATAGTTTTAGATCCATGTAGCAGTGAACCCAATGGTCAATGGAATTACATTCATACTACAAAATTAGAAACTCTGTTCTTTTGTAGAATCATCTTAACTCGAAGTGCACCCTGTACAGTCCGCGCAACCTTTGATCTGCTGCCCATTCTCCAACTCAATGCTTTACTGATCACCTCCCAATGTCAGTTACTCTGGTCAACATAATTTGCTGAAATTTGCGAAAATAAATATCAATTTATATTAATAAATCCCGAAAAGCACACCGCATAAAATTTTAAAAAATGGATTGCTTACTTAATTGAAATATAATTTCTTATGGATAAAAAATAATCACTATAATAAAGAAAATAGGCGATTCTTACTTTCGTTTCAATTCTTTGCAAGATATTGGCTTTAAGGAGGGAGCGAGCCCTCTCCAGGCTAGGGGCCTCCGCGCTCTTGGAGAGCTCTGTAAAATATTAATAAAATAAAAATTAATCTTCATGAATTTGCGAAGAATTTTCAGCCAATGTCTGGTAAAATTGCGGATTCAACTTACGAGTGAATTTTCGCGCGGAAATCTGTAATCTGATCTGCTTATTTATAGCAGTGGCGTTTTTTCACTCAAAATGTAAAGGAAGCGGCATAGAAATGAGTGGGAAATAGAGGTCACCCGAATTCCAATTTCGCGTTTAATTTTTGAGGTAGGCTGCTTAACATTCGCAGCGCGCCTTCCAGTAATAGTCATCTCTTCGAGGATTTGTGTGTGGCCAATGTTGTTTACACATTTTGCCTCGTTGTCAATGAACCTAGTGTCTTGTAAAACTACCAATGTAGGCGTCTTAGTGTACGATCTATAGTTAAAACATTTTTCGAAACGATGGTAATCTTTTTTCGTTTTAAAATTAAGATCAGACCAAGGTGGACACTGAGTGGATTCATCTGCTACAGTTGAATCTGAAAGTACTCCAATCGGTTCTAAATTATACTTCAAATGCGCCTTGCATAGTGGTCCTTTGTGATAAAATTCCAATTCCTCTTGAGCTTTGGAATGAGAAATCGCGCGACGACGTCCGCACAAACGCTCAAGCTTGCTGCGGGACCGTCGGGGTAGTATGGAATGTCAGCTTTTCCTTGAGTATGTGGCAACATTGCCATCATCTTTTCGCGGTCGACCGCGGGTTCCCCTCGGAGTTGGCGTTTCCCTCCAATTCCTGCAATAATATCCCCGCATCGTGTGAATAAACATTGGATAATCATGACCTGTCTCCCTAATGACGGAATACCGAAACATGCACGTTTATTCTCGGCGAACAATTGGAATCGGATGTATATGTTGGAGGCCAACTGCCAATTGGACGTATTTCTATCAAACGGAACCATGTGCATTATGACGTGAGCCCTGCAACCCACAAGAATATATGCATAACAGGGCTCACGTCATAATGCACATAGTTCCGTTTGACAGAAATACGTCCAACTGCCACTCCCGGCGTATGTTTTTCTGCAGGATATTCTCAGTCACCGATGCAACAGGGAATCCACTGCTACGAATTGAATGATCTCCAGAGTGTTATGCCGCATTCAATCCCGGTTAATTTTATTTTTTTTTTATTCGTAAAAATACACGTTGCATGTCTCATGAAACAATATCATTTTCCCGTATATGTATATTAAAGAAAATTTATGTTTGGAGTACGAGAGGATAAGATTGGTCCATCATTTTTTAAGCATGAAGCGAAATCTACTGAAACATCTACTTCAAGATAACGAGTGGTATAGACTGAGTGATATCCGGAGTATATGTTGTGCCGCAATAAAATCGAATCGCTTAGTATCTTCGTGGGCTGAAAAAATGACAGTTTTTCAAATTTTTGTGGGGGATTCAGACCCGTTTTCCCCTCTTTTTCGGCTTTAAAAAGTATACTCTTTGATGGGTGTTGATATATGAGGGCTTATATGTAACAATGGCGGATGTGAAAAATTACCTTTTTGAAACTCGTTCAAAAAACTGTTTTGGCACCGAGAAAATTTTGAGAAAATACTTGTGATGTGATCTTGGAGGTCTGTACATTACGCTAGAGGCAAACATACATTTATTAAATGATTAAATTTTTGTGAGACCTATACAGTTTTTTAAGCGTGTTTCGAAAATGTAATTTTTTACATCCGCCGTTGTTACAGATAAGGCCTCATTTACGTAAAATTGAACGAGAAATTGAATGCGTGTACTGGGTGAAAAATCGACCGAGGGTTTAATGAGGTTCGATGAAAGCTTTTCAATTTCATATTCATTATTGTTTAATTTTAACACTCTGTTGCTGACAAGAAGAAGAGGGGGCGACCCTTTGACTTGAGTCACGGGCTCTGCGATAGTACAACCTAAGTTACGTGATATCTGATCAGCTCAACACAATTCCAGCGGCGATTGTTCCCGATAACTCTTCAACCGATCACCCAATCCAAGCTCGCGAACAATCAGACGAGCATCCCGTTGGAAACTAGGCTGCCCTGCTGAGGAAAAACGCCGTATGAGCCTTCGGACGTTGCCAAATTTCCTTCCATAATGCTCGAATCCTCAGGAAACTCGAGACTATTTTTCTTCAAGTTTTTTCAGTGGAATTCATGCGCAATTAGATGTGGTGTTATTCAAAATTTCAAAGTGAATCATTCATAACTTTTCCCGAAAATGATCGACTTATCACCGAAAATTTGACAACAACCGAAGGTTCATACGGCGTTTTTCCTAAGCACGGTGGTAGGCGACGCGTTTCCATCGCTCACCTTCCGAGAAGCGACAGGCGATCCTCAAGTCTCAAGTCGCCCGAAGTTGCTCCAACTTGGACGCGAAGCTCTAATCCTTAATTAACGGCCGTGAATGGGCCCTTTCTAATCCGAGACAATCGCTCTCTCGCCGAGCCTCGGCTATGAGAAGCAGAGCGAAGTTTCCCGACTCGGAAAACCCCGAGAAGTTTTTCCGTGGGACGCCGAGAAGTTCGGTTGGGGGCCCTCGGCGAGGTGATGAGGAGATATGCCATGTCGGCGTGGAAGGAGAGGGTGGATGAAAGGACTGCCGAAAAAAGCGCACCGAGCTCTCTTCATGGAATCAAAGTTTTCACCGATCGAATGCTCTTGATCCGATGCGCAGTTCATCTCTACTTTTCGTCTGAATGAAAGGTGGTTAAAGTTACCAGGCGTCGAGACAATTGTATTTCTCTCATTATCAAACACTGGAAAAAAACACATTGGATCTAGAGTTCATACTCTTCAAAACATCGACAAGAAAAAATACTCGTGATTAAATCAGATTTAGGCTTAAATCAAGAACCAAGCCTCTTAATTTGAGCGAATTTCCCTTGAATCAGGAGTCCTTTTTCTTGTCAATGTTTTCAAGAGTCTGGACTGCAGATCCAATGTGTTTTTTTTCCAGTGTATCTTAATTTGTGTTTATTATTATTTCATTTTGCGAAGTACTTTTCGGCTCGCAGAGCCGTCATCACGCATATTTAAGACAAAACAATCACTCAAAGTAGTAACATTACGTCAATAAGTGTAATATATAGTTCGAAAATTCTACTTAAAAAATCTTACATTGATTCAATGGTGGCAATACAACTGATTAGAATGTGTCGATTCAAAATGTGCTCACCCAGAAATGAACCAAAATCTCATTACTTTCACCTAGTCTACAAGAATCAATAATCAAAACACGATTTTGAGACCAGAGATTAGTTCAAAATTCATTGCTATCTATTAAAATTTTAACCAATTCCCTTCCATGTTAAACAGCTTTGACAAGGATGCTTATCCAGCTCCCATTGTAAGTTACAAACATACTCGTTTCAAAAAATAAAAGAACTAAGCGAACTCGTCTAAGCTGCAACTCTCTATACAAGTAGGTTTAAATTTAAACGAGATATCGCGCTTTGAAAACTTCGGTTTATGACGTCATCCACCGCGGTAGTGACGCCGTTGGTTTCTTCCACGTTTCTTCCATCAGTCGGTGTGACGCGCATTTTCTCTGGTTATTCTTCGTGAAACTCGGATGAAAGCAGGGTGGAATAAACCAAGGGTGTCACTACCGCGGTGGATGACTTCAAAAACCCGACTTTTCACAAAGCGATATCTCGGTAAATATTGAACGTAGAAAGTTGCTCTCAAGCGACGAGAAAGTCATTCTCAAGCTGTGTCATCAGATTCCAACTTCCTTCAAAGGTGAACCAGTTTCTAGTGTGCCCAGGAGGAAACGGTGGAACATTTTATATTAATGGCAGCGTTCAGCATAAAGAAGTGGAAATTCTTGAGGAATTTGATCCAAATTGGATGCGGCATTCCACACGAAACGTCTTGGGGGTCATGCATTAGCACCAACCCGCACTTTTTTTTCAAGATTCGGCCCACCGCTGGGTGTCGACACGATCTTGATCCGAAAGTAGACCCCGCGAATCCGCATTATCACGGGTAATGGAAGACTCGTCCGCTCGAACTGAATTCAGCGCCTTCGACATCTCTGAATACTTCTAGCACTACACCGTTAAGCATACATTCCTCCGATGTGCATATTGCCTATGCCTCGCTTGCACACACGGTACCCTAGATATCTCATAAACCTTATACATATTTAGAAGTCTGTTTAGTTGTTTGACCACTGACTTTTCATAAATTTTTTAGATGGGTGATACAATTATTATTTATCGGTGTAATCATTAGGTGTCGAGCAATCTCGACCTTTCCACATTGGTACAACTTAAGTTTATTTTTAGTAGTTTACTGGTAGTCGACAATTGATTGATGGATACGATATGGCAGTGGGCTTAGTTCCTCTTCTATTTGCTTTAAGTAATAATTACTAAGTTTATAATGACTTTCGGTTTTTTTGTTTGTTTTTCGGTTCGCGAATACATTGTTCTACGCCTTCAATAGTCACAGGATTTATG
The DNA here is from genome assembly GCF_001854935.1 of Bemisia tabaci. Lineage (NCBI taxonomy): Eukaryota > Metazoa > Arthropoda > Insecta > Hemiptera > Aleyrodidae > Bemisia > Bemisia tabaci. The sequence continues at coordinate 1,144,087 of NW_017547578.1, read as the reverse complement.
TCAAATATATTTTTACACTGTTTTAAGTAATTAAAATGGTCAAAATTAGCTGGTTTAACATAATTTCTATTCAAAACAGTTACGAAATGTTGATTTAATACGTTGAAGATTCTATCGCAAATTGCGTTGGTTTGTGAAGTGAAATGCAAATGTGGACAAAAACCTCAGTACTCCTAATGTCATCCATCTTAAAAAGCCGAGCAATCCATATTGCTCAACTTGGCAGACGCCAGGCAACACTACTTGTAGCTCACTCTAGTATATTACAGAGCTCATGAGAAAAATATGGACTGAAAACATGGTCTAAGGGATTTGTTTCATTGGCCAGAGACTAGCACACATCTAGATTTCCTAAACTGCCGTGCCAAGGAGAAATGCCGTATGAACATTCGAGAGTTGCCAAATATCCCTTGATATTACATGTATTTTATTCGATATTCATACAAATTCTTCTCTTTTGAATTTTCAGATATTTTAGATTAAATTGCGTACATAATAGTCTGAATATTCATGGGGGGAAATATACTCAATTTTCCCAGTGAAGTCGGTTTTAATCGAAGCAAACTTGGCGACGTCTGAAGTCTCATACGGCGTTCTTCCTTAGCATGGCAGTACACGGAGAAAAAAACCTCGTGCGTGAGACCCGAAGTTTAGGTCATATGGATCTCTGAAGTTTTCGGATTGAGCATCTGAACACTTAAGGTCTAGTCGTCGAGGTTTGGATCACACATCTGAAACTTCAGTTCTTACATCTGAAGTGAGATGTGAGAACTGAAGTTTCAGACGTGTGATCCAAACCTCAGCATCTGGACCTTAAGTGTTCGGATGCTCAATCCGAAAACTTCAGAGATCCACATGACCTAAACTTTGGGTCCCACGCACGAAGTTTTTTTTCTCCGTGTAAAATACGGAAACCAATCAGAAAGGGATTCGTATTGTCTTTACTCCCGGTATGAAGGGACTCTAATCTGTAGGCGATTCTCGGAGAGTACCGTGCATGACCGCACCCGATGACGTCGCGGAGCAGCGGACGGAAATAAAGTCGTTGCTCTTACGTAAGGGCGCATATCTTCCCTCACACGAGCCCCCGGAAGCACGGATTTATACGTGAAACAGGGCTCACGTGGAAACCAAGATATGCTCCAACGTCGGAGACGTTAGACGGTAAGAAGGCGTTGCAGAAATACAAAAATACCCGCACGTGCGACTCCCTCGGGATCACGTGGTCTCGGGAGCGCACCGATCGACTATCGATGCTTCTCCGTTTGAAGCTGTGCTGTAAAATCGATTAAGAAAGCGCGCCTGTTTATCTATGATTTGCCACACCTTTTAATGGCGTATAAATCGATGTATCGCAAACACCGGCGCCGACTCGTAAGGAATTCGCCGAGGTTTGGGTTAGGGTTACAGCAGTGGCGTGGCGTGATTTGCGATTTCGATTGTTATGCCATTTAAACCTATGAAAAAGAATCGATAAACAGGGTGTTCGCAGCGAACACCTTGATAATCGATTCTTTACCATAGGTTTAAATGGTAAAACAATCGATACATCGCAATTCACGCCACGCCACTGGGTTACAGACGAATTTTTAATGATGCATTCCGCAGGGGGCCGGACCGGGACGTCTAAACGTTCAATATTGACCTCGGTTCCTCGGACTTCTTTCTCTGCGAGGTATTTCGGCCGGCCGGGAGAGGAGACTAACGTCAGGAGAGACGGAAGTGGGTCCAACTCGTCGGGTACCTCAAATATCCGACGGACGTAGCAAGCCCAGCGTGTGGTAAGGAACGTAAATAAACGCCGTGTTCATGTGACCGTTCCTTAATCAGTCTTTTTCCTTTGGGAGGTCTCACTTATACAGGGTGGGCCAGAAGTTCCAGGACGGTCGGCTAACTTTTTAACGGTTCGAGATAGAAAAATGAAACTTTGGGAATGTTCCTATCTCAAAGGGGACCATCTTATGGGGGAGTCAAAATTTTGGTCCCCCCTAAGGGAGGGGGCGGGGGGCCCCCAACTTTTTTAACTTTTCCTGAAATTTGGGGACTTGCCCAACGTAATGTTGAACTGATTTTGACCTTACTGAGATAATGTGGAGGCAAATCTAGGGGAAATTGGTTTATTTCACTGAAAAATTGAATGACCTTTGAATTGACGAATTTGGGGGTCCGAACCCCCCCTTAAAATTAGTTCGAAGTGATTTCTGCAATGTTTACAAAAAAGCGAACACAATTTAGTAAATTTTCTCGTTTTATTTTTTTCTTTACGATAATTTGAACCGGAGTTGTGATTTTTTGAAAATAGGTCAAATTTGACCTTTGATCCTATCATAACTCGGTCAAAAATTAAGATATTGATCTGCGGTTTGCGCCAAAATTCTTAGTTTTTTATGATCTTTCGAATGAGGTATCACAAGATAGGGGTTGCCATTTGAAAAAAAAAGTTGGGGGCCCCCGCCCCCTCCCTTAGGGGGGACCAAAATTTTGACTCCCCCATAAGATGGTCCCCTTTGAGATAGGAACATTCCCAAAGTTTCATTTTTCTATCTCGAACCGTTAAAAAGTTAGCCGACCGTCCTGGAACTTCTGGCCCACCCTGTAGATGGTCGATGTACCAAACCACCACGAACGGTGGACGGTCCAGCGGACGAAAGGTAGCTCGGATCCGCAGTCCAGATGCGAAAAGAATTTGACAAGAAAGAATACTCTTCTGTTATGTTTCTTTTTCCTCCTTTATCGGGTTGTATCAGATATTATTTTGTATTTATCAATATTCTGCCTAAATTTCCTTGGTCACCGTAATTACCTTTACGTTCTTGCCTTTTCCTATGATTTTCTTAACCTTGTCTGATATTTTTTCGATGTACGGTATTGAAATCCACTAATCACACTATCATTAAAGAATACTCTTTTGATTCAATCGGATTTTTCGCTTGTGTCGAGAGCCGAGCCTCTAATTAAATCTTTTTCCCCCTGATAGATGTGCATTCCTCTCCCGAATATTTTTTAATCTGGTTTTCGCGCCTGATCCCCAAGGACTGCCCTTTTTTACTTGGTTTCTTATCCTTGTTGAGATTATGCACATTCACTTAAAAACACAGGTATAGACTTCAGGCAAGTTTCACCGACTGCTGAAACTGTTTAGTTTTTCACCCATGCACTTTCCCGATGTGTACCTGTTGTACTTTATCAGATGCAGTGATCACTGATAGCGGTCGGTTCATGAAAAGGATTCCCGTATAGAATAATGTAGTTGGTAGTTGGAACTTGGAAAGTTCTTAGTTGTACAAAGGGTCGAACGCGACTATCCTTAGGGGTATTTCTTTTGCATAAAGATAAATGCTGCAGTAGTTTGTATAGTAGGAACGAAATGCTTACTCCTGCTGCTTTCTGCGTGGCCTGCAACAAAAAAACGAATTACTTTTAATTGTCGATGCCTGTGGTTTTTTTTCTTATATCATCGATAAACTTTTCTCCCTATGCATCACTTCAGGCAAGTTTCACCGACTGCTGAAAATGTTTAGTTTTTCACCGATGCACTTTCCCGACGTGCACCTTTCGTGCTTTATCAGATGCAGTGATCACTGATAGCGGTCGGTGCGCGGGCAGTTGTCGCAAATGCGTTCCAATCTCCCGCCGCGCCGGCCGGGGGGAACAGCGGATTCTCACACCCGCTGTTTTTACAAATATCATGGTTTTCAGTTCATATCTCGCCGAAAACTTGCGCTAGAAGTCTGATATTTTGCACACGCATTCTTGAGGGTTCCAGAATTTGACAAAAGCGTTTGCTCTAAACAGGGCGGATGTCAGCGATTTCTATTGTTAAATATAAGTCCTCATCCAATGAATTTAGTCAATTGTTGATTTGCGATATGAGGCATTTGGGTCATCTTCAGTTCCGGCTCCGGCTAAGGACTTCATCATGGACTTGAGTAAAATAGGAAACAAACAACTACAAAAATTATAATAGCCCGACGCTGCGCTCGAAGAAGTCAAAACGCCTGCAAATGATTGTATATGCAATGCGGGCATCGCTCGAACACGATTAGTTGCATTTGAGCGTTTGCATCAAGTAAGCCGGAATATCCCAGGTTCGAGAACAGTTTTGAATAGTTTAATAAATAATTGAACGGATGAATAATAATTTACTTTATTTTCACTCCAGAGAGATTTTTAAACAGGTCTGGGTTTTGAAAAGTATAAGGGATATTTCAGTCAAGAACAGTAACATTACTTGCATTGCGCATCTGAAAGAAGTACATAACATGAGATAGCAATATTGATAGCACTCGAAGTATTAAACTTTGAAAGCCCCCCCCCCCCGGTCCCTTTAGAAACATTTGATAGCAAATTCTTTCATGGCTAAAACTGAAGAGAGAACAACTTTTCTAAATATAAACTTATTAGTTACATTAAATGTAAGTGGGAAATCTCAGTCTAAGAAGTCACATTACTTTCTTTGTACTTCACACAATGAGAAATACCGAAGTGAGATAAATATCAGGAAAGTATAGAGGAATGAAATGCAAAGAAAATCTGGTGCTGTGTTATCACCCAAACATTACCTGCATAATAGCTGCCTCTTTTAAGATCGCGTTTTTGAATGGCAGATTACGCGAATGGGAGGCTACATACGAGCCAACAATCGATAAATGGTCCTTTGCGGTTGGCGCAGCAGGGGCTGGTGCCAGTAGCGTGGCGTGAATTGCGATATATCGATTGTTATGCCATTTAAACCTATGGTAAAGAATCGACTAGTAAGGTGTTCGCTGCGAACACCCTGTTTATCGATCCTTTTCCATAGGTTTAAATGGCATAACAATCTATATATCGCAAAGCACGCCACGCCACTGGCTGGTGCAGGTGATGGAGGCGGAGGAGGAGCTCGATTTTCGGGGCTCATGATCTGATAATTATGTTTTGAAATATCTATTTGATCCTTGCAGCAAGATAGATAGATAGATAGATAGATAGATAGATAGATAGATAGATAGATAGATAGATAGATAGATAGATAGATAGATAGATAGATAGATAGATAGATAGATAGATAGATAACAGTTTTTATTTTATATCCAGAATTTTTTTTTCACATATTGATAACATCTACCGGGTGTCCATAAAGTAACTGAAAAGTGGGTATAACTTTTGAACAAAAAAAGATAGAAGGTCGCGGTTTGTGGCATTCTTCATCATCCAAAAGGGGAAATTTTTCGATGGGGGGCTTTTCCTGGTGGACCCCCCTGGGGGGGGCCCCAGGGGGGGCAACTTCAAAAATTCAAATTCGATTGAAGGCGCCCCGCTTGACAACTTTTAAGTCAGCAAATTTGCTCTTACTTGACCAAATAAAGGAATAAAAGTTGATACCTTTGATTTCCTTAAACTAGAGGGCATTTGAAAGATAACAGTTTCTGGAATTTTCATTTTTTGCGTTTCCTCAAATTTGCCGCCATGTTGAATTTTCCGAAATTTTATTTTGAAACAATGCCATCCAGACTTGTGACAACGTCAGTTGTTTTTCCTCTTCCTAAAAAGCACTTTTCAAACTTTTCATTCCTGGTTTGTTTTTGTTTTTCCGATAATTTGGAGCTCATCGGCGATTTTTTGAAAAGTGGTCAATTTAAAACTTTGACCGGCTGTAACTTTTGAACGAAATAACCGATTTTAATTTTATTTGCGCCATTTTTCTTGTCTTTTTAAGTTCTTTTTAATCATGTCTAAAAAAATGGGGGTTGCCATTTGAATTTTTGAAGTTGCCCCCCCTGGGGCCCCCCCAGGGGGGTCCACCAGGAAAAGCCCCCCATCGAAAAATTTCCCCTTTTGGATGATGAAGAATGCCACAAACCGCGACCTTCTATCTTTTTTTGTTCAAAAGTTATACCCACTTTTCGGTTACTTTATGGACACCCGGTATGAATAGAAAACGCAAACTCATGGCACACAGGCTGTCAGGGGGATCCGTGTGGAGGACTCATCAACCTTCTCTGCCTTGTACTTCACAATGCTCCGCTTACACTTAAATTTTATAGTAAAATAAACTCTAAGAAGACCAATTCAACACTAAAAATTAAATTCAGATACCGAAAAGTACCTATACTGCCACGCATCCCCGCTGTGTTGTGCGATTTTCTTCCAGTGCTCAACCGTTATATTATCTACGAACTCATTTTCCTGAAAAGACGTTTTTTGAAACCCTTCAACTCGAAATTCTGCTAAAACAGGACACTGGGACAAAAAATGATTCTGTTTCTTCTTGCCGTAGATTGCATAATGAGCAAATTGCACTTTTGGCTTTCTACGCATATTTCTTTGCAGCAAGTTATCTTTTGCAATTTATTGATGCATGAAGCCCATAGTGAACAGCTTCGGCACAAGTCAAATTTACAATTTATACAACAATTAAAGCAAAATTAAAATATACAGGTTTCTCTCAAAATTATTTTAGATTATAATAAGCCTTTTTTTCAGTTTTATTTTCAATAGGTTAAGGAATATTTCGACGGAACTTTCCCCGTACATTCCTTTTAACTAGTTGGTTAAGGTGTTGAAAAATGTTATCGCTTGATTTTTCATTAATTTATTCTCCCTAGTTGTTAAAATATTACTGTTCATTTGTTGCATATTATTGCATGCTGAGATGAACATGGACACACACAGAAGCATAAAAGCTAAGCATGGCTCACAAAGAAATGCACTTGCTGCTTTCCAGTGGCGTGGCGTTCTTTGCGATATATCGATTGATTAGCCATTTAAATCTATGGTAAAGAATCGATTATCAAGGTGTTCGCTGCGAACACCCTGATTATCGATCCTTTTCCATAGGTTTAAATGGCATAACGATCGATATATCGCAATTCACGCCACGCCACTGCTGCTCTCTTGGCTACGGCGCACGGTGGATCGAGTCCATCAGAAAGGTCGGACACGACATTCTTAACTAAAATCGCAAATTTTGATGTTTAATTCGCCAAATTTTAAATTTTAAGGGGTGCGTATGGAAGACAATTTAACGAGAAAATCAATGGAACCACTTTCGAGACCTAAAATTTCGTATCAACGGAGTTACGAGCTTTGAAAGTTTCGAAATTTTGTCCGACCTCCCCCATTGACTATATCCATTGTGCGGCGGGAGCGTTGAAGAGGCGGTTTCGCGTAGTCCAACAAAGCGTGGAGATTTACAATAATTGCGAATCTGGATTCGCATCCGTCGTAACCTCCCACTTCGACTCCACCGCAGAGCACTGCCTTCGTCCTGTCCGCCCCCGGTTTTAGCTCATCGCGCGGACCCTCTCGACCTTGCAAGCCGCGCCTCCCGAGTAGTCACGTGGCGCTACCCTCGGACCCCGCTTCCGCGAAAACGCGTCCACCGTTAAACGCAGTGCAACCGCCCCGAGGCCGCGGCGTAGTCGTTTTTTTTACATTTATTCAGCAACAGTATAATTTTACAAGGTGCCGTGCCACATTGGCTTACAAATTATAAACACTAAATGGATTGCATTTTGCAAAAAGGAAAAACTAGCATTGCAATGATGCTAAGATTGTGCAACTTCATCTTTTGCAATAAAATTGCGGAAATCGTGAAAAACTATGAAATTTAGATGGTAATTTTTGTCTTAAATTTACAGTTTTTAGCGAGTAAAATAGAAACTCTTAATGGATAATCGGGGTTTTCCTCCAATATTAAAGAAGTTGCACAATCTTAGCAACATTGCAATGCTAGTGGTTCCTTTTTGCAAAATGCAATCCAAATATCGGCAGAAATCACTTCAGGCTTTGGGGCACCAAAAGTACTCCCAATTTCTAATGAATTTTGTGCATAATGGAATAACAAATTTATTTGGGGTAAAGACTGCAAAAAACAACAAAGGAAAAAACCTTCAGGCTTTGGGGCACCAAAAGCACTCCCAATTTCTAATGAATTTTGTGCATAATAAAATAACAAATTAATTTGGGGAAAAGGCTGCAAAAAAACAACTAAGGATCAAACAAAACCCGGAACGTTCCAAAATAGTGACAATTTCATTTTCAACCGGAAACACAAAGACGAGCCGTCGATATGCTGTTATTGCGAGACCGAGACTGATAACCAGGTAAGCAGACTCGGCTCCGTGCAGCGAAATCAAAGCACGCAAGACAAAGATTACAAATGATGGAAATTTAATTTTGGAAGTCGAATATTGTGCAACTTCCCCTGCTCCCTCCTTTGCACAATTGGTATCCACGGATGGCAAATGGTCACATGCTGTTTCTAAGCCCCGTACGAATCCACTGGTTTCATTCCCCTAATTAGGTGTTAAACCAATCACTCGAACAAAAATATGAGCACATAAGGTAACCAAAAAATTAGGAATTCGAATCATGAATATTTATTCCGAAGAAAAATCAGATCGTTTTTTTTCAATCAAGTAATTTTGCCTTCCTCGCTGCGAACTCCTCAACATCCTTGAATCGCTTTGCCTGAATGCCGTGTTCATCCAACACCCTATTTTCGTCGGCGAGAGTTGTTTCCGCAATCCCTTTTTCTGCGTAACTTTGAGGCTGCGAGACACTCTGTTGTTTCGTCGAAACTGGGTGATGATCCACTCATTATCCGTGCACAAATCGACAGTGAAACTACCAGACCACGTATCTCGTTTGCGGTGTTTAAAAATCTCCACTCACATTTCATTTTTTGAAGGTGGTCAAATCAATATCATTCCTTACAATTTTCACAGATCTTTCTCCGCACCAAGAGGAAAAATCACGGTAGTTTTCACGAATTGACATTGAGTAGTTTTCTATTTAAAAAATAAAGTATGACAGGAAGTCTGCGACGTCGCAAACCGAGATACGTGGTTTGGTAGTTTCACCGTCGAAATGTGGAATGAAACCAGGAAATTGCAGTTGACACTGCAGCAAGGCACAAATTCCGTTTCCTTCTTAAATTGAATGAATGCTTAAATACAATAAATGGTAGTTGTTGGATAGATCCAAGAATAATAATGACGGTGGTTGGACCCACAAGTCGGAAAAAAAAAAATATGGTAGTGGTTGGATCCACAAACCAAAAAAAGGAGGACTGTGGTCAGACCCACAAGTCGAGAAAGGGATAAGAGACTGCGGTTGAGTTCCTTGTAGATGTTGGAGAGGCTGAAGCTGTTAAATCCTGAGTCGTAGAGAAGACTAGCAAGCCTTGTAATGGAGTGAGACGGCGTAGTGATTATTGGTAGATGCTCACTGGGAAAACATGCAGGTCCAACATTTGTTGCAACGGATGAGGGAAACCCAGAAAAACCTCACCAGACCGAAAAAATTGCAAACAAATTTAGAATTTTGACTTGAATTATGACAAATTTTGACTTGAATTTTTAACAATTTTAGAATTTTGAATCTGAGTCCACTTGGATTTTGACGAATCCACTTGTTTTTTTCACAGATTTAGAATTTTGAATTTTTTTGACGAGTCCACTCGAATTTTGACTCGCTACTTTCTAATTTTGCTAATTTTGAAGAACCAGCCCTGGTCTCAATTTCTTGAATTTTGCGGTGGATAACGGTTTGGTCAATAAATCGGCCAGCTGATCACCTGTTGGAACATATTTCACATTTATCAGCCCTTTCTCTCCCTGCTCTCTAGAGAAATGATACTTTACATCTATGTGTTTTGATCTTTTGTGGCTACTAGGATTTTTTGCAATACTTATGCCACCGGTGTTGTCTTCATAAATTGAAATGGGTGTTATTGCAGTCATATTAATACTACTCAGAAACGATTTCAACCATAGAGCTTCCCTGACAGCTTCAAAAAGCGCCATATACTCTGCTTCAGTGGATGAGGCAGCCACAGAGTTTTGCTTTTTGGTATTCCAACAAATAGTGCAGTTTTCAAATAATTGAAATAGGAAGCCTGTCGTGCTCTTTCTATCGTTTTCATCTGTTGCCCAATCAGAATCACAGTGACCACTCGATATATCAGTAAAATTAAGTTTCTTTGTATAGGTCATTTTCTCACACAGTTGACAGCACGGACACCGATAGCAACATTTTTCACTATCAGCCTCTCTTTCATTCTATGCAGTCCGATTCTGTCGGAGTGAATACCGTCACTTTTTCTCCTTCTCCAACGCCCATAAACTTCTCCAAGTACTTTTCGCAGATCGTGCCAAGCACGTGCTCTGCAGGCTAATTGTTGAAATTGATAGACAAAGCAATAGACAAAGGAGGAATGAAGGGATCCTATCGGTGGAAGCGCTTGGTTCCGATGGACAACGAATGTAGATAATAGACTCGCTAACGGCATCCCACGACAGGCTCCATAGTTAGTCCATCATTTTCTCCCTTTGTATATAGGAACCGACCATTTCGACCGATTGGATCGCTCCATACTCCTTGTGTCTTCTTTGTCGATAGATTTGTCCATCTATTTCAAGAATCAACCCGCTCGGTCCATCAGTACTCACCATAAACCGCGTATTTCGGTTTGCGACGTTGCAGACTTGGAAAACGACTCGACGTCTTTTCGTTTAAACTTCCGTGATTTTTCACCGTGCGGAGCGAACTCTGAGGAAACCTCAAGGTTCAGTGTTGATCTGTTCTCTTTCTAAAAAATGAAACAGGAGCGGGTACTTTTTGAACACCGTAAAGGAGATACGCGGTTTTGGGAGCTTCACTGTGGATTTACTGTCCCTCTCCGGAGCAAGGCGCACAGTTGATCAAGTCAATAGGAAAAGTTGTACAAGATTTGGAAACTTTAAAAGCTTATAACACCGTTTATTCAAAATTTTGAGTAAAAAATCTGAAAATCCTTAAGTGAAATATTCTCAACTTTCTTCAAAAATACTTATTTTCTGAAGTATTAAGAATAAAATGGAGATCAAGTGGAGAGATCAAGAGGTAAACAAAACAAAGAGAGAGCATATCAAAACTGGTGTTTGAGATGGTGGTCGATGGCACGCTTGAGTGACCTTTTTTGAGCTTTTTCTGCCTTTCTAGACAGCCATCCGGAGGTGATGGTGCCGCTCGTCGGCAACTTTCAAATGGTTATACTGCGTCTTTACTCAGCACGGCTGTAATTTGAAACATTTCTACCAAAAACGAATTTTTCGACTTTAGCCGCCTTTTTTGTCCTCTTTTTTCATTTTTTGTTAAAACTTTTACAGATGCATTATTTTGACAACTTGATAGTGATGGCATCAAAAACCTGCGAACTAAACCACAGGAAAGTCATTTATGAATATTATGAAATAATTGGTTCTCATCTTGATTAGTATGAAAGTATTCAAGGCATTACTATGGTAAGTGATAAATGATACGTCAAGCCTCAAACCAGGGATTGTTTTGTGTTATTGAGAAGAGGTCTCTTAAAAATTTGATCAATAGGAAACGAGACACAAGCTTCTTGGCGCTTGCCTCATGCGTCACATCTAAGGCATCTGTGAATCTTTTTTGTCTTAATTAAAGTCAGCCGAAGTTCTAAAGGAAAATTAAGTAAGATGATAGATTGCGTAGGGATCCAACTAAAGGAATCCACCAAATTTTATAGCCCCATACTCCCAAAGCCAAATCTCTTCTGTGGTCAACAGGAGGTCCATTACCTTAAAACTGCGGATACGGACACCCTCGTCGGGAATCATTTCTTCGAGGGATCCTTTCCTCAAGTTGTTCGGTGTGTAGGGAGTCTTCTTTCGAGGGGTCGGGAAGAGAACGGTCCCTCTTTGCTGTTCCGTCCAGACCGTTGGGTTCTCGTTCGCCCTTCTGTCGGTGACCGTTACGAGAGTACAGTGAAAATTCCCCTTAGAGACTACTCCGTGGGTGGGAAGGAACGGGACGCTCACCCGTTCGCCAGCTGCATTCAGTTCCCACTTCGAGCTGAAAACCGTGCGAAATTGTTGGAACCGATGATATACATTCAAGTCAATTATGAGGCGCCCATTAACCGACAGGATTGTCTTTCGGGCAGGTAACAAATCCTCGATGAAGCGTTCCACCTGTCGCGTCCGTAGACGGAGTGAAAAAGAGGGTTCGGAGGACCGTGAAAAAGAGAAGGAGAAAACGAGAAAAATAACTAAAAAGAAAGAAAGAGGATCATCTCGGGGACAGAACCCAAGGCAACTAGGCGTACCGCGTACCTAGGCATCCCAACACGAGAAGAATAAAGGAAAATACCGAAACGATGATAAAGACATGAGAGCAAATAACGAGTAATAATAACTAAAAGCAAAGAGGGAAATAAACTTCCCAGGGAAAACCGTCCTGGGGAAATGAGCTCCTCAGGGAAAACCGTCCTGGGGCAAACAGGGGAATGTGCGTCCGTAGGGTCTTCTCAAGGTATGTGCTTCCTGAGGAAAATGGAAATCATACCACGGAAAAACGTCGTGGCGAAAAGATCCCTAAATCAGAAGTGACGTCGAGCGTACCGCGGGAGAGACGAGATCTGCTGCGCCGGCTGGAAGCTGAGTGCTGGCCCACTCGTCCACGGGCTGCGGTCCGGCCACCGCGAGGCATGGTTGCGCAGAAAAGCTGCGCCGATGTCGGCGCGCGCACTGCGAAAAGCTAAGGCGGCGCGGGTGACAATGCGGGGAGAGAGGAGAAGGTGGGCAGCGCGGTAGAAATAGCGGGAAGAATGAATTGAAAAATATATCCACCAAAAATGACAAATAAAAGTATCCTTTGGGTCTGAAAACCCAACACCACCAATAGTTTCGCTTCCCGTACATCTGATACTGATAACCCATTCGCCACACAGTGATAACTGGCCTTTGTACCGCGGCTACTACGGAACCATAGCACAGTTACACGCAAGGCCGGGAACGACTTTCGGAGGAACGCTTCAAAGAGCCGCTTTATCCGCCCAAAAGTCAATTCCTCGGGCACGCCCGATCCGGGAACGTCCCATTCCACATCGAGGTACGGTTTGACCGGCCGACCTTCTGGAATTATCTCATACACAGCAGGGAAGGGCCCTAGAAAGTCGTTACTCATATTCTTAAGTCTATAAAACAAGTAGGATGGGTCTGAGTAGAGTGCAAATTTCTTAGTCGCCTCGGGTCCGGTACAATAGGCCACCGGAATCTCCTCGCTGTTTCGGGACACATGTGATAACATGGATCTAATGGAGGAGTAATTACCCCATCTGAAACAGAAGCAATGACCTTCTAAATGAGTAATAATCTCTTACATTGAAGAAATCGCGTCTGAGAATCAACGAATAGCGTACATGTTTATTTACAATAAATTATAATAATAGTATTATCATCATTGTAGATGAGGGACCGCAAAAATGGTGAACGTGATCTTCGAATATCGTTATTGGTTATCCACAAGAATTTTGATTTATAATATACAAAAATTGTGGATGAGGGACTTCAAAGATGGATAAAGTGCATCTACAAATACTGTGTGGATCCTGAATAATAATGCACAGTAATTGTGGATGTTGATCTACAAAAAGGGTGTGTAACCTGCTTAAGGTTGGAATCCACGACCTCATCAGCGAATGCCTATTCCCTACCGCATCTACTTGGTTTTCTTACGGAAGGCTTGCTACTCGATGAAAATGATATCATTGGGGGAGAAAGTGTCCGGATCAACGGAGATATGAGTTCTTATCCCTCCGTTCGCAATGATCAGGGCAATCAACCGGATGTCATAGTTTCGAAATACGGAACGTTCCGGATAATCCTCCAGGTGATTACGCTTTGCGAAGTCGCAAGTTGCTGCTGAAAGGAACTTCCCTAAAGAAAGGATGCAGGCCTCTCGTTTGTCATGGATGTGGGCCGTGCGTCTCAGGAACTGCGGCCTACTGGCTGCGGAGAAAGAAAATATGGTAAAAAATATGAAATAGAAATATATGAAATAGAAAAAGTCTCCTCAAAATTTAAAATTAGAATAGGAACTTCAGCTTTCAGGATAATCCTCCCTTTGCTCAGCATCAATCAATGTCCATCGCAGGCCGATGAAGCGATGAAGCCCGTGACGTTACTGAATAAAGAGGGAAAGTTATTGGACATACCATAAAAGCACCTGTCTGATTAAGGAAATCAATTGTACGTATATCTTTTCTAATCAGAGCCAATGAAGTGGATTCCTTCAATCCTATTCGATAACGCCATCCAATAACACCATGAATAAATCCTACCAAAACAGATGTGACACCTAGCTCATGGCTTTAACTATTTGATACCTGCAAGAACCATTTCAGGTTTGTTTTCAATATTATCATTCATTTTATCCGCACATTTTATTTATTTAATTTTTGTTGAGACCATCTCTCCAGAACATATGAAGTATTGATATTGTTTTTCTATGGCCCAATGTAATTGTTTCTCTATGGCCCAATGTAGATGTTGTGTCTGTGAGGAATTTGCATCCGGACTGTTGAATTTCATCTAAAATTCAAGAAGTTATGGCTTTTAATTTACATCCATAGGTTCGTCTGCCACCTGGAACAAGGTAGAATATCTCCTTATCCGACTGGAATACATTTGGTTCCTGATCAATATGTCATTTTAGGGAATATCATATGAGTTGATTTTAATTTACATCCATTGGTTCGTCTGCCACTTCTAAGAAGGTAGAATTTCTCCTTATCCGACTGGAATACATTTGGTTCCTGATCAATATGTCATTTTAGGGAATATCATATGAGTTGATTTTAATTTACTTCCATTGGTTCGTCTGCCACTTTTAAGAAGGTAGAATTTCTCCTTATCCGACTGGAATACATTTGGTTTCTGATCAATATGTCATTTTAGGGAATATCATATGAGTTGATATTGTAATTTCTTTGTAATTTTAGGGTACATGCATAATTGTCACTGGTATCAATAGTCTTTATTCAGGAATCTAAAGAATGTTGGTAATTTTGAAATGGGATGTTTTACTGTAAAACTATTATTAAATTAAAGTTTGGTTTTTCGTCAATCCAACAGGAACAATTTACAATGCACACCTATCAACATAAATTTTAGGAGGTGAATTTAGTCACTTCGATTTCCTTGAAAGTTTTCCGAGAGCAGCTTTTTCAGCGCGTAGGCTCCTCCGTTAAAAAAATCACAACCGGGAGGGGGAGGGGAGGGGAGGGGGCTTCTAGGAAGCGCTGCGCTGTGAACCGTCAGGCCGAGACCCAGAAAACGTGACCGGGTCACTGGACGGGCGGGAAAAAAACGAAATAAAGGAAACACTAGTAGGTCAAGGGACCCCGGACTCGCTCCGGACAATGCGAATTGGCGTCCGTTCAAAAGCCCCGCTGCAAAACGACAATGCCACCGCGTCACCGAAAACTTCGTCGGGAAAAGTAAATAAATAATCCGACAAAAAAAACGGGGAGGAAAAAAATCCCGGACATAATAGACCAGTTGAATCCTTATCTGGGGCGTCCGCCCCCCCCCCCTCCTCGCAGTGTCGAAGAACACCGCTTCAGTTTTTAAGGAACGCGTAACTACGCTGGGAACCCAACGAGCGTTTACGCGGTTTCCGTGATCGGTGCAGGTTTGGCGTCTCGAATGAACTGCAGCTGCGATGAACTTTAATTCTTCCCGCTTGAACTTTCCACCAAGTTCATGAGCGTCACCGAAGTGTGGCGCCGCACAGAGGATCTAGTCAATCATAGAGGTACGACTTAAAATTTGTGACCAAAACTGCAAGATTCGATTTCTCAAATAATCGCAATAATAGCAATCGAGTAATTTTCGAATGATCTCATTCGAATTCGATAATCGTCCATCCCTAACAAAGAGGCGGAGAGTGGCATTGCCCAAGTCGCTCGGAAAGAGGCGGTGGCGTGGCGTGATTTGCGATCTATCGATTGTTATGCCACTTAAACCTATGGAAAAGGATCGATAATCAGGGTGTTCGTAGCGAACACCTTAATAATCGATTCTTTACCGTAGGTTTAAATGACATCAAAATCGATACATCGCAATGCACGTCACGCCACTGCTTTGAGGAGGACTCGCGGAGCGGGAGCTCTCCGACGTACCACCAGCTGGGGATAAGAAAGAGAGATGCAAAAAATTAAAAACAGTTTGAAAAGGTGGCCGAGTAGAATATGTAGAAACAAGCTGGATTCAGTGAAATGCTGAAAAAGTTCTGCTGAGCTCGCGGTGGACCAGTAGAATTCGTTGTCACTTAGGGGATGGATTTTATTATGCACGATATTCCTTAAGTCTGCGCGGAAGATTTTGAAGAGAAGCGCCTCGTTCTCCTCCAGCGGCGCCCAAGTCCATTGAAATTTTGAATAAGTTTCAATTTTGCTGAGCGTCTTCCTGCGTATGTTTTGAAATATGGACTTGAAAGGGTGCGTTGATTACCTACGTATGCAATTTAACGGAGAGACAAGAGCTCTTACATATTTCAATATCAAGGGCAGAGAACTACTGAAGTATGATGTGCTATACAAGTACTTACGAGCTATCTCGGGACCAGAATAGCCTTGGAATATCCAGCCTGGGGCTCTGCGCTTGGGGATGATGAATAGTTTTGTCCGGAATGTCATCCAGACATAGTATCCTACCTTGTGGTCCGTGGTGTCAAAAGACTTGGTACTCTTGAGAGTTATCCTCAGACACGTATTCCTGTGATTTAAATTTTTTTACAAACGATACCGGTCGTTTCATCTTCAAACCGTCCACTTGGAAGGACATAAGCTGATGCCGTCACTTTGCACCACACAACAATGATTACATTTTTATTTTTTATTGTCACACTTCAAATGGACTACATTTTTCAATTTGGAACTATTATATCTGGCCCAGTTTTAAAACAACGTATGTGCCATTAGTTTCCCTATGCACATAAGTGTTTTTTCAGATGAGCGAGAATTCATAGTTCCGAATTGCATAATGCAGTCCAAATATCCCACGAGGACTAATCCTGCACTTTACCGTCCCTGGAGCAGTTCCTGGCAACAGTTGTTCGAGAACATCGAACCCGGGACTTCCCGATCATATAACAAGCACTACAACCACTACATCACAAGAGGCCGACTATTATTTTACAATTTCCGACGAAATATAAGATATATTGATGCGGTGGATGCATGGCCGCCATTTAAATGCGGTTTATGTGTTCGATTACTGCATCTACCTATCATGATTAAGCTTACAGAAATATCTAGCCAAAGATGCACATTTTCTGTATTTATTTTATTATTGTTTTATTTTTTTATATAACTGAAACTTAAAGCTGGAAAAACGGACTCAAGCTATTTTTGAACAATCAGTGAACAACCATTTATGTTGGGGCCTTAATCCCTACTTTAATTTACAGATATGAAAAGCTACCAAGAGCGCGCGGGCCTGGCTTCAGCTCCCTTGAGCTGGGGTTCCTAGCTAACACCGGGCTCGAGCCGGGGTCCCTATACTGCAGTTCACCTGGCTAGCCGGGGTCCCTAAACTACTCTCCGGGCGAACCGGGGTCCCTATCTAAACTCTCCGGGCTAACCGGGGCTTAAGAACTAAAACACCGGGCGTACCGGGGATTTACCTGCATTGACACCGGGCTTGCCGGGGAAACCTTACCTTAATAACGCTGCAATGCCGGGCGGACCTTGGAGATGTGAAGCGGTTACCGAAGAAATATGAATTCTCCGTCAGATGCAACAATGCATGAAAATTGTAGGTGATATGATGTGAACCATGCATATAGTCGCGAAAATGACTTTACACAATATTCTATCAACTTTTGGGCATAAGAAGCTGGAGCAATGGACCTGAATATAGCAGCCAAAATCGCAATTCTGTCGCTTTAAAGAATGGCAAGAAACCAAGTACTTTTGGCTTGCGAGCAAATTCAACAGGTGTGAATCCGTAATTCGTCCACACTTCACTCCCTCCTGATTTAGAGACGGCAACTCCGTCGACGGAAAGGAGCAGCTCTACTTCGTCGAAATCATTTGCGACAGGAGCAAGACACAATTCAAATCAAAAGGACGGGTAACAAGACTTCGAAATTAATCGCGAGATAAATGGTCGAAATCGATTCCCTTTTTACGGCGCAACGACAGTACCTCAATCCTCCTCTTTCCGATCGCCCCCGCCCCCTATTTTTCTCGCTTCACACCCCGGATATATCCATTCACAGCCCGGAGAGGCGTGGAAAACCTCGGGCGCTAATCTGCGGTAAAACCTCGGCGACTAAAATTAAGCGTCTAAAATTAGGCGGAGTCGTGTCGCGTCATAAATGGGACGGTCAGTGCCGAGTGGCGGAGTACGCGGACACCCCCGCCCGGCGCTCTGTGCAGCGTTCAATCGGACGCACTAATCAGAGGCCTTAGAGCTTCGCAGCCAATTTCAGAGAGGGGACCCGCGAGAAATTCGCGTGGCCCACGCTCTCAGCGACGCGCCGCGGACGGGTGAGCAGGACTGCCAAATTTTGCGGCTCCCACGCCGGACTACCGCACAGTGCGGCCCTCCATGGACAAAAGTCAAAAATTCACAACTCGACATCTGAATATTTTTTTTCGGAATTTGTTATCTTAAAGATATTTCTGACTCACCATGATGGTTCATTTTCAAATTTTCCGCTCAAAACTACCTCAAATGTGGGTAGAAAGTGGGCAGGAAATAGGTCGGCAATCACTGGTCCGTAAGAAATACACGGGAAATAGACGTCAACTTCAAATGGAGATTTCTCGCTTGAAACGCAAAATGCTCTGGGTGGTTGACATTTTCTTAATCCTCAGATATCCAACTCCAATTCTACGAAAAAGATCTTGTGGCTTTTCGCGACTATCAGAGATATTTGAAGTTAAAGTTTGGGTGTTTCACGTTGCTTTTACATTGTTAACACAGGGTTGATTCGAGGTTGCCAACTACGAATGAACTTTTCTTGAAAAATACGCAAAAAAACCTGAGTTATAACATTTTCTTATTCCTCGAGTGTTTTACTTTGATAGTGCCAAAGGGGTTTCCTATGTCGGTGCTGTTATCTTCATTATTTAAAGTTAAGTGTCTTTTGCCGATTTTTGTCCGCATCGTCCATAAGGGCGCCGCACTGTGTACCGCCACGGTCCACCTCGTGGAATCGGGTCCAGATCCGCCATGCTAAGGAAAAACGCCGTATGAACATTCAGGCGTTGCCAAATTCCCTTCCCTAAAACGCGAATTTCCCGGTAAATTTATGAATATTCTTCTCCCTATTTTTCAGATAATGTAGTTCACAATTTTACCCAAAGATTCTGATAATCGAAAAGAAAATATTCATAACTTTCCTCAAAAATAAACATTTTAGTGTAGGAAATTTGGCAAATGTGGAATTTTCATACGGCGTTCTTCCTTGGCACGGCAGAAATCAGCTTCGAACAACCCGACCCCGACGTCCGACAGGGTGCAAAATCAAGTGCCTTCAAGTGTGTTTTTACACCGGAAGTAAATACACGTCTGGTTATTCTAATTCAAATTGTTTTATTTCGCACAGGGGTTGTTTAGATATACACTGTATATTCACAGCTTGAACGCACGCATTCATGATTTTGCCAGTTTATTTGAATGATAGCTTTTACAGAAGTTTGAAGTGAACTTTATAGGCTTAAGCATTAAATTTTATAAACACGCATCCGGATATTCTAATTCAAATCGTCTTATTGCGTACAGGATCCCATTTAGGTATACGGTATATTCACAGTGTGATCGCACGCATAAAGGATTTTTCCAATATATTTGAACGAAAAGCTTTTACAAAACTTTGAAATGAACTTCAGAGGCTTAAGCATAAAACTCTTTTGGGTGGAGCTCAGGATTGAACAATTCACAACCCCACAGGGTACGAAATCAAGTACTTTTAAGTGAGTTTACACCGGCAGTAAACACGCATCTGGATATTTTAATTCAAATTGTTTTATTTCGTACAGGTAGCCCTTTTAGGTACACGGTATATTCGCAGTGATAACGCATGCATAAATGATATTACAAGTAATAATACCAACTTATGAATCGTTATGAAAAGCTCTTACAGAACTTTGAATTCATTAAAATCTTTTATCCACTCATACCCGCTTTTTATCGCTTCTACACCAAAATTTCATTACTCCTTTATCACAATCATTGTTTTTAGCTGTGTCTGAATTCGAATTCAATTTATTTTATTTCGCACAGGAGTCATTTTAAGGTCAGATACATCGTGTGGCTTCGCCCCTCAATATCTTCCGTGTATGCTTTAGCTTGTCGGCCGGTAACGATGTATGCTGTTATAGCACTATTCGCAGGGAGAATGTCCTATACAGAGCACAAGACATATTCACAGTATAAACGCACCATGTAATATTTTCTACAGGTTGCAAAGGTAGTAGGAAATGAATATCCAATGATTCCTCACGTTTAGTCCGTTTATCCCTTTGTTCGACCATCTCTTCCACTTACATTCAAATTATGTATAAAATTGCTTACATTCAAGAAACTCAAAACTTTCCTTCCCTCATTTTTCTTCAATTCCGAGGAGATGCGGCAACGCCGCTGGAGGCTTCCTATGTCCTAAACCTGCAGTGACTCGTGGATAGTGCACTTTGCAGGATCCAATTGGAGACAAAGTAGTGCCGCGTCCCCGTGAATGATAGTATCCTTGAGGAGAGGCTAATATAATTACAGTGTTGCGTTTGTTCAGTTTTAGTCAGGCCTCTTGCTTCGTTTTTTCAGCCCGGGAAAGCTATCCCTGCTCACCTGCGAATTATTAATAGATTAAAGGTACTCACTTTTTCTATTTGTGAGGTCTGAATCGAGGTGTAGAGCTTTTTCCTCCATCGGATAAATTGGACTTCATTTTGCAATTTTAAACTATAATTTCCGGCCCAGTTTTAAAACAACGTATGTGCCATCTGTTTCCTAATGCACATAAGTGTTTTTTCAGATGAGCGAGAATTTATAGTTCCGAATTGCAAAATGCAGTCCAATGGACCACTAGACAAGGTACGAATTTCAGCATTCTAATACATGTTTCTTAACCAAAATTTCACGTAAAACACGATACGCACAACGAAAATTACCGAATAAACTCCTTACAAAGATATTTGATGATTCTTGATGCGTGAATTGAAACGACCCGCTCATGAAAACTCAATGCTCTAGGTAATTCACATCGCGCACTAAACGTTATCATGAACGTCTCAGCGATATAAAAATCTGGCAACCTCGGTCTTGACGCTTTGGCTCAGCTATAGCAAATTGCTTATAGTTTGAACAACACTTGGTGGGAAATGAACATTGCTCGATTGAGAAGCTTGCTGAAACCATTGTAGTGCGCGATTTGACTCACGTAGAGCTTTGAGTTTCTTGTGAGCAGCCAGTTCAAATTCCTCGTAACCAATGTGAAATAAAAAGGTTAATATCTTCGCTAAGAGTTGGTTTCAGTAATTTTCGTTGCGCGAATCGTGTTCTAGGTGAAATTTTGGTAAAGAAACATGTTTTAGAATGCTTAAATTCGTACCCTGTCTAGTGGTCCATTAGTTGGTCTCGTTTGGAAGTGAAGGGCGTCAGCATGTCTACGGCGAACCTTAACTCCTCTGTTGCTTACTGGCTCTGATGAGATCTATAACCGCCCTGTTCTTGCTTTTGTACGATGCCTCTTCAAAGGGGACTACAGGTCCTCTACGTTAGGCTTCAGAGGAACCCTGGGTAAAGTCCTTCTTGTTAGTTTTGTACGATGCATCTTCAAAGGGGACTACAGGTCCCCTACGTTAGGCTTAGGCATTGCTGGTCTTTCGTTTGGTGAGGAATTTTTCAAATTCGAAACCTCGAACTTATGTTAGCGGTCAAGACACGGAATATGTGAAGAACTCTGCCGTGCTGAAGAAGAACGCCGTATGAACCTCCAGGCGTTACCAAATTTTCGCCGATAAAACAATAATTCCCTGTTGAACTTATGAATATTTTTCTTTCAATTTTTCAGAGAATTTTTGCTCGTATTTTGCTCTCAAGTTCCTGAAAATTTCAAGGAAACATATTCATAACTCTCATCAAAAATACACATTTTATCCTCACTGCAAAAAAAAAACACATTGGATTTAGAGTCCAGACTCTTGAAAACATTGACAAGAAAAAGGACTCTTTGATTCAATCAGATTTAAGCTTAAATCAAAAGGAAATCCGCTTCAATTAAGAGGCTTGGCTCTTGGTTTAAGCTTAAATCTGATCGAATCAAGAGTCCTTTTTCTTGTCAATGTTTTCAAGAGTCTGGACTCTAGATCCAATGTGTGTTTTTTTTTCCACTGTGGAAAATTTGGAAACTCTAGAATGTTCATACGGCGTTCTTCCTCGGCACAGCTGAATTAGACACCTGCAAATTCTCCATCGTGTTTCGAGTCGAAGCACCTTCGCAACCGCACAGCGCTCCGTGCCGGCGATTTTGAACGAAACGAAACGTAACGTAGCTTCAACCGGAGATTCTTGCGATACTTTTGCAGGAAGTNGGGGGGGGGGGGGGGGTTCCGCGGAAAAGCCGCTGCCGCGCGCGCAACCCTTATTTCGAGCACCGTTCGAGGTCGGCGCAGCGCGACGTGACCTTCCCCTTGACTCTGCCCCGTTCTCAATCCCTGTATCCCGGCCGCCGCAGCCGCGACATCCCTCTCCCGGGAATCAATCCCCGGAAACTCGGACCCGCCGTGTGAAAAGTTCAACTCGTTGCATGCGGGCAAATCAAGCGTCCATTCAAAATTCCGAGTTCGCGCGTTTGGCCGGACTCGCGGTGAGACTCCATTTACTGAAACAAGAGTTACTGACTGCATACACTGCCGTGCTAAGGAAGAACGCCGTATGAGCCTCCAGGCGTTGCCTTTCCTTTGAAAAATCACCAATTTTCAAGAAAATTTGTGAATATTTTCCTTCCAATTTCTCGGGTAATTTTTCTCGTAACTTGATCTAAAAGGTTCGGAAATTTCAAGGAAAAATATCGAACATTTTCGCCACAAATAAACATTTTATCGGAGAATATTTGGACACTCTTGAATGTTCATACGGCGCTCTTCCTTACCGCGGCAGTACATAACGTCCGTTTCGGGTTCAGAGGCCGAAAGTACCGAGTGCTGGAACCGTACTCTGAAAAAAAAAGTAGCCTGGATCAAGCATGATGATTCTTGAATTTGCCGCAAAGAATTTTTTTTTTTCTTTAAGCTGGTTTTTTCTTGATACAAGAAAAATAATGCTTGGGTTAAGCAAGAAAGTAGTTTTTATTAACCAGAAAAATTCTTGATTTAAGAAGAAATACTTCTTGGCGGCAAATTTAAGATTCTTTTTTTCCAGTGTAGCTTCGATTGCTCCGGGTGCTAGTTCACTTCACGTATCACATCAAAGGATAAATCCTAATAACTGCTCGAGTTAATTTACAAGGCAGGCTTTTATTGCTCTGAAAACAGAGACAGAAAAAGGCAACTGTAGTATTTGGCACAGAACTGAAATCATCACCCACTCTTTTATAGAATAGAACAACCATGTGCCTCGGTTTACAGTTTTAGGAAACTGGTATACTTCTCCATCTTACTGCTTTTCTATTTCTCGAGCCATTTAATTTTGTCTGATTCAACCTCCTTTCTCTTTTCGACCAAAGAAGTTCTCCTCTCCTTTAATTCAATCTGTTCTACCCGAGTGCCGCACGGTTCAGTAGGTACAGCAACGGTACAGTGAAAAGCCCAATCAGGAAATACAGATGGAACAGTGGCGTGCGTCACTGTAATTATACATGCCGTGGAATAAAATGCTTTTTACAAACTACCTAATTTTGAGTGACTTCATCCACTAAATGTCGCCATCTAAGCCTCAAACATGTTTGAAGCTTACAATTAGATGGCGACTAAATTTAGTGGATGAAGTCACTCAAAATTAGGTAGTTTGTAAAAAGCATTTTACTCCCCCTCGCTTTACATTTTGTAGTAAGCGAAAATTCTATTATCATGCCACAGGTGCTCATGCTCAACAGTTTCCAAATCTATAGCTCACTCAAAGTTAGCTTTCATGAGAAAAAGATAAGATATACCGACTTTGTATGGTATAATATTTTGAGCTCATCCTAGGAATTCAAGGCAAATGGTGTTCGAACACAAAAATTAGCAAAAACAACAGTTTTTTCTTATTCTACCTGTGATAGCGCCCTGGACCAAAAGGTCCTGATCAGAGTATCTACACTTGATCAGGCCATGAGGTTTTGGAGGGATTCCAGAATAGTACATGAGACAGGTATCCAATAAAAAAAAATTGGGCCACCTCCAGCGGTTGTTTTAGCCCCCATTCGGAAAATAACTGCTCATAAAATTCAACATCCATTTGAAAATAACTGTTAAATATCACTATACGAAACTGTTTCACAAAACTTTGTCGCTTCTTGTGCACGGAACCACGGGCAGTCGGGCACCTCAGTTAAGCTCACTTTTCATCTGGATGTTGCCGTCAGAACTTGAAAGAAGTGTCCGCGATGTACCTCTCTCATGTAAAAAAGTAATATTTACCGGGACAATTCAAATCTTCGGACACGCAGTGAATACTTGCAATAATACTTCAGTAAGTAACCGGCACAATTAAGACCGACGCCATCTCCCAACTCAATTCAACGACTATTTGAAATACCATTATAGGTTTCTGTATCACAGTAAGGGCTCATGTACTTTTAATCTCGCATTCACTAATATCGGTTAAGGCTAGCCGCTACAAATGGTTTCTAAACAATTTACCGTGATACGCAAAACCAATAAGTGGTCGTGAGTACCGTTAAATTCGACTGCCAGCAATTCGTGGTAAATTGTGCCATATTTTCTTCTCAGTGTACGGGTAACGACGCCGAAACATATTAGAAGCATTTGGCGAGCATCTCCCTGCTAATTGCAAAGGAAAGTTCGTAGAGTTAGTAAATTTTTACTTTCAACTCGATCGAAAGTTGAGAGATCTTCGCTTAAAAAACATAACAGGAAACCGTCCAAATTCAGCTACTTGCGACGAGTGCTTTTTAAATGTTATTTTTTAATCACTAATTATTGTTCGGATGTTAACTAAGTAATTTTCCATTTACTTTAACCTTTTCATATTGTTTTTTCATATTTTACCCATCGGAAAGAATTGCGAGTTCCTCCTTTCCGGAAAGTCTCATTGCACAAAAACTCGTCTCGTTTAAGGGCCTCCATCCCTTTCTGCGAGCTTTTCGCTTGGAGGACTCCTCGAGCGTCCGCCCGTCCCTCCAGGCCCTCATTCAGATTCGGGAGGAATCGCGGAAAAGAATGCGGCCGGTGGAAATTCGTTTTGAACTTGACCTTGCGCAACCTGGAGATCGGAATTCTATTATTTCACCCTTTCTCTCGGCGCGACTCCCTCCCCTCTCCGGCGATGACCGGCCTTCGCGGGTGGTATCGCCTCGTTTTGAAGGAGAACGCAAGTGCTCCGAGATCTCCATCGCGTCCGAGCTGTTACTCCGAGTCCGACGAGTCGCCTCGAGGTGCCCGTGAGCTTAATGTATTACGGAGGAGGCATCGCGCATTCGGAGGCTTTCGTAGTTTGGCGCTTGTGGAAATGTCAAGAGCTCTGCGCGATTGTCGTCTTGTGGTTGTTTGGGCTGCGTCCAATATGGTGAGACCGCTTTTTCATTCACCTCTTTTGTCCTATTTTTCATCCGTTCCATAAAAACTAGAAGTTCAACTGTTGCTCTAGGTTCCTCTACTTGATATTAGAATGACAGCCGAACACTGATTGGATCTAGATTCCAGACTCTTAAAAACATCGACAAGAAGAAATACTCTTGATTCAACCGGATTTTTGTTTAAATCAAGAACCAAGCCTCTTAATTTAAGCGGATTTCCTTTTGATTTAAGCTTAAATCTGATCGAATCAAGAGTATTTTTTCTTGTCAATGTTTTCAAGAGTCTGGACCCTAGATACAATGTGTTTTTTTTCCAGTGAAGGGAGATCAACTGAGTTTGAGAGGCTTCATTTTCCACGATAATACAAGATCCTACTTACACGCGTTCATCCATATGGCTTAATTATGTACTCTTCTTTAGACAAAGTGAGAGGCAAGAGAGAGCCGAGGGAATCGCATTTTACAAGAATAAAACTTGCAGTTTTTTTCACATGATATGCGTGGCAATGATGTAAAAATGCATTTACTTGTAATTTCTTACACAAAAAGTAAACATCCTGATCTTGACTAATTACAATTATTTTAAGAATTTCACAAAAGCAAGGAAAATCATCATCATCATCATCATCGTTGTCATAATTTAAAACCATTGATGCTTTTTACATCAAATTGTTGATTTCAATCCACGATGTCATGAAAAATAGAGGTGGAAAATCAGACACTTGGTCCCCCAAATGATAGACATTCAAGTCGCTTAATCTTAGCTGGGTTGTTGGGCCAAAATTAAGTGAGTCCCGAAACATTTTTTTCGAGAAAAGAAAGTAGCTAAAGACTAGCTGATGCTTCGTAGCCAGTGTTTTTGGAGAATTGACTCTGGACGTGATTGCTGCAGCAGCCATTTTGAACTACCGGTGTTTGCCCTCAAATCTCATGCACCAAATTTTTATGAGAGGACCAAGTTTCTGAATGAAAGAATGATAATGTACCATTATGTGATATTTAAAGGTGAGATGTGATTTGGTAAGTTCTAAAATGAGTTTATGATGCTCTTTCAACAGTTCTTTCAGTAATTCACTACTCTCCTTTTGCAATGCTGGGGCCATTGAAATATCGACAATGTCTCTAAAGAGGAGAAACCATTCCCAAATATCATCATTTGGCGCCACATAACTACCCAAAATTAGTGGAACACACTTCACTAGAGTTATCATTTCTGATGCTGATAATTTGATGGTCTCCCTGTTGAAATTTTTGGATACATTGAATGGTTTATTTCGGGAGTCAATTGGCCCAAAGTTAAATTCTGTTATTCGTAGGCACAGCATTTCATATGAGATATACCCAACATCTATTAAATAATTAAACAAGAAGACTAAATTTGAAGCAGCAACTCCGTGGAAAATTTCATGCATTATGTCTCCACTTACTTTATCTAAAATTAAAAAATCGGGTACTTTGTTCCATACACATTCCTCATGAATACCTGTTTCAGTTACATTGTTTAGAGCAACATCCTCTGCATAATTAGTACAATTCCTAAGACTTTCAATATTTTCTTCAATTTGACGATTAATTTCATTAATATGAGTTTTGTAAGTTCGGCAAGAATAGTGAGCAGTGGAAAAATTCTGAACAAACCCACAAATTTCATTTAAACCAAGATTATCAGCACTTAGGTGGGCTAGGATATAAAGCGAGTGGTAACAGTGCGAGTTAAAGTGGTGATAACTATCCCTTCATTAGCCAGGTATTTTAACTATTCAATTAAGGGTCTAAATAAAAGTTCATTTGTGGAGTTTTTTTGTCTGAAGCTTTGAACATTAACCATAGGAAAATTGAATTTAATGACGATTGATATTTTGGAGGGAGACAGGGAACAGTGGCATATACTCCAGTTAATTTAGTTAAACCTGCATGGGAAGATAACGGATTCTCAGCACCACAATCATCATCATAAATTATTAGAGGGAGGTATAATCTATCTGGATATACGGCTTGTAAATTTTCCACAGCTTTTCGCCATTCACTACATTACATTAAACTGAACTAAAGGGTGCTGTGACAAGGAGTCAATGTTTGCAACTGTTTCCTCGAGCATATTTTCATATTCAAAAAATAATTTCAAGCTTTTCTGAAGAGGCACATGCTGCCCTGTTAAATTTACAGTTATCATTTTTCGTTTCTTATTTACTTTTTTAATTACTCTGTGCTCTCCGAATGCATACGGAACAGGTTCAATGTAAACACCTTTTTTTTTAAAACAATTACATCTTTTAAAATAGGTTTCTAAGTTTTTGAAAGGATTTTCAACAGCTAAGAAACATTTTTCGATTTCCAAAATATCATCATGACTTGGTCCTCCTTCTTTTCGAAGGGCAGGCATTACTGTGCTGTAGAGGGCAGCTGTGCATATATGATGAAACCAGCTCACTAGAATACTCAATGACTGATTGGGACATATTTCGGGGCATTGTAGTGTGGGAGAAAAGTCTTGATGAAAAAATCGCAGCTTGCTCCTGTAATAAAGCCGGAATGTCTACATTCTCAAGGGCATCGCCTACTTCCGGGTCAGGGGAGGGAGGGTGCTCATGCTCGATTTCTGTATCACTTCCCTCGGCTTGCTCTAAATCATTCTGAACCACCGGTGGGTTGGCGGGTGCAGGATCAGGAACATCTATGAAGTGTTGGTTTTGAATAGTGTTTTTTAAAGGTCTTGATCGTGGAGTACTTTCTCCCACAATTTTCTTCAACACATTCGATAGCACTACCTGCACTTAGCCCATGATGGAATTTGAAATGGATGATTAAAGATTTTAGTAATGGAAAATGCCTGAGGCATTTAAAGCAAACAGGCATTGTGATGGATATTCAATTTACTGCACGATCTGAAAGATATTATACTTTTGAAAAAAAAGGGATGGAATTTGAAAACAAGAAATGAAGGGAGGTGTGCAAACGCAGCGTATTTAATGGCAAAAAACCTGATTGAAAGACAAAACCAAAGAAGAAAAAACCGGGAATGACTGGAGAAAGTTTAAAATTTTTGAAAGGGGCACTAAGATAAAATGTTGCATCTTGAATTATTGGATAATCACAGGCATGTAGGTGAAGACTTAGTTGTAAGAGAATTTAAAATTAAACATGGAGAATAATAGGATCAAATTTGAAACAAAAACTCAACTTGAAACGACTAAAGAAAGTTCAAAACCTTTGAAAAGGTAGAGGATTACACAGTTAGCCTGAGATTTGTAGCAAGCAATTCAACAGTCAAAATTAAAAATGGGATCGAATTTGAAGCTAAAACTCAACTTGAAACGATTAAAGAAAGTTCAAAACCTTTGAAAAGGTAGAGGATTACACAGTCAGCTTGAGATTTGTAGCAAGCAATTCAACAGTCGGATCGGCCTTTTCTCCTTGTGTCGTGATGCCATATACATGTCTCTGTAAAAAATGCCACACTCTGGCAGAAGGTGGTGGTTATTGCAGATTTAGAGCAAAGAAGCACTTAAAGCAAATATCGATTGCTTGAATGATGGAGGTACACAATGTGCTCGATGGATGGTATACGTTTTTTCGTTTACCTCGCAGTATGAGTCGAACTGAGCAGCAGCCCGATTATTGAAACTATGTCAGCCCGACACGACAAGACATAGCCCTATCTTAACTATGCAATATATCGCAATTCGATGTCTTACCGGGCTGGTTTAAATTTCAATAATCGGTCCGCAGGGTCATTCCCTACGAAAATCAGCGATGGTTGAATATGTGTTTTAGTTTTCGCTTTGATTTCATTCCTTTGCAGTAATTTTTCCTTCAGGTTTTCTAGGGTGTCAACTTTCAGGTACAACGATTCTTTGCTTTCGATTTGAGTAAATTTCGTTTTTGAGCCTAGTTTTCCTGGTTTCAAGAGGTAGGCTGATGCAGTGAGAGCAAAGAAATTCCTCTCTTCTTCAACTGAAAGTGAAAGCAATAAATGAATAAATTAAGTGAAAACAATAAATGAATAAATTAAGTGAAAAAACATAAATTGAAACCCTTACAGGGAGAAAGAGTTCTGTCTACACGGAGCAACACTCTATGCACCTGCCCCAGCGGAACGCTCTTCCCCTCAGTTCTGCACTGAAACATACCAGAGCCCCTCCCTCCCACCCCACATAACTGATTCTAACTTTGTATTTTTCTTGACTATGGTTTTCTTCTTAGCTTAGAGTGGACTCATTCCTATTCTATAATTCTGTTACTTAAATAAATGAATAATTTATGCTCCAAAACGTGGCATCCTCAGATACTTTTAAGCTGCATTGTACAGCATTTACAGATTATTTATAGACTGCCACTGGAGTTCTAACAAGGGATGAACTCCATATAGAATAATGCAAAATCTATACTGCACAGCAGATTAAATAAACAAACGACAAAATTTAAAAAAAAAAAAAAAAAAAAAAAAAAAAAAAAAAAAAAAAAAAAAAAANATTTCTTTTTTTTTTTTTTTTTTGGAGGAGAACAAATCAGTATCATTCCTTGAAATATCTACAGAGTTTTCCTTGGACAGGGAAAAAAATTACAGAAGTTTTCAAGAAGTGAAGTTGAGTAATTTTCCGTTTAAAAAATAAGAAGTGCAGGGAATCTGCAACGTCCAAAACAGTAATACGTGGTCTGATAGTTCTACTGTTGATATGCGCTCTTCTATAGATACAGGCCAATCACCACCATGGTCTAAATTAACCTAATCTTCAATCAAGAGACCTCAATTCTCTTTAACAAAGTTCAATTTTCTCCAACCTGATATGGTTGGGCTGATTATGTTGAAAAGTTTTCAATAATGGGAAGAATGCAATAATTAGCACCCTCACAGAAAGGGATCAAATTAGACCACTTGTTATTATGGCATAAAACTCCCTTATATATTACTGAGATGCATATCGACGTTGAAACTACCAAACCACGTATCTCGTTTGCGGTGTTTAAAAATCTACGCTCACATTTTATTTTTTTGAAGTAGACCAAATAAATATCATTCCTTGAAATTTTCACGGAATTTTCTCCGCACAAAGAGGAAAAATCACAGGAATTTTCAAGATTGGATGTTAAGTAGTTTTTCATTTAAAAAATAAAGTATGACAGGAAGTCTGCGACGTCGCAAACCGAGATACGTGGTTTGGTAGTTTCACCGTCGATATCTAAAATTAATCTGCTTCAAATTAGCACTGTTCAACAGGTTAATACATGAATGGGCTTTGTACCATTTATGAGTGCTGATCGGAGCAAATTCGACTGGTCTCAACTTAAAATGAGGCAGCTTCACCAGATATTCCACTGCTATCAGTAGTAACAGTATAGTGCCCAATTTCTTGAAGCTTTTTATAGCCGATGGCGATTAAGCAACAGCCAGGCGATAAAGTGTATGCTAAATTTTACTAATTACGGATGCTAGGACTTAGTGAGTTTTTGGATTACCGCTCTATTTTTGGGCCGCAGTATCTTGATTTATTTTGCGCGGAAAGCTCCATACTTTTGAAGGATGCCTGCCATTCCTGATATGTTGGAGTCCCTTCAATTTCGTATGATACTGTGCAATACCTCTGGTGTGAAATGGTTGCTTCAAGCGCCATGGCACGCTGTGGCGCGGCGGGCGGGCAGTCAGCGAGAAAAGCGCATTAGCGCGCTTACAAACCTAACAGCGATACTTCACGCATTGCGCAATGCGTGAAGTATCCTTGTTAGGTTTGTAGGCGCTAGTGCGCGCTTATCGCTGGTAGCACGCCGCTCCGCTCTGTGTCAGGCTCAAATTAATCTCGCGGAGTCAGCGTTGTTCAACTCATGATTTTGAAATGTTTGCACATCCTGTATGGATTATTCTCATTTTAATTGATGAAAAAAAAAATATGTATTTAAGGAAAATATAATGTGTGTAATGTAAATATTATGGTGGTTCTGTATCAAATTTAATGCTTTCCAAAGCACACGAATTTCTACACAATTTCTTTTAGCCGATCGCCACGAAGTGTAAAGCCCGGCGATAGGAACTATAGCCCGGCTGTGTACTTTTTTATCGCTTCGTATATCCCGGGTTTATGATTTGCTCCGCTTTCTACAGCCAGTCATACATTTTCTATTGCCTTCTTTAGCCGGATTTAAGAATTCCTATGGTATTTTGAAACGCAGCTCCTATCCCCAATTTTTACCAGGGAAAGGTATCCATGCTGAGCAGTGGCGAGGCGTGAATGATTGATTATCGATCTTTCCCCATTTGAGCTGTGGTAAATAATCGATTATCAGGGTGTTAGCTGCAAACACCCTAATAATCGATCCTTTTCCATAGGTATAAATGGTGGATCAATTGATACATTGTAAAGCACACCACGCCACTGATACTGAGGCACTGGCGTGCCTTACCGAGGAAGAACGCCGCATGAGCAGATAGATGTTTCCAAATTTACTCGAATGAAATACGAGTTTTCAGGTAAATCTGCGATTATTTTTCCTCAAATTTTTCAGAGGATTCTATCGTAATCATATAAATTTTCTGATAACTCCAAGAAGAAATATTCACATCACTCCTGAGAATAAACATTTTACTCGAAGAAGATCCGCCTAACCCTCGAATGGTTCATTCAGAAGCGTGGCGTGAATTACGATTCGTCGATTGTAATGACATTTAAACCTATGGTAAAGAATCGATTATTAAGATGTTCGCTGCGAACACCCTGTTTATCGATCCTTTCCCATAGGTTTAAATGGCATAACAATCGATTCATCGCAAAGCACGCCACGCCAGTGGTTCATATGACAGTTTTCCTCAGCACGACACCGTGTGCGTGCTTTTTCTCAGCACGGCAAAATTCCGGGAGCATGGCCCGGAAACGGACGAGCGTTCGTTTCGGACGAAATCGGCTTTGAAATCAAATTTTGTGACTCCGCAAATGACCACCATCGTAAAACCATCGTAATACGATTTCGACCATCGGGAAACCACACGCGGAGTTACTTTAACTCCGCGCTGCTTTTGAACTCTCATCCAATACGGTGCCCAAGTCGAGGTAATGATTTCCAAAGAATCATCGGAATAGTCGAGTTTCCGACGAAAAATTAGGGGAGCTGAAATGGAGGTGAATGTAACTTGAAGAATGTTGCTCCAGCTCTACTCTTTCATTTCGCAAAGTATTCCTAGGAATATTTCGCAGTATCCGCGCATAATGGTTTCATGCTTCTTGTCTCATCTTAGAAACAACATGTATAGAACAATCCACGCGGAAGAGTATCTTAACCGGAAATGATACTTTTTCGGAAGAAAAATTATCCCGGTAGTAAAGTAACCTCGTCGTAATTTTAAATTGGGGCGCGAGATTAGATTTAGAGATCTTCAAGAAAAATCTTCTCTCTGTAATGCGTGTATAAGAAAGTATGAGCGGCTCTGTTCATTTTTAAACCATTAGCAGGCGTGATGTTTCGTCGTAAGTCGTAAAATCCTCGTTCGAAAATGGACAAAGCGTTTATAATGAATAGCCGCTTCTTGCAAGTCAAAGTTTCTTGAATTCAGCTGAAACACCTACACATCGACGATACGTGCCGGATCTTTACGTATATTCATCCGAAAAATCAGTTAAATTTTCAGTCAGAAACTGACAACATTTTATAGTACAAATCAAAACCAGTAGAAACTGTGCAGCGGATTGAAGCGATTACTTTCCCCTGTTATAGGAACGACGAATACTGCCAACCTATTTAGGCGATCTAGATATTATTGTGCAGTCGCTCAGCGAGCTTGTGCCGTCAGAATTAAAAATTAATAAGACTCATTGTAAGCAAGATAACATAAAATGAATGAATACTAGGCTTTATTTGGTTATCCATTTAATAGTTTTACACTCCCATGAACAAGAATAGAGAAACATGACAAAAAATTCTACCAAGGAGCCAATTATGTAGCGTTTAATCTTATGCAGACCCAAAGAGTAACCCATCCTCAGTTTCAAATTAAACATTTATGTACCGGAAGAGAGGAGCAACCACTCTCGGTGCCGATTTGTACAGCTCGGCAGACCGTGAGATTCATCTTTCAGCTACATTATTGACTTCCAAGTCTGAGCAGCACTCAACTTATAAACCCTCGCAGAAAGTTAAAAGGGCTAATACCCCGCTCGAAACGTCTCTTTTATCATAACGAATAGACAAACATTCTCCCTTCTCGGCGCTTCGAGATGTTTGTCGAGCGTTTTCTCCCGACATTCCTCGCATTGCACAGCGAGATATGCCGCGCTCTACCCGAAGAATTTGAGACGCCTTAACTCATGGGTACTTTTTCTTAAAATATGCAACCAATCCGTCTTTTTTCTTTTCTTTTTAAACGCACTTCGAACGCAGATTCAATTTGTATATGGTGTTGTATTTCCGAAGCATAAACTATTTCAGACCGTTTTCTCTCAGCTGTTAAAAATTGAAGATAAAGCACTCTATACTCAACCCGGGCGTTTTATGCTGAAAGGAGCGAAATGTGCATATTCGTTTTGCGTGCAATAAAGTTGGACCACATTAAGCAGAAAATAACTAAGCCACATTAGCTATTGCCAAACTTAATCGGGCAATTTAATTTTTTACACGCAAACTGTTGTGCATTTATTCACAAGTTTCAGTGAATTTGCTGCACAGTACGAAGCAAATTCTTTAAACTTTTTCGCACCAACGTTCTCTTGTAAAATAGTAAATTTCCCAAGTAAATTTGGCAATGGCTGATGCGGCTTGGTTCCTTTCTACCAAACGCAGCCCAGTTGGCATAAATATGTCCAAATCAACCATCACACTTCTTCTTTTTATGCAACTTGCAAGCAACCCTGAGCGGTTCTTCCTGTGCGTGCTTGATCTCTCGACCCTCTTTTTTACAGCCAGCCTTTGGGCAAACTTGCTTGAGATTATCAATCTCAGATTGCCTGCCCAGGAATCCAAATTGGGACCTCCTGATCATTCGATCAGTATCGCAGCACCATTGCCTCTCTCGCAGAAATCAGCGGGTTGAAGTACGGGGGCTCCAGGCTTACCTTCCTATCTAGTCTCCTGACCGTCCCGCCGACACCGCCACATGCAGTTTTTCCGTGAGATGCTGCTAAAAATAACCAATCTGAGCGGAGTTATTCTTAAATTTGATAGGCAAAGCTATAGACCTAGAAGACAAAACGGATATAAAGTGATCCTATCAGTGGAGGCGGGTGGTTACAGCGGTCAAAGGAGGTAGTTAATAGTCTAACTAACGGCAACCCACAAGAGGCCTTTTTAGTTAGTCCTTCGTTCACTCCCTTAGTCTATAAGAACTCATTTCAACCAATAGGATAGCTCCGTACTCCCAATTTTTTCTTGTCTATAACTTAGTCCATCAATTTCAACGATCAGCCCGCTGCTTCAAGCCGAAAATCTTCAATTTGATACCCAATCAACCCATTTAACTGTAATAAATCCGCCATCCTAGCGCGCTAAAGCGCTCTGCGATTCCCAATCCTCCCATGTTCCGACCCCTACTGTGATATTATTTGTGTCGTATTATACGCCAGGTACTCGGCCCCAACTAGGCACAAACGAAGATCCCTTTCGGCGGCGACGATCGCGCATTTAATCAAAGGGCTTTTTCCGTGGGACGTGGAGGGATCTCGGCGGGGCCGGGAGTCCTTGGCCGAGCTTACGCGGGCTTTGCGCTCTTCGCCGAGCTTAGGAATGCCGCGGCCGAGCACTGAGCAGGTGCGATAATGTATGCACCCTCGGCATGCGTGATCAATCGCTAATGTGATCGGGAGCCGCCAATAATTAGCCCCCCCCCCCCCCCGGAGGAGAAACGCCAAATCGTCATCTTCCGGCCGAAGTATCCCAAGCGCCAGAGAAATTATCGGTTGAGTCTGTTCGATCATTTCAATGAATTGCATCCGTTGCACCAAGAAAATTCAGGGAAATTTTCGGACGGCATCGGTGAAAAATTTCCGTTAAAAAAATACAATAGCGGCGGAATTATCGGTCGAATTTGTTCGAACATTTCAATGAATTTCATCCGTCGCACCAAGAAAATTCAGGGAAATTTTCGGACGGCATCGGTGAAAAATTTCCGTTAAAAAAATACAATAGCGGCGGAATTATCGGTTGAATTTGTTCGAACATTTCAATGAATTTCATCCGTTGCACCAAGAAAATTCAGGGAAATTTTCGGACGGCCTCGGTGAAAAATTTCTCTGTTAAAAAATACATTGGCGGTGGAATTATCGGTTGAATCTGTTCGAACATTTCAATGAATTGCATCCGTTGCACCAAGAAAATTCAGGGAAATTTTCGGACGGCCTCGGTGAAAAATTTCTCTGTTTAAAAAATACAATGGCGGCGGAAATTTTGAAACGTCACATGGTGTTCGTGATACTTTGGCTGGAAGTTGACGGAATTCCCTGCCTTTAAGGGGAGTCACCTGGCAGAAATTTTCAATTTTTAGTTCTTACGTTTTCCAGATCAGGTCCACGGAGAAAAAAACTTCGTGCGTGGGGCCCGAAGTTGAGGTCATATGGATCTCTGAAGTTTTCGGATTATGTATCTGAAAACTTGAGGTCCAGCTGCCGAAGTTCGGGTCAGACATCTGAAGTACTTCGATCTATACCGAAGGGTTCGGGTCACACATCTGAAGTACTCCGGTAGTTACTGAAGTGCCTGGATGCCTAACCCGAACCTCGGCAGCTCGACCTCAAGTTTTCACTTGCGTGATCAGAAAACTTCAGAAATCCACATGACCTCAACTCCGGGTCCCGCATGCACGAAGTTTTTTTCTCCGTGTATACTCTCAGGTTTTATGTTGCCCTAAGTTTTCTTCATGCTGACGATTAGAACGCTGTCAGCTGATATTTTGGTATGCGTAGTCAAGACTCAAGAGCACTAACCCTGTTTTTACTGGTTGTGGATTTTCAAATTGTGCCCCTGAAATGTTTACTTCATGCTGTAAAGTGTTTTCTTAATTCGTAAAATTGAAATTTTTAGAGGTTGCCGAAGTCACACAAAATCATTCTCGCCCAAAGAAATTTTCAAAAACGATCCAAATTTTCGAAAACTGGTTCGTTTATATATTATCATCATCTATAGATCAAAATAAAACAAAAATCGTTCAAATTCTTCATAATGGCTCCTGTGAAAAAGGCACATGAAATGAAGAAGATGTATATGTTTTAGTATAGAACGGGGGACTCTCCTTAACAGCATATCGGGAGACAAGAATTGAAATTTAAATTATTAAAAGGACCTTCTTATAAAGAGCTGACAACGCTCTACCTTTCTTATTAAATATTTTAAAGTCGCTTTTGGAAAATCGCAGTTTTCCGTCATCTTAAGGAAACATCAGTCGAACATTTCATTTTTTTAAGAGGTATTTTACTTATATTTGGCGCTATTTTGCTATTCGAGTGGGTTGGTATACAAATATTCAGTTAAAAAGTGTACATGAACAATTTCACACAAAAATGGAGATATAATTATGTATATACTTATTTTAGAAAAAAACTAGTTAATATTTTTCTTTCAAACTTCGAATTAATTTGAATTTTAAGTTTAATAAAATCGTAAAAAAAGTCGTAGGGAAACTATGAATAAATTAGGTTTTTATCAGCGAGAAGCGGCAATGTTTAGTTGTCCATGCTTTGTTTTCCCTGAAAACGGCAAGGCGATAGGCCGCTACCCGCGATGTGTATTTGAGCCGGTTCAGCTTACCTGAATGTCACGGTTTGGCGCCCTCGGTTAAGCCCACGGTTCGGCTCACCGGGTTAAGTGAACTCAACCGGCCTGGCACATGTATTTCGGGTTGTACGTGTGTTAAGGGGCTGGAGGACTGAAATCTCGATGCTCACGTCTAAAAATGTACCGTCTCATGAATATTAATTCTGACGATGTCAGGGGGACAAGATGCAGGGACGCAGACGTATTTAGAACCGTATTCTTAGTTGTTCCTAATGTAGCTTCTTTCCTGAGGGAGGTCCTTGTGGTTTGCATCTATACTATAAGCTCCAAGACCTCCTAATTTTGCGAAACTGGTGACGCTTAGTTCCAGCGTTCTACCGGGCCGATTTTCATAATTTTTGCGGTTATTGACGGGCAATTGTCTCTAGATAAGCCAACTCTTTTCAGATTTTGAAAATATGGCCCATGTTTTTTTATATTACGTGGTAAAGTTGCGAATTCTCCCATATAAACAATGTAAATTTGTGTGTTTTGTCATAGTTCGTTTGAGCATTCTACTGGGCCGATTTCCATGATTTTTGCGTAAATCGACAGGTAATAGGCTCTAGATGAGCCCGCTCTAATCAGATTTTGGAAAAAGGACCCAGGTTTTTTTAAAATCACGTTATTAAAGTGAGTGAATTTACAGAGTGCTCCGGGACTGCAACCGCTATGCGCGGGAGGATGCGCAGTGGTCGAGGAGGTTGCGCAGTAGGTGTGTAGCCTGCGCATCAGCTCTACACTTATCTACACAAGATTTCCGCCGATTACCGCAAGACGAGCGGTGGCCGAGTCGTCTACGACGTCGGATGTGTTCACATTGATCAAGGTGTGGGTTCGATCCCCGCCTCCAGAGATACTGAATAATTTTCCGATTAAAACAGATCGTTGTTTTACTGTAATATTTCATCAATCAGTCATTCCAAAACGCGTCCTTTAGACTTCAAAAATTTTTTTTTCTTTATTCATCAAAACCAAAAATTATTTCATTCTATTAAGTATACCTCATATCGAATTTTTTTAGGGGAAAAATAAAACTAATACTAATAGGAGGNAGTCAGCGGGTGGAGCGAAGTGATTGTTGCCTCAGTACGATAAATTCGTTCTGAAGTCTAATTTTGATTCTACTGGGCGAGAACTAATCAAATTCGTTCTCAACGCTAACCACTTTTTTTTCAGTGTGGAAAATCGCAGTTTTCCGTCATCTTAAGGAAACATCAGTCGAACATTTCATTTTTTATGAGATATCTTACTTTTATTTGGCGCTATTTTGCTATTCGAGTGGGTTGGTATACAAATATTCAGTTAAAAAGTAAAAATGAACAATTATACACAAAAATGGAGATATAATTATATTTATACTTAATTTAGAAAAACATTAGTTAATATTTTTCTTTCAAATTTCAAATTAATTTGAATTTTAAGTTTAAAAAAATCGTTAAAAAAAGTCGTAGGAAAACTATGAATAAATTAGGTTTTTATCAGCGAGAAGCGGCAATGTTTAGTTGTTCATGCTTTGTTTTCCCTGAA
This sequence comes from Bemisia tabaci, assembly GCF_001854935.1. Classification (NCBI taxonomy): domain Eukaryota; kingdom Metazoa; phylum Arthropoda; class Insecta; order Hemiptera; family Aleyrodidae; genus Bemisia; species Bemisia tabaci. Next base: position 1,105,312 of record NW_017547578.1, on the reverse strand, counting down.
AACGGCAAAGCGATAGGCCGCTACCCGCGATGTGTATTTGAGCCGGTTCAGCTTACCTGAATGTCACGGTTTGGCGCCTTCGGTTAAGCCCACGGTTCGGCTTACCGGGTTAAGTGAACTCAACCGGCCTGGCACATGTATTTCGGGTTGTATGTGTGTTAAGGGGCTGGAGGACTGAAATCTCGATGCTCACGTCTAAAAATGTACCATCTCATGAATATTAATTCTGACGATGTCAGGGGGACAAGATGCAGGGACGCAGACGTATTTAGAACCGTATTCTTAGTTGTTCCTAATGTAGCTTCTTTCCTGAGGGAGGTCCTTGTAGTTTGCATTTTGACTAATGAATTTTTAAGGATTCCTTCAATCTGTACAGATAATTAATGGTTTAAAAAAATCATGTGCCTATAAAGCATTGAGTTACAATTGTTTTTCCTTGTAATGTGATAACGAAGTGTTGCTGAAGTACAGGGGGTTGCAAAAAGTAAAGAAAAACCACTGATTAAGCCGTGAAATTGATATTGATTGTAAGTTGAGATTTAAGAAAGTCATGATTGAAATAGCTGCCTGCTTAAGTGAGAAAATGGCCCGCCTCTTTATAATAAAAATAGTTTCTTAATTTCTAGGCTGGAAGGAGCAGGGGCCCTAATTAGGGAACAATGGTATCTTCATTAATTTTGGGTCTAAATGGGTGGCCCTCTTAAGGGCCAAATACTGCTATATCGACGGCGTAAGTCCGCAATCACATATCTCGTTTGCGGTGTCTGAAAATGTCCGCCTCTATGATATTTTTTACAGGAGAATAAATTGACATCATTCCTTGAAGTTTTTACCGAATTTTCTTCGCACAGAGAAGAAAAAACACGGCAGTTTTAAAGAATTGCCGGTGAGTAGTTTTCCGTTTGAAAAATGAAGTGTGACAGGAAGTCTGCGACAACGCACACCGAGTTATGTGATTGCCGACTTTCACCGTCGATATGTACATAGTGACCTTACTCCACTAGAATCATCATGACAAGAAATATTCTGGTCTCTTTCGAAAATTTCGGCGCATCTGGAGAACTCTGATCAATGTTGTCTATATGTAGCCATTTCTGCTCTTTTAATATTTTCCTCACCTACATCCGACATTCCGACACACTAGTACATTTTTCACACTTGTCTTTTTAGGGTACATGAAATCCTAAATTCAATTGACTAAAAACGTAGCAGTAAACTCTACCTGCAGTAGGTATTCTATCATTTGTGATACAATTTAATTTATACAACCTATACCAATTGGTAATGTTTCCAATATCTGATGGCAGATAGAGCTTTTTAACGTTTTACCTTCGGTCTCATTCTTAAAGGAGCAAAAACTGTCTTGAGTTTTACACTCATACACTTTAAAATTGTAAACAGAAACTTTCCTTGAAAATCCCAGTAGCATGTTATCCCCATGGGGAGTGCTGAGGACTCTCTGAAGATCAAAGGATATATCGACGGTGTAAGTCGGCAAACACATAACTCGTTTGCGGTGTCTGAAAATTTCCGCCTCTATGATATTTTTTAAAGGAGAATAAATGGACATCATTCCTTGAAGTTTTTGCCGAATTTTCTTCGCACAGGGAAGGAAAAACACGGCAGTTTTAAAGAATTGCCGGTGAGTAGTTTTCCGTCTGAAAAATGAAGTGTGACAGGGAGTCTGCGACTTCGCAAACCGAGTTATGTGATTGCCGACTTATATCGTCGATTTGTAATTACAATTTACATCATAATAATAATCTTTCTTTCAACTTTAATTTTTCTTTGAATTTTTATTTAAGCAAGTATGATGTGTATTACTGACTTCTTGTGACCCATCAGTAATACTCATACCGGAAGTGTTCACTCTTCCGAGTTAATAAAAATGAAGGGGGGGGGGGAGACGGAAAAAAAGCCAAACCTCTGTGTGCCGTGAACTCCTCTCAGCTTAAAGCCCTTTCAATTTGTTGGTCATCATCAAAGCAATCTCTTAAAGTCGAAAATAAAAGTACACTAACGATATGTACTTTTTTCTTCTTCTTCTTCTTCATCTTCGCACAAAATAAACACTCTCACGATTCAAAAATCATTCACCCGAAAGCAAACTTTTATCCTCTGTGGATGTAGGTCCTTGATGAAATTGTCGTATTTCTGCCAAACGGAACTATGTGCATTATGACGTGAGCTCTGTTACGCACATATTCTTATGGGTTTCAGGGGTCATGTCTCAATTCACATAGTTCCGTTTGGCGAAAATACGTTCAAATGATCACTCATCCAACCGTGCGGAATATTTTCCGATCGACACTGCCTGACAATTTCGTCTACCAGCTCTGACTCCATCCTCAAGCTCTTAATGTTGAAAAGGTCAAGAGGTCCTCAAAGCAGCGGCAATTGTGTAAGCTTGATGCCAGAAACTTTCGCAATATTGTGGGATTCCTCGACGGGACTGAGTGATAAGCGGATTAGTCAATTAACGGCGACGCTTTGGGGCAATATCCAATCAGGCAAGGCCTCAGTTTGTGCTGGCTCTTCGTAAAGGTCAATTGAATTCCAATCGTGATATTTCGAGTGTCCCGCCGGACAAGAGTACTCCGTTATAATTATCTATTTATAAAGGCTTTTAGACGCGAACAAAGAAAGGAAGAGGAGAATCGGAAAAAATATTGTCTTGCCCATCGATTCATTTGAAAGCACCTCTAAAGTCTGTCATTGCCACGTATTAAGTTAGTTGGGTAAAAACAGGAATTTAAGGCCAGTAAACGTTACCTGTCAACACTTTTGATTCGGGTTGATCCGCTTGATCCGGAGGGTTTTTCCCGATGCGTCGTTTCTTCATGGTCGTTTCTTTGGAATGGTAGACTCGAGACCTAAGAAAAAAAAAATATTGAAATCAACAACTTGTTCAGTGTTTATTTAAGTTTCATCCACCTGAACCTGACTTTTGACGGACGTCACCAAACATCCAAGGGGGTACTAATAAGGGCTGGGACTGTTATGAGTAACTTACCTGCAGATTATGGAGATCTATACAAGCTCTGTGACAATTTGCGAGACGATGTTCAGTTCCTTTCTGAATTTATTCACTTCCTGTGGCCTACGTCTCTAAATTGGATTACATTTTGCGAGGAACCAATATTTCTAGCCCATTTTAGAAACAACATACGTGCCATTGGTTTCCCTATGCCGATATGTGTTTTAATGGGAGAGCCAGGGATAGTGGTTCCTTATCGCAAAATGTAATCCAATTGTGCGTGGATGGAATCGGGGGCATCAGGATCTGAGAAATATTTTGGCATTGTATTTTAGAATATTTAAAGAACGGGGGCTTATTCAACGTCATGAGAACAAGAAGAATTAAGTAGATTTTTCCACTGTGTATAAACCTTAGTAGAGGTCGCAGTTTCTTCAGGAGTGCTGCCAAAAAAAGAGCCTTGTTAAAAATGGGTCGAAATTCGCCCCTTTTTAGGCCCTCGATTTCGCAAACGAGAATTGCGCCAAATTGTTGCATATGATGCCCTAAGTCTCTGGTAAAAATTTCAGCTTGAGTTGAGAAGTGGTTTCGGAGATACGGGGGGATGAAGTGGGGGAGTTGAGCGGCTGGCGTGCGATCTTTCCGCGGCTGTTCCTCGCCAAATCTTCGTTTTGATGTCACCCGTGTTTTTCTATGTAATTTTTCGTGTACCTTCCATTTTCCAAAATTACTTACAACCACTTTTCAAGGCGCTAGGGGGTGAAAATAGGGGTTGAACGGCCAGCGGTGCACTGAGAAAAAACTATGGCTTATAAACCTATTAGAGGTAAATATGGAACACCACTAATAGTAGTACCTCTACATATAATAATAGCACATATACCTTAGTTATGGTCTCTGTACCTTAATTAGGTACAGAGACCTTAGTATGGTTCACAGACCGAGAATCATTAGTTTATTTACGACTATTATAGGTGTTCCATATTTACCACTAATAGGTTTATAAACCATAGCTTTTTCTCAGTGTGCGCTCTTTCCTTGGCTGTTCCTCGCCAAATCTTCGTTTTGATGTCACCCATCACATGTTTTCCTATGTAACTTTTCGCGGACTTTCCGTTGGGACCTCTTTTCTCTCTATAACACTTGCCAGGAAGCTCTTGATCAGTCAGCTTCAGCAAGAGGTTGAATCAAGATGGCACATGGCGCTCAATCATCTCGTTTACCTTGCGAGATTCCTATTTAAAAAGCTCAAAGCTGGAATGACTGTTCAACAACATCGTCTCGTCCTCTCGCTTCACAAGCTGGGGGTTTTCACGCTGAAGAGTCTTACACCGGTGGTATAGCCCGCGGCGGTAAAACCCGCCCTCGCGCTGACTTCAACGTCATGCATCGCACGCATCCTTATGCCCAGCTCCAAGTGGTATTCCAGCAGCTGAGAACTGTTTAAATTGGCCCGGCGTAATGAGAGCAAATTAACTATTTTTGCAATTTCCTCGATCCCATCCAATCAATAAGGAAATTGAAAAAATAGGCTGAACTCTGCACACTTGAAGCTTTCTTTGTTGAGGGAGGTATCAAAATAGGTGATCATCCGAATGTTGAAGGAAAGGGTACGAACCATGGAGGAATCAGTTTCAACCAGGATCATACATTCATTCGCCTCCTTTATGCGCCCGATCAGTGGTTAACTGAAGGTATTCAGCCGCCCGATCAGTGGCTAACCGAAGGTATTCAGCCGCCCGTCGTGCTAAGGGCAAGCGTAGGCGCCCGGCGTGGTCTGCGGCGTCGCTGCTTTATGTAGATTCGCTCGCCGGTTACTTATTCAACCACTCAAAATACGAGAACACGCGTAAAATTTTCGCTCTGAAAGGCGAAAGCTCTGGAAATTCCACTGGGAATGACCTTTTATTTGTCCTCTGAAATGCATTTTTAAAATCTATCCCTAAATCGCTAAGGCGGAGGGCTCCAGAGTTGACTTAGGCGCTTCAAATTCTGTATACGCGCGTTATCCTGACATGGTAATACAACTTTTTTTCAACATGATTCATACGTTATCCTGACATGGTAATACAACTTTTTTTCAACATGATTCATTTCCGGGAAAAAATTGCTCTTTTGCGATCCGGGCTATGAATGGTGTGACGCATGAATGTTTTTCATGGCATCTCTTTAATTTTGCAGATCGTGACGAAGCGTGGGACTCGAGTGCCGATAGTGGTGGTAGGGAATAAAGCGGAGCTTCACTACCGAGCAGTGCCTAAAGAGTTGGCCGAGACGACTGCCGAGTACGACTGGGACTGCGGCTACGTCGAGTGCTCGGCCAAAGAGAACCAGAACATCGTCCAAGTCTTCAAGGAACTCCTCGCTCAAGCTAAGGTAAGCGCCTAGCGCCGCACTCTCCATCCTTCATTCCCTCCGCTACGCTTCTTTCTCCAACTTTCGCCAGATTACTATCAAGAGTTGTGCTCTATACTTTCTACAATCTCTGCAGAATGAGAATCTCTGCATTCATGAAGCAGGGTGTCTTCAAGTTCGGAAATATTACTGATTTTCCAAAGGCGGTCCGGAAGTACTGAAAAAGTGCGGAAAGAGCCTCGCCAAAAAGTGGTGTTTTTTAGCCCCTTTTTTTATACCCGAGTTGGTCAACCGGACAGTGCTCAAATGAAAGCCAATGGTAAGGCAAACTTCCATGCAAAGTTTCAACTTGAAGTGACCCCTCGTTTAGGCTGTACAGCGTTGCCAATTTTCCAGTTTCATGTGCTAAAATCAAGAATATTGGACTATTAGTCCGGTGCATAAGTAGACTAGTACACCCGAGTTGGTCAACGGGACAAGGCTCAAAAGAAACCTTAAGACAAACTTCCATGCAAAGTTTCGACTTGAAGTGAAACCTCGTTTAAGCTGTACAGCGTCGCCAATTTTTCATTTTTATGCGCTATACTCACGAAATACTGAATCATCATGGTTTAACAGGCTAGTATACCCGAGTTGGTCAACGGGACAAGGCTCAAACGAAAGCTTATGGTAAGGCGAACTTCCAGGAAAAGTTTCAACTTGAAGTGAAACCTCGTTTAGGCTGTACAGCGTTGCCAATTTTTCATTTTTATGCGCTATACTCACGAAATACTGGATTCGTCATGGTTGAACAGACTAGTATACCCGAATTGGTCAACGGGACAAGGCCTAAACGAAAGCTTATGGTAAGGCGAACTTCCAGGAAAAGTTTCAACTTGAAGTGAAAACTCGTTTAGGCTGTACAGCGTTGCCAATTTTTCATTATTATGCGCTACACTCACGAAATACTGGATTCATCATGGTTGAAGTTGAACAGACTAGTATACCCAAATTGGTCAACGGGACAAGGCTCAAAAGAAAGCTTATGGTAAGGCAAACTTCCAGGAAAAGTTTCAACTTGAAGTGAAACCTCGTTTAGGCTCTACAGCGTTGCCAATTTTCCATATTTATGTGCTAAAATCAATGAATTCGGGACTAATAGTCCAGTGCATCATAATTAAACAGACTAGTGCATCGGTCTACGAGCTGAATACTACCCTGAGATCGAATAGAAGCGCAACTAAAGGCCAGCGTGAACTTTTCGAAGCAGTGTTGCCAATTTTTTATTAATTTTTTTTTACATAAAATTAGGGTTTTTTCGAGATTTTTGGCGGAAAACGTACCTTCATGGGCTATAACTTCAAAGTGAAACTTTTCCCGGAAGTTTGCCTTACCATAAGGTTTCTTTTGAGCTTGTCCCGTTGACCAATTCGGGTATACTAGTCCGTTGAACCATGATGATTCAGTATTTCGTGAGTATAGCGCATAAAAATGAAAAATTGGCGACGCTGTACAGCCTAAACGAGGTTTCACTTCAAGTTGAAACTTTTCCTGGAAGTTTGCCTTACCATAAGCTTTCGTTTGAGCCTTGTCCCGTTGACCAACTCGGGTGTACTAGTCTATTTATGCACCGGACTAATAGTCCAATATCCTTGATTTTAGCACATGAAACTGGAAAATTGGCAACGCTGCACAGCCTAAACGAGGGGTCACTTCAAGTTGAAACTTTGCATGGAAGTTTGCCTTACCATAGGCTTTCATTTGAGCACTGTCCGGTTGACCAACTCGGGTATAAAAAAAAGGGGCTAAACTTGGCGAGGCTCTTTTGCAAGAAAGTCTGGAATTTCTTTAATTTTTGTCGCAATTTGAGCGGAAAATTCGAATTTTTGAAATGTTTCGTTTTTCGTCGGTTGAAGGTATTGAAAAAGTACAGAATTTTTTCAGTTGAGGAGGCATTGAATTTCTTGGGAATGTACCGAAAAAGTACTATAAAAGTACTGATTTTGGGCCAGCCTGTTTTAGTAGACACCCTGAGAAATGATTTAATTTCCACGTAATGCGATGATCATTTCGGAATTTATTAATGTATATATTTATTTCGAGTTCCTTATAAGCTTTACAAAAATCGTGAACACGAAAGGTATTAAAAATTAAACATAAATAGGTACAATAAGAATAAGGTGTAACAGCGAAAGGAAAGGTAAAGGGATGGAGAGAACCGGAACTGCAATTCAGCATGACATCAGCTGCTCCATCCACCTTCTATAAGAAGGCTTTTACATGGAAAAATGGGCTAATAGTAATGAAAACATCGAGAAATAGTAATTTCAAAAAGGGGGTCGCTTAACTTCAAGACCCTTATTATTTATCGGAATTTATTAATGCCATCCTTAGGTCTTCTCAGGGTTTCTACTGTACGGAAAAGGTACGGATTTTCAGTGGAGAGGTACGAAAATTCGATTCGTGATGAGCTCTAATAAGTAGTCCCGGGGATATGCAATTTCCCATCCAAATTCATTGCTCGTCTTTTTCGGTTTATTCCTTTATCACTCGATCATTCCACTTTTCCAATCCGTTACAGTTGAAAATGCTTGTGAAGTAAGGAAAGGGTAAAGAAAAATCAAGGATTTTCGAGAATTGTCAGTAAAAAGAATTTTCGGTAAAGTAAGAAAAAAGCAGGGAAAAGGTATTAGAAAAGCCAGGAATTTTGATGACAAAGCACCAGTAGACACCCTGTCTTTTGCTGGGCTTGAATTGTAATTTTCTTGATTTGTAATTGAATTTTCTTATAATACAACAGTTTGTGCTGAAAAAAAGGAAACAATTTTGATTGGAGTGACGGCGCAGCGTACTTGCTGTGGGCGGCAGAATGAAAAACACGTTATAATGCGAGTCGGTCATTTCGCACGGTTATCAGTCATATGTTGCTGGCCAAAATGCGTTTTGATGGTTGAGGAAGCAACGATCGAAACTCGAAACGATCTTGAATGAAGCTGATGGTCATATACTTCAACCTAGCAAGTCGATTTTGCATGGCAAGGCTCTCGTGGGGTGTGGCGTGAGGGGGAAAAGACCGGAGTCGTAAATTTGCCAATATCAATTTTCTCTCCGTTTTGTATTTTTCATCCATGATGAGGAGCGTTTTCCCCACGCGATGAGATGCAAATGCACCGTAAGTTTTTAAGCTCATAATCGAGTGCCTGTAAAATCATGTAAATCGATTTGGTTGATTTTCAAATTGACCTACTTCCGCGTCTCATGGTCGCGCGTTGCCGAACCGAGCCGATAATAACCAGTGGCGTGGCGTGCTTTGCGATCTATCGATATTTTCCCATTTGAAGCTGTGGTAAATAATCGATTATTAAGGTGTTCGCCGCGAACACCCTGTAAATCGATACTTTTACATAGGTTTAAAGGGCCGATCAATCGATATATCGCAAAGCACGCCACGCCACTGATAATAACGTAGAATCTCCGATGGAGACGGAGGCTCTGAAGTTGCAAATAACTGCTTGGATCTGAAATTTTAAGCCTCGCTGAAGCCGCAAAAAATTTACGGATTTTGACATCGTGAATAATGAGTGGGCCTATATTTTTACGAGTGCGCATTGTTGAAAAAATAAAGTGTTTTTATTTTCCTTTTTTTCTTTTTGTTTTTTTTTTTTCAAAATCAAGAATTCATTTACGAGTGGTTTCACGATAACTGGAATAGTTTTGTCGCCGTAACAGACAACACATTTTTCGGTCATCGCTTTCTAATGAATTATTGCTTTACTTTTCAATGAATATTAAGTAAATTCCGAAAATGTGCTGTCTGTTACGCGGTAAAAAGTCAGCGTAACAGACAGCACATTTTCGGACATTTATACATTAAAATTGAAAAGTAGAGCGATAAATCTTTGAAAAACGTTATAACGCGTAACCCTGTGTAGATTAATTCAAAAAAATTCGAGTGATCATCAGTACTACTAAAAATATGACCGAAAAATGTGTTGTCTGTTACGGCGACTAAACTATTCCAGTTATCGTGAAACCACCCTTACAAGCTTTAATTTCTGGACAGAACTCTATAGAGCTTAAGACCCAATTTGAGTTTGTAATGGACCACTAGACAAGGTACGAATTTAAGCAATCTGATAAATGTTTCTTAACCAGAATTTCACGTAAAACACGATTCGCGCAACGAAAATCACTGAAACTAACTCCTAACGAAGATATTATCGTTTTTATTTCACATTGGTTACGAGGAATTTGCACTGCCCGCTCTCAAGAAACTCAAAGCTCTACGTGAGTCAAATCGCTCACTACAACGGTTTCAGAAAGCTTCTCAATCGAGCAATGTTCATTTTCCACCATGTGTTGTTCAAACTATAGGTAAGCAATTTGCTATAGCTGAGCCAAAGCGTCAAGATTGAGGTTGCCAGATTTTTATACAGTAGAGACTGTCATAATAACATTCAGCGTGCGATGTGAATCACGTAGAGAATTGAGTTTTCATGAGCGGGTGGTTTGAATGGACCACTAGACAAGGTACGAATTTCAGCATTCTGATACATGTTTGTCAACTAAAATTTCACGTAAAACACGATGCGCACAACGAAAATGACGAAAATCAACTCCTTACGAAGCTATTTAATGATTCTTGATGCGTAAATTCAAACCACCCGCTCATGAAAACTCAATGCTCTACTTGATTCACATCGAGCGCTAAACGTTATCATGACAGTCTCTGCGATATACAAATCTGGCAAACTCTATCTTGACACTTCCGCTCAGCTAAGGCAAATTACTTATAAAATGAAAAACACATGGTGGGAAATGTATATTACTCGATTGAGAAGATTGCTGAAACCGTTGTAATGCGCGATTTGACTCACGTAGAGCTTTGAGTTTCTTGTGAGTGGGCAGTTCAAATTCCTCGTAACCAATGTGAAATGAAAACGTTAATATCTTCGTTAGGAATTGGTTTCAGTAATTTTCGTTGCGCGAATCGTGTTCTACGTGAAATTCTTGTTATGAAACATGAATCAGATTGTTTAAATTCGTACCTTGTCTACTGGTCCATTCACGTATCAAGAATCGTTAAATATCTTTGGAAGGAGTTGAATTCGGTAATTTTCGTTGTGCGCGTCGTATTCTACGTGAAATTTTAGTTACGAATCATGTATCAGAATGCTAAAATTCGTACCTTGTCTGGTGGTCCATTGTTTCTCTCTTTCTCTCCCCGATTTACACATGGATGACTGGAGTCAACAAAAGCATATTTCAAGTCACGACGTTGTAAATCGCCTATTAATTTCTTATTCTTTTAATAGCTTGGCGTGCTTTGCGATTTATTGATTGATCAAAGGATCGATAGACAGGGTGTTTGCAACGAACACCCAAATAATCGATTCTTTAACATGGCTTCCAATGGGGAGTTATCGATAATTGATCACTCACGCCACGCCACTGTATAAATGGAAACCAACCAGCAGTTTTGTGATGGAATCGTCTGTGAAATTTTTGAACCAATTCTAAAAATGCACTCTAAGTAGTTGCTAAGAAATATTACGATTAGTTTTTCCTGAAGAGATTGAAACACAATTTTAATTTTGGAACTTCGCATCTAGAGAACCTGTTGGCGCATCTAGCCACTACTACATTGGAAAAAAAACACATTGGATCCGTCCAGACTCTTCAAAACATCGACAAGAAAAAGTACTCCTGATTCAATCAGAATCTAGCTGAGATCAAGAACCAACCCTCTTAATTCAAGCGGATTTCGTTTTGATTCAAGCAAAAATCCGATTGAATCGAGAGTATTTTTGTCTTGTCAATGTTTTCAAGAGTCTGGACTCCAGATCCAATGTGTTTTTTATTCCAGTGTATGGTAGAATATACGAATTCCGAACATTAAATTTGATCAGCGGAACATTCAAGAGGCTAAAATTATCATCAGTCGATGGAGAGTTCCACGTGTCAGACCTAAAAATTGCATCTCGCAGTCTCGTCTGAGGGTGCGCAATTTTCATGGCTATATCACTTTACACCTATTATTACTCGAGGTTATTTTATCCCGGTGTGAAAACTCAAAGCGAGCTGGACTTATTCTCCTCATCACCTGCAACGCAAAGAGGCAGCCTTTGCGCTCGCTCGAGCAAGGCTAAAAATTATGCCGACTTCTTTTTTTTCTTTTTTTCTTTCTCTCGGAAGCATTATATCAAAGCCTTCCCGGTACCACGTTCTTCCTTTTCTATTTTGAAAAATCCAATACCCTTCATTGGAGCTTTTCATAATCATATCAAAGTTAATTATGATCCTGATCAAAGTTAGCCGTGTGGTGCTTCTTACTGCCTGGGAGTCTTCATTCTGATATCAATATTGCGATTCATCTAAATCGGTTCTGCTGTTTTTTCCCCCAGTGAATTATCGCAAGAGCGTCTCACACTGGAAACTCTTACTAAGGCTACTTTTCATTTTCTGTAATTATAGTATGAACCTGGGGTGATGTAATCGTCACCAATGATGAGTCAACTCTAAACATTTGCTGTCCACAAACTTCCAAGTCCACCTCGTTTGTATCATCCGAACGCACCTGTATTCACTCTGATATTAATTTTAAATCTTCGTCAAAATAGTCAGAATTTGGAAGGAACTTATCCGCTGTACTCCGATTATCGAATGGAACTCGGGTCTCTATCAAAGTAGCCAGTTCAATTGAGAGGCTCGGAGGACAAAAAGCATGAGTGAAATCTTCAAAGGAATTGAGATAAAAATGATTAATCTTAAAACTAGTTTTAATTAGTATTTTGTGACATAGTTGCTCCTGAATTCCAATTTTTAAGCATCAAAAAGTCAGTTAGAACTTTCTCTCCGGCATAAGGATCCATGTAATCTCGAAACGTCGAACACGTATCTCTCGAAATAGTGAAAACTGCACTTATGCGCCTTGTCCTGCAAGCCCCTCATTAGTGTCATAGTCAGTGAATCAAATCCTGACATCAATGTTAGATTCTGCGGGGTTGTGCTATCCTTGTGTAAAACGCATGGGTTATGGATACTTTGAATAATGTACAATATTTTGAAAACTGTCTGTACTAATAGCTGAAGCCGGGGATGAACATATTTTCTGCTGCTGATGGTGAGCAGACACTGAACATTTTCTGTACATCAGCAACCATAAGTCTCTTTAAACTTGTGTTTTTACACTATGTATACTTTTCATACTTGAATGGTCAGAACCTACACTGAGTTTGAGACTGCAGTAGGGTTTTACCTGATCGGATCCCATTATTGACACCATGGATGCATTTCTACGAACTTCCATTCTTTTGCTGTATTTTTCTGTCTCTTTTTTCTCATTATGGAAAATTTATAAAGAAGAAAACAGAAGAGAATCGGGAAGTACATGGTACGGACAATTCATTGAAAGTGTTTATCATGAATTTGCTGCAAGCCAATTATTGACCTTTTGCATCTGTCGAACTGTGATCATTCTACCTCAGCCTAATTTTTTAAACTTTACTTTTTTTCTTCTCCTTTTTAAGCCGTGTCATATACCCTACGGGTTGTTTCAAAATGAATCAGTGAAAACGAAAACATGCACCAACTCGGAAAAATAAAAATAATCAAGACACACAAAACTGCACAGTAGGTGAAGAAGTTAGTTTAAAAAAATATTTTTGCTGCCGAAATACAAGTACTTATATGGATACTTCAGAGGTCCAAGTTGGAACAGATGCGCTAACTGCAATGACCTTTATGTAAATTAACTGCTTTTAATGGAAATGGAGCATTTACGAGTTACCGAGTCGGTGTGTTATCGTTCTCACTGATTCAAAGTAGCTCCCTCCTACCGCAATCCTCAGAGTCTAAACTCCTTTCTCTAATTTAATACGAGAGAGAAATTAATGGCTTTAAGATTGATTTCTAAAAATATTTCAGGCTCTCCTGCAGGGTGTGCGAGTTTCTCACCGAATTTCACTCAAGGACAGTTCTCAAGTATCAAATCCCTGTCGCAAGCTACAGCTTCAGTAGTAAATACTACTTCCGGCTTAATTCGAAACAGCGTATATCTCATCAGTTTCCGTACATGCAGACAGGTGATATAATGGATGTGCCCAGAAATATAATTTCCTTATTGCAGAACACAACCAAGTGGATACCATAAATGAGTTTCCTGCAGAATTTCACTCAAGAAAAGCACTTAAACCGCAAATCCTTGTGGCATGCATTAGCTCCACCAGGAAATACACTATTTCTGGTCATGTCAGGAACAACATTAGTTTCAGGCGATTGTATATGCAGATATTTGATTTTACGCACAAGCCAGATGTAGCAGTTCCTTATTGCAGAATATAATCCAATTGATACTAAGTAGACCGATTCGACCTTCAGAATTCTCGACTCCGGAACAGTGGCTTGGCGTGAATGATGGATTATCGATATTTTCCCATTCGAAGCTATGGTAAAGAATCGATTATCAAGGTGTTCCCCGCGAACACCCTGTTTATCGATCCTTTTCCGTAGGTTTGAATGACGGATGTATCGATGTATCGCAAAGCACGCTACTGCTCTGGAGTAGTCACTTGACATTGTTTTGCGAGCGAAAGCACTCGACTCCTGGTAGACAACGATATGAGTCAATCTCCCTCATCTCGCGGAAGCTGATTTACTCGAGTGCAATTCAAAACTTATGTCTCAGGCTCTGCATCGATCCCAATCTGACTTGAGTATTTACGCTAAAAGCAACTATATCGCACGCAAACCCATGCACATAGGCCCCTCTAGCGTAAATGCTTCCAATTTGCGTGATTCCTCCGGTAGACAATGTCGTCAAATCAATCGGAATGGATAACTCCCACACCGCAGTCCCTCTTTCCCCGAACACTTGATTGCCGTGCGAAGGAGGAACGCCGTATGAGCCTTTCGATGTTGTCATATAATCTTCAATGTGAAACGAATTTACCGGAAACCTCGTGAATATTTTTCTCAGAATTTTTCCCACGGTTGTGTTCGCAATTCGATCTAAAGTATCTAAAAATTTCAAGGAAAAATGGACTGAGTTAAGCAGAAAGGAACCAACCCACATATCGGAAAAAAATTGAGTTATGAGTGGTTGTGAACTCGACCACTGCTCTACTATCTATCGCCGAAAATTCAAAGTTTTTGTCGGAGCAAATTTTGCAGAAATTGAATTCTGAAGTTTATCTTTTACATCGAGTCTTATGCAGGAGCCAAACTTTGAACCTCTTTTTCTCGGTTCGATTCC
>NW_017547578.1:886541-1090484 GCF_001854935.1 Bemisia tabaci | reverse complement strand
CCGCCCCCCCCCCCCCAACCCACCCTCGCCGCCTCTCTCTTTCCGAGAAGTTCTTGAAGGCTTTCTCGTACTCTTGATATGAGCGTCGCATTTGTTTCCGCGGAATTATTCGATCGTACGGGTGAAAGTTATCTCACGACTTGCGTCATTCCGCGAGAAGAAACTGCATTTTTGGTTTGAGGAGTGCAAGAGTTGGCGAAGGGCGGTTAGTTCTTTTCGCGTCAACGTGACTCGATATGTATGTGGTTCCCTTCCTTTGAACCGATTCTACACCGAGAAGTCTCTTCAGAAGTCTTAACGGGGAACGCAACAAGGTTGTAATCAAAGCATCACGTCGTTTACCTTTTTCCACCTTAAAAGTTCTACGTTTAAAGCGTATACCCAGAGGAAGTTCAGGAATCAACGCATTAATGGACCGCCTGAGCAGGAAGGAACCAAGGCACATCAGTTATTGCGATGTTTAATCGGGCAATTTAATTTTGTACGTGAGAACGGTTCTGCCTATTTTTTGGCAAATATTATTGAAATATCTGCGTACTACGAAGCAAATTCCTTGCAAATTTCAAATGAATCCATACAAACATTCTCGTGTAAAATTAAATTGCCCAGCTAAATTTGCCAATAGCTGGTGTGGCTTGGTTCCGCACTGCTGATCGGAGTCAAAGTGAGTTGTTCAACATGTCCTCTCGACGCGTTTGATAATTGGACGTATTTCTGCCAAACGGAACTAAGTGCATTAAGACCTGAGACCAATAGGTATATGTGCATAACAGGGCTCACATCGCAATGCACATAGTTCCGTTGGGCAGAAATACGTCCAACTACGTTTTACCATGTAATTGTTTCTGACAGTAACTCTACAATAGATCTTCTCTGCGAAAGATAATTTACGACTTACGTCAATCCCTAAGGAGAGGCGGTATTTAATTTGAGGAGGGTTCTTTTCTCGTCGGCGAGTCTAGTCGGGAATTTGGTTTTCTTCCCTGAAGTCGACTCAAGTCCTGGAAATCTCTTCCAAAGTCCTGATGGGGTTCTCCAGAGGGCGAGGTTCAAAGCACCGCGTCGCGTGTGCAGACACACGTCGAAACCTTCAAACGACGTATCTCGTTTCGAGCCGCTGAGAGTCCGTTCTAAAAAGCTTCTCGAGATTTTTCTATGATGTGGTAGAGTACCTATATTGAGAGAGTATGGCCACTGAGGTTACCACCTCTGATTGGCTCAGCCATCTTAGGCTAAATGGAGCCCTTAGGACCCAAAAATGGCGGACGCCATAAATTAATGTAATGCAAAATGACTCAAAATGTAGTTTTCTTTGCTTATCGTAACGAGAAATTTACTCAAATGCACTCTTGCGACTTTCTTTACATATTTTTAAGGCTAATCGTGTGCAATTTTTGAGAAAAATTATCTTAGATGTGGTAAGGTTGGCAGCAAGTGCGGTTGGTGATAACCGTCAAAAGTTGGCAATGACCCCCTCCCATCCACAATAACCAAAACAAAGCACCGCCATTTTTGGGTCCTAAGCCTCTCCATGGGGCCCAGTGGCCATACTCTCTCAATATAGGTACTCTATGATGTGGGAGGCAAATTCTTAAAAAATTTCGAGGAATGGTGTTGATTTATTTTCCTTTGTAGAAGAAAGTGTGATTGCGGTTTTATATACGAGAGTAACGTGGTTCGAGAGTCTCGTCGTCGACGTGCATCTCGAAGTCTCACGTGAAAAACTCGCGACAAAGTCACGTGTGTACGCGACGAAACTTCAGGAATCAAGTATTTTACCTTGTTAAAGCGCTGTTTCGTTGAAAAAAGGAGTTATTTACACTGGAAAAAAATAATTTTAAATCTGCCGCCAAGAAGTATTTCTTCTGAAATTAAGAAGTTTGCTGATGAATATAAGCTACTTTTTAGCTTAACTCAAGCCTTATTTTTCTTGTATCAAGAAAAAGTCAGCTTAAAGCAAGATAGAAACAATTCTTGGCGGCAAATTCAAATATAATCAGGCTTGATCTAAGCTACTTTTTTTTCCAGTGTAAGTGAAGAACTATTGAGTTCACACGAATGAGTCGCTGATAGCAACAAGCATGAACTGTAGACCGAATGAACGTATTTATGCTAAAAGGAAATATGTGCATAGGGTTTGCGTAAGACATAGTTCCTTTTAGCATAAATACGTACCAACGATCATCGCAGTGTAGCAGAAAACGCACGTTGACTCGAGCGTGCCCCCGTGTCCAATGCACTGCTTGATTGATACAACTATTCGAACTCGACTGCGCTCGGGAAGTATACTCACAAAATTGAAGGGGATCTCCTAGACTTGCGTTGCAACGATACTGTGAAATACTTTAGAGGACACCCATTATTGTCCGCCGAATATGACAGTTTTTAAGTTTGTTTTTTTTTTCTTTCTTTTTAATATACACGTTCATCTTAAATAGCATGCGTGATGAAAACGCGCAACGGTGTTGCCTGTTGCCGAGAGTAATGGTAATTTCGAACTCTGTCGTCCATATAACTCAGTGCACTGGAAAAAAAAAACAGATTGGATCTAGAATCCAGACTCTGAAAAACATCGACAAGAAAAAGTACTCTTGACTCAATCAGATTTTTGCTTAAATCAAGAACCAAGCCTCTTAATTTGAGCTGAGTTCCTTTTGATCTAAGCTTAAATCTGATTGAATCAAGAGTATTTTTTCTTGTCGATGTTTTCAAGAGTCTGGACTCTAGATCCAATGTTTTTTTTTCCAGTGTGGTTTCCCGGGTTTGTTCCAAGCGTAGTCATGCCCTGCTGTCAGACAAGCGACGAGTAATGAGGATTCTCCCGAAAAACTCAGATATTTCGCGTTATTCCTTGCGAGATCACTCTCACGCACTTTCAAGTGCCACTCAAGTATACTTCCAGTCAATCCGTTTTTTTCGCCCTCACTGAAAGTGAGTTCAAAGAGAATCAGAGACGTCAAGTTCCAAATATTGCAATGGTAGTACTATTCGAACCGAGTTAATCAGAGAGGAACCAACCCAAATTTTCGAAAAAATTGGATCGAAAATGTCGGCCGTACATCCTCTCCTTCCATAAACTTTAAGGCAAAAAACAGAAATTGGCTCGTGAAAATAGGGTCAAAGTTAATTTTCTACATTGAGGCTTATGCAGGAATAAAGCTTCAAATCTCTTTTTCTCAGTTTCACCTGAATGTGGGTTGGTTTCCTTCAGGGTGGTAAAATTTCATGAAAATAAAATCTTGAAATTTCACGCGAAATATTTCTTGGAATTTCAGAAATGTCTGAAAGTTATTGAAAAATACCGGTTCCTTTTCATGTTTCTCAAAATGTAAAGATTGCGACTTTCTTCTATCTTTGTGTATTTGAGTACGAGTCGCATACTCTAGCCCCTGATATTTCAAGTATCAGTCTTTCATCATTTCTCACTTACGTTTTATGCCACTCTGGTTCCCACCCTAACGAACTCGCTCCATTTGTAGCTTATATTTATAAATATGTGCATTATGAAACCGATGACTCATAAGTATTTTCTAAGTAAACCTAGTAGCTCTTTGTTGCTAATTGGAGTCCATACTTACGTGTGTTGCAAGTAAGTTGTGCATTGCGTGTACACTGGAAGAGAAAAACACATTGGATTCAGAGTCCCGACTCTTGAAAACATTGACAAGAAAAAATACTCTTGATTCAGTCAGATTTAAGCTTAAATCTAAAGGAAATCCGCTCAAATTAAGAGGCTTGGTTCTTGATCTATGCAAAATTCCGATTATATCAAGAGTATTTTTTCTTGTCCATGTTTTTACGAGTCTGGACTCAAGATCCAATGTGGTTTTTCTTTCCAGTGTATTTTTCTCCGCCCGTTAACCATCGTCAATGACACCCTCGCTGCAGTATCTGTCGAGCCATCACGACACGGCAAGAAAGCACCGAGTGATTATTTTTGATCTGGGTTACCCGGATAAAACGGGGCCGACTCACCAATCAATCAATCCCACCCAGTCGTAATTTCATCCCTCGAATTCAAATTTTACCGCCAACGCTACTCCCCTCCGCGATTAGTGCCGTCGCCTTTGCCGTGTATCAACTTTAATCCTTTTACCTTTGAATACTGCGTCGCCAACGGTCCCGCCCGTGCACTCCTCCAAGTGGACGCCACCGTGGAACATCGCCCACGTTTCATAGTTGGACGTATTTCTATCAAATAGATTTATGTGCAGGTGAGAAATATGGGGTGTGCTCTAGAAATCTGCATAAGAAACAATGTAAAAGAGGGCGTGATTCCTTTTGAAGAGTTGGAAAAGCGGGATTTTAAATTCAGCAAACAGAACTAAGTGCCAACTGAATGCGGGATGCATGAGCCGCGAGGATGGGACGAGAGCGTTGTGGACAGGGCTCATGAGTTAAAGCGCCCCGACGACGATCTCCCCCTCGCGCCCCGGCTCCATGATTGGCGCTGACGTCACTGGCGCTCTATTATTCTCATTTACTCTTACGCAAAGAGAACTAGCGAGCACACCACATATTTCTCACCCCCACATAGGTCTGTTTGATAGAATTACGTCCAGTTTTATGATGAACTGTGAACTTTATTATTAGTTTCTTTTCATGACCTCAGTTTGAAATTCTTTCAACCGAACCTCCGTTGATAGGTGGAACTATGACTGACAATTTCTTCGCATCAGAGACAGAGAGTAGAACATAAAATTTATTACGCTCCAAATCACCCATAGAGTGTGCCTAGCAGGGGGTGTTGACTAAAAGGAGGAGATATATATATATTTAGAATTATGATGATGATTATACGTGCAAATTTTGGAAAGATATCGTCACTTCCCGGCCAATTTATCACAAGCGCGAAGCGACGGTTAAAAATTTCGCCCTTTATTTTCCGCCGTTCTATTTTTTTACAGATAAATTGTTTAACGAAGCTTTCCGAAAGTTTCACTGAATTTTCTTTGTGCTGCTGATAAAATTAAGTGACATTTTCTATCAGATTTTACCAACAATTTCTCTGTGAAAAAATAAAATGCCGGCGGACATTTTGAAACGTCGTATGGCGCTAGTGGCACTTTGGCCGGAATGTGACGATGTGATCATGATCTGTGAACCGTGAACACTATTTATATTTTGTTTTTTTACTTCCGTTTGAAATTTTTTCATTCAAACCTTTATGAAGGTGAAATTAAAGCTGACGTTTTTTTCATATCATTTATCCGGCTCCGAAGCATTCGTAGATCATTAACAAGCGGAGGGTCGTTGAATGAAAGTAGGAGATGTACAGAATTATGATTGATCCGTTGGATGCAGAAAGCAGGGCATTTCTTGGTTGTGGTGTCTCAGGATCTACGTTCACGTTTCATCCTTTTTACTTTAAGTAAAGTGTACGTAATTCGTTAAACTACTACTGAATATTCTCTATGATTTTACAATGCTGAAAACTAATAATGTCAAAAAAACCACGCAATAGTTCCATCTCTAAAATATAAACTAGCAGTGGAGATTCTGAAATGACGCAACCAAGAAATGCTCCTTCTGCACCCAACGCCAATTATCTTCAAATATTTGGAAGAACCTAAACAGACGATAAATGTCTTTCATAGAGATTGAACGAATTTTGATGTAAACTCGATTTTACAAGGCTGAAAACTAAAAATTTCAGAAAAATCACCCAATAGTTTCATCTCGAAAAATCGAAATTAGCAGCGGAGATTCTAAAACATCGCAATTAAGGAATGCCCTCTCTGGACCCAACCCCTCGATTATGTTTAACTTTTGGAAAGAGAAAAAACCAATGAGAATGTTTTTCACTGAGATTATACGAATTTTGAAGGAAACTCGATTTTACAAGGCTGAAAACTAAAAATTTCAGAAAAATCACCCAATAGTTTCATCTCGAAAAATCTAAATTAGCAGTGGAGATTCTAAAACACCGCAATCAAGGAATGCCCTCTCTGGTCCGAACGCCTCGATCATGTTCAACTTTAGGAAAACCAATGAGCATGTGTTTCACAGAAAATAAACGAATTTTGAAGCTCTATCTCGAAAATTCGAGAGTTCCGGCTCTCCGCTATTACGACAGGGTTATGCTCCTCGCAAAATAATCCGTTCATTCGAAGTTTCGAGGAAGTGAGCACGGTCTATGTTCAACTTTAGGAAAACCAATGAGCATGTGTTTCACAGAAAATAAACGAATTTTGAAGGAAACTCTATCTCGAAAATTCGAGAGTTCCGGCTATCCGCTATTACGACAGGGTTATGCTCCTCGCAAAATAATCCGTTCATTCGAAGTTTCGAGGAAGTGAGCACGGTCTAAAGCGACTTTTCCAGACTCATCGCGACAACACCGAAGTTTCCTCATCTTTTGATCGGCCAAATATTCACGGATTTACGGGCGTCGAACACTCTGTCGATCTGCATACAACTTGATAAGCTCATTCCCGCGCCTACTCCACCCACAACCCTCTCCCTCTTTGTCCTCCCCAATTTTTCACCGAGAGGAATCTTATTTACTTTTCGAGTCCCGGGAACGCGTACCCGGTACCGAAAAGACTTTACATCGTAATTCGTAACTTTCCCCTGTCGCCCGCCTCCCGCGTTGAATATCAATTCGCCGCACCCACGCCTCCCGATTTATTAGCCTGATTCTCGTCATCTCGCGCGGAGTCTCTCGTCGTTTTCGCTCGTTTTTCGTCGATTTCGTCAGCGCCGCGGCATTGAAATCGGATTTGAAAGAGATGCTGGTGTTTTCCGATCCCCCGATTGAATACGGGTTTAAACGTAAATATTTGATTGAATTACGGTTCTCTCAATTTTGCGAATTGCAATCGTTCTAAGATTGTGCAATTCACTTTGTTTTCAAGAGAGAAGATTGAAAATGTTGTCTCTCTTTATACTCGTATCCGTGTCTGAGGCTAGTCGTCAATGTGGGAATTTTTACAAATGCCTTTGCAGTCGGTCGCTTTGTTAAGAATAACGACGTTTTCCACATTGTAACGTAGAATTTGCGATTTTTTAACGTTTCTAACCCATACCTTGTTCATATTGCGAATTTTTATAAAATTTTATCACTTCTATCGCTTCCTGAACAACTTAAAATTGTGTATCTTTCGTTAAACCATTAAAGCGGCCCCTTAAATGGTTAAAAATTCAACCGAGTTAAAAATCATTAAATTGTTGAATCCCAGCGAAGGATTTTCACTATTGTATCTATATCATGGTACAGTTGGTATACTTACATTTCTTCTTCGCCCGATGTGATTTTTATTTTTATTTTTTTTAATTGTCTAACTTAAACCACCATATGACCGTTTCGGCTGTATCAGCCACCATCAGGTAAATTTCAAAGTAAAACTCTAACGAAAATAAAAACGAAAACAGCGAGATCATTAGTGCTGCACACACGGCTACTCGGTCGAACATCATACGAGACGAGATCTTTCACTTGTGAGTTTAATACTCACAATGCGCGGAACGTGTGCGATTACGTGCTTTTGGAGATATTTTGGGCTGCATATACAAAACCTGTTAGATTGTTTTGAGAAGACACACTTGGACATTTATCCTCCAGAGAACCATGTAAAAACGTATGAAATTATCCGGAATCAGGAACTCTTCATGTGACTTCAATCTAAAAACTGTGAAGTCAAAACTCTTACCTCTTCCTTAAACCTCTCCATTTCTTCTCTTATTGCCGCTTTGATGGCATCATTCTAAAAATAAAAATGAAAGAAAAAGATAGAAATTAAAATAATAACTTAAATTATGTTCCAAAAAGACGGTACGGCTAATCGGATTGATGCATCACGTGCGACGAGATCTTTCACATGTGAGTTTAAAACGCACCAAGCGACGAAGATGTGCGATTCAATGCTTTTGGAGACTCTTAAGGCTGCATACACGGCTAATCGGTCGGACACATCATGTGAGACGAGATCTTCCACTTGTAAGTTTAAAACTCACAAAGCGCGGAAGTTGTGTGATTATGTGCTTTTGCAGATTTTCAGGGGTGCATACACGGCTCCTCGATCAAGTGCAGCAATACGAGACGAGATCTTTCACTTGTGAGTTTAAAACACACAAAGCGCGTAAATAGTGCGGTTACATGCTTTTGGAGATTCGTATGGCTGCATACTCGGCATATTAGTCGAGTGCATCATATGAGACGGGGTCTTTCACTTGTATGAGTTGAAAACTCACAATGCGCGGAAGTTGTGCGGTCACGCGCTTTTGGACATTCTTAGGGATGCATTTACGGATAATCGGCCTATTACATCATTTGAGACGGGGTCATAAACCTGTGTGTCTAAAACTGAAAAATCGCAGTAGACGTGTGGTAACGTGCTTTTGGAGATCCTTAGGGATGCATACATACGCCTAATGAGTCGAACATATCATGTGAGACGAGTTCTTCCACTTGTGAGTTTAAAACTCACAAAGCGCGCGGAAGATGTGCGATTACGTTCGTTTGGATATTCTAATGGCTGTATACACGGCTATTCGGTCGAACGCATCATGTGAGACGAGATCTTGCATTTGTGAGTCTAAAACTCACAAAGCCCAGAAGAGTTGCGGTTACGTACTTTTGGAGATTCATAGGGCTGCGCACACGGCTAATCGGTGTGACGCATCATGTGAGACGAAATCTTGCACTTGCGAGTTTAAAACTAACAACGCGACGAAGATGTTCGATTACGTGCTTTTGGAGATTCTAAAAGCTGCTTCCACGGCTTGCAGCCCAAAATATCTCCAAAGTTTCTGTAAACTTGTCATCCGCATCGATTTACTATAGAACATGACTTGATATTTTTCTTTGATGCATGAGGCGTTTAAGCTTCCATCGGTGTAACTTGGTCCCTCAATTAACTGATGCTTCGAACACCCCAAAAACCGTTTTCAATGAATTCGTATGTAACGAAGCTTCTCCTCCAGTCCTACCGCCATTAAACGAGAAAAAAGGAAAACAGAGTGATGCAAAATCTATCGTTCTTCCTTTCCTCTTAATCTGTGCTACTCGGCATCCTTCTTCTTTTTCTTGTTCCCGCCAATAAAACTTGAGTACCTATTTTTGAAGATCACGGACATGTCGGTAATTTTGAGATTAGGTAATAAAGCTTTTTTAGGGCGCCAAAACGCAGCCAACCTACGTATCTAAATTATCTAGAGTTATCTATTATTATTACAATTGTGACGACACAGCGTTTGTAAACGTGTATTTGACCTAAATTTTGCATCAATTTACTGTTTTTTGGAAGGATACTCATTTATAAAAACTCTTGGTCACCTTACTTTGACATCGAAATCTGAAGATTGGCAGTAATATTTTTTGTGTCAGAAGGTTGGCTGCCGTTACAGTTTATCCCAGTGCTGCCGTTTAATTTCATTAAAAGATTCCGAAGTTATTCCGATTTGCCAAAGTTCCGAGAAAAATTCCCATTTTAAAAATTACGGGGAAAAATTCCGAAATACGCCCGGATTTAGTTCCAAAGATCGTTAAATTTGCCCAAAAAGTCCCGAAATTTGATCAAATAAATAGTCAAACCGGCAAAAACTGCAAATTTCGAGGAAATTCCGAAAATAGCGGAAAATTCCGGGGATTCAGAAGATTCCGGGAAAGGTTCTGATTATTTAAAAAGGTCAGAATTTTGAATTAATTCCCGGAAATGACAGCACTGGGGTTTATCCACATGGGTATGTTGGGGCAGGAATTTGTGGGTACTTTCAGGTTCACCAGTTACTACATCTGGGGCTGTTATTACAAATAAGTTTATCTTTAATGTAAGCTTTGTGTCCATAGATAATGAGGCACATTTTGCATACTTCTACAGAATATTTACAAGGAGTAATATACAATTATGATATAGGATGTTTAAGCTCTCCAAGATAGTTTGAGATTCAATTGTTAGATCTATATTAAAGGTGAGAACTAGTTTGTCATCTACTTTCCTACAAATTCTCGGCTGTCCTTTTGGGTCCTTCATCGTGGCAAAATTTCATGTGAAATATTCCATGAAATTTCAGAAAAAGAAGCCATTGAAAAATACCGGTTCCTTTTTATGTTTCGCAAAATGTAAAAACTGTGACTTTCCTTTGTTTTTGTGTGTTTGAGTGCGGGTTGCATACTCTAGCCCCTGAAAAATATGAAATGTTTCACAGCCTTGTGAAATTTCACTGACATTCCCAATCTTTCATTTCTCTCTCATGTTTCATGCCGCCACGTCCTTAGACCGCCATTCGACATTTCTGTCCTCTCCTTACACAATAACGAATCCGAGTGTTTTAGACGATAGAGACAGCGAATCTAATTTTGCCTCACTGTATCAACGCTATCCGACGGATTACCATTTAAAAGCGGTACTGGCAACGCCGCCCGAAGCTTACGATATAGCGTCATTTAGAATCAAAGCCGCTCACCGGAGCCGGTTAAGCGTTAAGCACCGCGGATTTATCTCGGGGCACCGGAGGGCCGAAGGGCTGAAGGGCCTACGCAAATCGGGATTGCACAAGAGAAGTCAGCCGACGGAACGGCGTGAAACTGAGTCGAGATAAAAGGGACAAATTGAATTATCCCCTCGACTTCCCCCCCCCCCGGAGTCCCCGCTTCGTAATTGGCAGCCGGGGCTGCAGCTGCTGTCTCGAAAATCCCCCGACGGATGCGACTTAGCGACTCGAACCGTCGACCTTGAATCTCAAGGGGTGAGATCAAGAAACTTTTCACTTTTATTTCCTGAATCCATGATTTGTCCGTCACCTATAGGCCTAGCAGAAAGAGGTAATCTTTTCGGGCAGAATAGGCCGAAACAGCTTTTTTCTCACGTCGAAGTAATTTTTTTTTTTTTTTTCAACACCGCTAACGGAGTTTTAGTATACTATTTTTATTATCATTATATGTGCAGCAGTTAGAAAATTTAGAGCTTATACTATTTGATTGTCCGAATGTATGATGATGACAGGAACTTCTTTCTTCGGCGACGGCATAATCAATGCAACTCAACTTTTAGTAATTTTTAGCAATAAATCCATTTGTTTTTCAATAGGGCGTATTTCTGCCAAACGGAACTACGTGCATTAAGACATGAGCCCTGAGATCCCTAAGAATACACGCATAACAGGGCTCACGTTATAATGCACTTAGTTCCGTTTTGTAGAAATACGTTTTACATGTAATCTACTGCTGTTTAACGTTTTCGTAATTTTTCGACTTTTTTTTGAGAACTATTAAAATTCTCAATACCAAATGATGTTGATACAGATATATTTTACCAAAGTTTGTATCTTTGTAACTTTATAAACCCGTCATGGTAAGAGGGATAGTCTCTACTCCGCTCAACTCTACTTTTTTTATTACTTCTTTTAGTTAGTTTATAGAGATATTGCTTCCCAACACGTATTTATCAAATGTTGAGTTTTTACGAATTCTTGCCTCGGTGTGGCGACAAGGGCCCCTTTGAATTACTGGATGATATAATGAATGGTATTAGATGAAGAGCATGCCGCATGCCTCACGAAAGATGTACTTACAAAAGGTTGAGTTTCCTTGTTCCTACACTCCACTTTGTATGTCCACTCGGGTTCAATTTTGATAGCTCGTGTTACCAAATAGTCACCAAATTTTTAAGTAGAGTAATAGATTTCAATGATGAATTCTAAGCACAAAATTTGGGGAAAATATTGGTTGCGCATTGCAACAATCAAAAGCAAAATTTATAAAAATGTAAGGAGTTTTAGACGGATTAGAAAAATTGTTGTACCCTGAAAGTATTATTTTACCCGACAGATTTTACGCCGGAAATGGTATACATATTCTTACTTCACCCTATATTTTCAAATAAAAAGAGCTACCCACTGCTTAACAACGTGAGAATCGATTCCTTAAAGCATCATTATAGCAATACTATAAGTTTTCCTTTGTGCGAGGACAATACGAAGTTTGAAAAGTGAAACACTGGAGGAAACTTACAGTCTCTCTCGGCGAAGGGTCATAAACTGTCATAGTGGTGTAATAAAAATGGTCGCTGGTATGGTCGTAAAATACCGCCTTAACAACTTCTTGATTAACAGTCTTGGTCGATCCTTTTCGGACTGTCGAGGTAAGAGGATTTTAGAGGATCTGCAGCGACGCGCTTGAGTGTCGGGCCATCCACGAGCTTGTTCTTAATAAAGGGACGAGGACTTAGGCTCAAAAAAGATGATCTTGACCCACAAATGAGCTCGGACGCGTATTACGATGATGAAAATCGGTCTGCCTTTTCTTAGAATCTGTTGAGGATCCTATTTTTAGGATGCTAAATTGACCACCTTTCTCGGTAGAAGCAAGTAAAGCTTCAATTTTCTTCAACTCTTTATCAATATCGATGCGTTTAAGACTTCTGTCGCGAGGTTTCCATATTTTCTGTCTGTTTGATTCCCTGAAAAATACCATGTGTCTATACGTGTTCAGGATGGCGGAGGAGTTTGCCTCTTTTTTCACTACTTTTTCAAATGGTTCTAAGGAATAAAGCAACAGAAATTGGTAAATTTTGATTCCGATAGTCAGCACTATGTCGCAAGCAGTCAACGAAGTAATAACGCATGAACCATCCATGGAATTGAGAATAATGCTGCCGTGACAACGGAGCATGAGTCATGGTCAGCACACAATTTCATGTGTCTCGAGGTTCATCCCGGCATGCACTTACTTCTCGCCTTGCTATCAAGGCAGAATGAGAGAGTATTTTAATTTAATCTACCGGAGGGTTTTCGATCGTGTGAATCATCATCAGACGCACGACATACGATAATGCTATGGTCAATTAACTACTACTATGTGGCGAAAAGTAGCGTTAGCCTCCAAACGTGACTTATGCCTCCGTGATTGTTGGATTACCCGATTATTTGGCGGCTCATTTTCGAGTGGATGCGGTTCTCTTCCATAGCAGTGTAGGACTTAAAAAACGGTCTCAATTTGCAGAAGCCCACGATTTGGTTTTTGGCGCTAGGGAGTAACAACGTACAAATACTCGAATGTTGCCTTTCTCCCGGTGGGCCTATCGCAAACTTCACCTCGAGCAAAAAAAAGAGTTATTTCTTATAGCCAATGGCTCAAAAATCTCGATAAACACTTCGGGAGGTATAAAACACACTCCTGACTTCACAATTTACGCAAGGAATTTTTAAACTCCCCGCCTCAAAAACTATACTACGGCACAGATGGACATTTCGTGAGAGGAGTCGTTTCCTTCCAACTCTTGCGCACAAGGGTGCTACGCTATATTCAACATGTCCGACGTCAACCCGCCAAAATACACGCGACGAGACGGGATTTTATCAACCAACGTGTTTATATTTATATCATCCCTGCGTTGATGAATACCATCGTGCCCTCTCAGGTTTTGCGCGCAGAAGCGTTAGCCACGTTGATTTTTGTGTAACGTTCCAGTGCGCAAGGGTTGGATGGAACGACTCTTGTCACGAAATATTCTGCTGTGCCGAAGTATCGTTTTCGACACAGGAACTTTAACAAGAGCGTATTACTCACGCGGATTGTAGACTTTCCTGTTGCGCTCATCGTGGTTTTTGAGCCCTTCTATCAATGCTATGTCTTCTTTTCGCCCTCGGCGACATTTGCAACAGGTCCATTCCGAGCGTTGATGCATCGTCCCTACACTGCCGTGATAGATAAGAGAGCAGCCAGTGCACAAATGAAGTTTTGAGAAAACGGGCGCAGAAGCGTCTGAGCGGAAAATTTGATTGGAAGAAGCCTCCGTTCTTTGTCAAATTGCCACTACTCACCCGAAAAACTCCAAGAAATCGTTTGGAAGCCTTAAAAATCGACCGATTTTATTTCAATTACATGAAAATGATATTGTCCCTTTTTATGTTAGGCTAGTGTCAGGCTAGACTGCTGTAAATGCTATCTTCTGCATGCTTTCGTGGTTGCGATTTGGTCACACAAAATGCACATTTTCAGGCTAGAAGTTGGTAGAAAAGGGCCCCACTCCACTCAAAAGTACTGTTTTCTTTGGCTCTCTGGAGGAATAATGTCACTTACTACTGTTTTGTCTGAAACCACGTCATTTTTGGTGCGCGTGCGGCTTTCAAATATATATCGTTGTCATGAAAGTAAGATGAATTTCGGTGTTATAGCAATTTCAGCAATTTCATCTAAAAGAGATTAGACGAATTTTAAAGGAAACCGAATCTCGGAAACGTGACACTTACTCTGCCGTGCTAAAGAAGAACGTCGTATAAACACCCGAGAGTAGCCAAATTTCCTCCGATAAAATGTTCACTCTTGCGGAACGTTATGAATATTTTTCTTTGATATGTTCAATAACTTCAGGTGAAATTGCGAACAGATAAGATAATTACCTAAAAACTAGAAGGAAAATATTCACAAGTTTACCAGAATATTCCGTGAAATTTTCAGGTATACTAGGTGAAATTGCGAACAGAATCATGTAAAAATTTGGAAGGAAAATATTCAGTGAGTTAGTTTACCAGTTGATTTATCCAAGAAAATGTTTGCAACGCCTGAAGGTCCATACGGCGTGTTTACTTAGCACGGCAGTATCGCTCTCTTCGGTGTCACGGCAGTAAACTTCATCGTTTTCATGCGAAAATGAACTTCGAAAATGAACATGCGAAAATTTTGGGCAATGCTCAGAAATCTGTGGAGTTAATCATAGATTTATACCTATTATGGTAGAAGTGGTTTTAAATCAGGGATTCTCTGTTTGGCTAGAAAATTCAAGGTCATTAAAAAGCTTAAAGTAAGTGTTGATCTTTTAAATCAATTATGATAAGATCGCCTATCTTTAATGAAAGCTAATTTAACTTAATTCCGCAGATGGGGCCGTTATGGTGATTTTATTCAATACTAACATTCTGATTAAGATGATTAATTGTCTCAGTAAGATTTTTTTGCTGATTTAATTTGAGGGTTGTGGGGCGGGGACGTTTTGAAGGGAGCGGAAGCCCGGTGAACAGTGCAGTTTGACAACACGCTCGTTGCGGCGG
Source organism: Bemisia tabaci (assembly GCF_001854935.1). NCBI lineage: Eukaryota > Metazoa > Arthropoda > Insecta > Hemiptera > Aleyrodidae > Bemisia > Bemisia tabaci. The sequence goes on along the minus strand of NW_017547578.1, from coordinate 1,075,493 downwards.
CAGGAGGAGGAGGAAGCGACCTTGACCCCTTGAGCGCACGAGTATCCCCGAGAAAATCCCCGTCCCCCCCCCCCGCTGAAATTTTTCACTTTCGTCCCTTTCCATTGAACTCGTGTACGCTGTGTACATCTCCTCGCTTTTCCCTTCCCGGAACCCCAACGGGAAAATGGCTCACCGCGATCCCGACCGCTCGCCGACCTCGCATAGTGACTGGAGTCAATTAGGGAGGTCGGATATGAAATTTTTGACTAAAACTGCAAATTTTGATGCTTAATTTGCACAATTTCAATTTTAAGAGGTGCTCTCTAACGAAAACTTCACGAGAAAACCTATGGAACCACTTGTATAACGTCAAAGTTTCGTAAGGTTTTGTCCGACCTCTCCTATTGACTCGCTCCAGTGTGCGTCGCGTCGTCGTCGTCGCCGCGGCACGGTGCCGATTTCAGCAAGTTGGCAACATTGTTTTTTCTCCATTTAAATCCATTGAATATATCGATTCCAGGTGATACAGGCCGCGTCGCCTACAATCGATAGTTTATCGTAGATTTAATCGGAAGAATAAAAGAGTCCCCAAATTGCAAGAATCACCACCACCCCAGTTAGATTGTTTCTTATTTATTAACTTTTCGAACTTGAAGGAGGTCCTCTGAGCTGATCATTGAAATTGAGAGACAAAGCTATAGACCAAGAAGACGAAATGCGAATGGAGTGATCCTATATGCTGAAATGAGAGGAGCCTATAGACTAAAGGAGAAAATGATGGACCAACTACAGGGTCTCTCGTGGATTGCCGTTAGTTTGTTCAATACCTACCTCCTTTGTTCATTGCAACCACCCGCTTACACCAATAGGATCCCTCCGTATCCTTTTTGCCTTGCTACCAATATCAACGATTAGCCCGCTGGTTTTAAAAGTTGATTTGTCGATCGATTAGAAGCCTCGTGCAAGGAAAAAATATATCGACCGGTGCTCCAACGCCTGCAGTGAATCAGGTTGACATTTTAGGTCTTAGGATTTAACAAAACTCTTTTCTTATGAAAAACGCCGAAGCGCCGAACGCTTTTTTATACGAGGTTCCTCTATGAAGAATTTAGTTTTTGAAACATGGTATTTCCATTTGGGAACTCTCCGAATAGTAATTTCTTTTCTAAGAGGAAAGGTCTCCATTCCTCTGCACTTTAAGACTGATTCCTTCCTGCGCAATGAAAGTTAAAATTCTCCTCTTACGAAAGAAATTGTTTAGTTAATACAGATGTCTTTTTTTTGTGAAAAACGAACTCTTTGTGACTGTCTGACTTAATTTTTCATTCCAAAGGATATAACTTCCGGGTGAGACGCTTGGCTGCGTAAAATGTTTAACAGTGCAGAGGGCCCATCGTGCAGTGCACATTGGGATTAAAGGAAGTTTAAGCATTTTTTAAATTTATCGTTACTTAGTTTGATGACTACTAACACCTCTCTTTGCGTTTCGTCATAGTGTAAGTTACTTCGCACGGGGAATACGAGTCCGCTTCGTGTTTATATCATTCAGCAGCGTGGCGTGCTTTGCGATGCATCGATTGATCCGCCATTTGGACTACATTTTGCAATTTGGAACTATAAATCCTAGCTCAGTTTAAGAACAACGTATGTGCCGTTAGTTTCCCTATGCTTAAAAGAGTTATTCCAGAAGAGTCAGAATTTACAGTTCCAAATTGCAAAATGCAGTCCATTTATACTCATGGTTAAGGATCGTGAACAGGGTGTTCGCAACGAACACTTTTATAATCGATTCTTTACCGTAGCTCCAAATGAGGAAACATCGATAATCGACAATTCACGCAGCGCCACTGATATCATTCAAGTTTTTTGGGCTCTATTTAGACTCTGGCGCAGAATCTCCTCTAAGATTTTAATGAGGAGGCTCATTGCATGTATAGTGCACATTGGGATTAAGGGAGTCTTAAGAATTTTTCAACTTTTACTTTTACTGATTGCGTTATCTACAAAGACCTGCGGGCTGATTATTGAAATTGACGGACAAAGCAATACACAATGCAGACCAAAAGGATTTGGAGGGATCCTATTGGTAGTAGCTGATGTCTGCAATGGACAAAGGAGGTAGGTTATAGACTAACTAACGGCAACCCACGAGAGACCCGACAGTTAGTCTATCATTTTCCCCCTCAGTCTATGAGAACCACCCATTTCAACCAATAGGATTGCTTTATATCCCCTATGTCTTCTTTGTCCAAAGCTTTGTCTATCAATTTCAATAATCGGCCCACTGTCCCCGAATTTCCTTCGCGTTTTAGAACTTTTTCGACTGGGCAGGAACGGAGTTAAGGACTCCAAACACCTGTCTCCAAGTTTCCTTCGCGTTTCAGAATTTTTAAGACTGAGCAGGAATAAAGTTAAAGGATTCCGTCTGATCTGGAGGACACCGGCGAGTATCGGCTTCGATTCAGAGAATGCATCCTCGAAACAAACAGTGCAGTATCTCTTTAGACCGTGAAATGCTCGAAGTCGAGCATAGTTTCCAAGAGATGCGCTCGGGAGCTTTTCGAAAAATCGCCGATGGCGAACCTTGTCATAACCCTGAACTAAATCCAAGAAAATCCCATCATAACAATGATCACTCTTGAAAAGTTGCACTTAAAATTATTCGATTCGATCCACTTGCTCAATCGCAGTGTCCTGCCATGAAGCCAAATCGCTTTTGTATGATTATTTTTCCGAACGGACCTTCCAAGTTCTCCTACAACCAGGACGCTTTGTGTACATTTTTTCTGTATAAATTACGAATTGGAGAAATCCATGCAGCATGCAGTGTTTTCTTTCGAAGCAATGCATTCTCACCGAAATTTTCGTTTATCCTCAAGCAGGGATCTCATTTTGTGCATGCGCTGGAAAAAAAGATACATTGGATCTAGGGACTTTTGAAAACATTGACAAGAAAATACTCTTGACTCAATCGGATATTTGCTTGAATCAAAACGAAATCCGCTTAAATAAAGAGGCTTGGTTCTTGATTTAAGCCAGATTCTGATTGAATCAAGAGTACTTTTTCTCGTCGATGTTTTTAAGAGTCCGCGGACTCTAGATCAAATGTGTTTTTTTCCCCAGTGTGTAATTAAATAAAATACATAAGAATAGGTTGAACATCTGTCAAATTCGGAATAGCATTAAGTACAATATCATCCGGAAAAAGAAGAAAGTAAGAGACAAACTTTCATTTGGAACAACAGTAATTTGGAAAAATCTCCTGTCGGAAGATCCGTCTTTTCCACGTGATCTCTTCAGTATTCGTGTTTCGTAATAGTAATCGAACAGTAACGTGGCGTGCTTTACGATCGATCAATCGATTGATCTTCCACTTAAACCTACCAAAAAGGATCGATAACAGGGTGTTCGCAACGAACGCCTGAATAATCGACTCTTTATCACAGCTTCAAATGAGGAAATATCGAAAATCGATCATATTCACGCCTCGCCACTGAAAAACACTCAAGTGAATGACATCCGTCATGAAATCATCTCCCCACCAACTATGATCAACGGGAGCGGCTTAAATGATCGAATTTTCGAGTTGTATTTTTAAAAATTCTGACCGAAAAACGATTTTTTGGGGGATTAAAATCATCTAAAAATGCATAAAATTTGATGAAATTCGGACAATTATCACTCTTTGAGGCTTCTTTTTGACGTGCAATGGTCATTTTATACTTAGTAAAGATACTACAGACCAAAATCAATGGTTGAATTGAAAAAGAAATAAAAATTCAATTTTTTGGAAATTTTTACCCCATAAAAACCAAAAATTTGAATTTGCAGAAAATCCTGACGTGATGGAATTTTTTGGATATTTTTCCCGAACTCAGCGCTAAAAAACACATAGGAATCAATCAAGTTATTCCATGCAACAAGACATGACCCAAAAAACGCAGGGCTGTGTTATCGACGTTTCTTCATTTAAAGGGATGCTAAAGAATCGATGATGGAGATGTTGATTGCAAACTCCCTGTTGGTCGATCCTTTTCCGTAAGTTTAAATGAAAAATCAATCGAGCACGCCACGCCACCGGTTATGCTAATAGCATTATCAATTGATCAAACAAACCGCGTTGTGGCCGGGAGGAAACAAGGACTGAAAGTTGTCCAGGTTACCCGTCGCACGAAGCGATAAATTCTCTCATCATATTTAATTAGAGCCATGATTGATCATGCGGTTACCACTCGTCGCTCCCGGGAACCCGTGGCTCTCTGCTGCGCAACTGATCTGTCGGTGTTGAAATCGCATATCTTCCTTATCCGATGACCGTCTAAATTACGCCATTCTGACGGAGTTCACGGCTCAATAGATCATAGGCGTGATTAGTTTCAGCATCCATCGGTTCCATCAGTGAGCGAGTAGATATCTGCAACTAGGTTTTGCGTATTGGAAAAGTCGGAGCGCCTGCAATTTTTAGGTATGCAACACGGACATCCCTCGAACACGAATAGTTGCATCCTAGCGTTGCCATTAAGAAAGCCCGAGCGCCTTCACGTTCGTGTTGTGTGTAGGTCTCGCGTGTTAGAAAAGTCGGAGCGCCTGCAATTTTTAGGTATGCAACACGGACATCCCTCGAACACGAATAATTGCATCCTAGCGTTGCCATTAAGAATGCCCGAGCGCCTTCACGTTCGTGTTGTGTTGTGTGTAGGTGTTTGGTTAATGAAATGTTAGCCAAGATTTCGAAACACTGTGATCAAGATATGGCCTTTCTGCACCCAGCGCTTCATTTGCACTTCATCACTAGACAAAGTCACATGGGTTCGATTTCAATACAATTTAATTAAAAATTAATTCGTCAAAAATTTAATAAAATAAGGAAAATGAAGGTTTCGCTGCCACGATGAAGCAACGTTTCTCGGATTCTGGCTGCTGTACTGTCATGTTAAGAAAAAACGCCGTATGAGCCATCAGGCTTTGCCTTATTTCCTTCGATATAAACCGAATTTACTGCGAAAACTGTGAATACTTCTTTCCAAAGTTCTCAGACAATATTGTACGCAAACATCTTACAATGTCAAGGAACAATACGCACCACCTCTTCCAAGATTCATTTTTTAACCGGAGAAATTCGGCAATCCTCGGATGTGCATACGGCGTCCTACCTTAGCGTGACAGCGTAGAACTTACGATCCAACAAAGACTACCAGCCCCGTTTCCAGTATTCAGATCTGAGAGTTGCGCGAAGAAGTGCAACTGTGATTTTAAACCGCAGCATCCGTTCTGCGCGACACATTCTCGATTCAGTTCAAGGTTCCCAAGGCGTCCTCACTTACTTTTTCACACCTAGTCGTAAAAAGGACTCGGCGCCATCCGAGGAATTTACCTATGAAATTATTGAGCCAATCCGCGTGGAGTGAAATCCGTATGTCGGTTAATTCTACGAGCCCGCGGGAAAAAACCAGGGGCTGTCATTATTTATTCCGGGCGGAGGTAAATTACTGAAGTTCAAGGTCATCTGTCTGCCAATCTTCACAATAGCCCTTGGACTTGTACGCGGGACGGATTTATGGAACCCATTTTCGAGAGAAAGAGGCCGCGTTTCCATCAACGCATCAAGGGATGAGACAGGTTTTCTCGGCTTGCGGGGTTTGGCGAGGCGCGATGAAGGCATGATGAATGAATGTCGTCTCATCTCCTGATTTACACCCGATTTGCTTCCGCATATTTCCACGCTCTTGCCCGCGTCAGAAAGCTGCCGTGTGTCTGAGGCGAGGTTCTGTTTACCCCCGACATCGTCGGCATCAGAGATGCAAAATGAAATTATTACGATTTTTCAGCGGCTGCGCATGCAACCGGAAATACTCATGCGAGAATTCGTGGAGAAACTTCGAAATTTGACTATTTTTAGAGCTGCTTTAAAGATTTGTATTTGTAAATGTGTGTACGAACACATTTTGGAGACTTTGAAATTTGACCAATTTCAGAAACTTTGAGAATTAACTTATTTTTGGAAACTTCGAATTTTTACCAATTTCGAAATTTTACAACTGATACCCTTAAAGATCAAGATATGTCTCTCAAAATTTCTGTTTCTATGCATTTTGTGGTATTTTGCAGAAGCGTATATGCAAGCCCTTACCCCCCCCCCCTTCTCCTGTTTCAGAAGTTCAGAATTCGACGCTCAGACTCGTGTAATAATTATTTATGTCCTAAGAAGCGGTAAATTTGAAAATAATGATGTTTAGTGGTAGATCGGTTCTGCAAACTTATATGTGTATGCATGTACAAGTCGCTTTTACGGCACGCAAGGGCGCTCTGCGACGCCCACCCGCCACAGGAATTTGTCATGGTAGAGATCCTCCTAAAGCTGCCATCTCTCCATCAACTAACTAACCTAAACAAAGCAGCAAGGTTAGCAAACTTTACCTAATTTAAAAGAAGAAAAAAGCTGTCGTAACAAAGTTCTCTCCCCGACATTTATCATTCACAATTCGGGTAATTTTATGGTCAGCGAGTTCCTCGTTAACCGTCTAAAATAACGTTGACCTGCGCGAACTGAGCTCGTGCCTCACCCGATGACACTGCTCAGATCGATATAGTGGGGTCTCTGCAATATATTGCCTTTGCTTAAGTCAAAGTAGTGACGAAATTGGGCGGCGTTGGCCCGAAAGAGGAACACGCTATGCGTTTGATGGTGACGTCATTCCGCGCAAGAACTTGGCCTTGAACCCGGCCGAAGGGCAGCGCGGGCAATTGGCTTTTTTTGGAGCTTCGTTACCATTATGTCCTGTAAATCGCGACTACAGACTCGCCCTTTCTCAAGCAGGAATGATCGCGATTAGTTGAACATATTTAAATAAAATCTGTGTAACGTCATCAAACATTGCTTATTTTCCTCTGATTCTATATCTTTAAACTTGAATCGGGGTCCAGGGGTCCTCTTCAAAGGGGGCTGATGTCTCGGCCGGCCGTTTTGATGAGCTGAGTTTCCGAATATAAGGATGTTTCCCGTGGTTCCTGATCAGGTGGTTTTTAAAATTGGGTGTATTGCCAGAATGGCAATGGGACATTCTGGTGAAGTATGAGGCATTTTGCAACAAAATTGGAGGAAAAAACCAGAAGGCACCATAACGCTCTCTCAACATTAAAGGTAGACAATAAGACAATATTATATTAAATTGTAGTTACTCAAAAATCAATTGAACTAAAAGCAATGTGAAAACAATGAGATGGAAAATTAATACCCTTGAATAAACCATTAAATTAGATACTCGTCAATTATTGTGAGCTTAATATGTGAAATAGAATCAACTCTGATAAAAAATGAATGAATAGTACCCAGAACAAGGGCTTACTTATAATGATAATAAATAACTATTTTTTCCACTCAGTTAATTATAGACCATGACCTATTTTATCGCCCTAAACCTGATTAACATTGGGGTCTTATTAATCAATTGAACGTGATTAATAACGTGTTTTCATCAGCTCGCGAATGCAACTTTACGCGTGAAGGACCTAATAATTAGCGGATGAGGTGAACATTCGTGGTAACATGGAAGGAAGTCGCGACTCGGGTTGCAAGTCGGGAGCAAGACTTTGAATTTATCGCTATTCGCTTAAACTGATCTGCGGCTGCGGGTTTCCCGCCAATTCTACACGGATCGTCACGTGACTTATAAGTGCGCTGGAATTTCAAACGTGTCCTCCTCGGATTCCACGGAAGTACGAGTCCCTGTAACAAAAAAACATTACTCTTTCAGCATCAAGATAATCCTGCGGTTTCCTTGTTCAGGAGGATATTCATATCATGTGAAATGCACGTGGCACTGTCCGATTCCGCCACAATCCACTTTTTTGCTCACAACCCTATGGATTCCATACCTGATACAGGTCCTTAAAGGTCTTGTAGGTTCATAAATAGTGCTATCACGTTTGCTGTCAATAACTATCATATGAGTATGAAGCCGTACAATTACCTTCTTCATCACTGGAATCCATGTCCACGGGGCAGATTAAACCACAATTGTTTCTGAAGGTATTACCCACAAGAAATTTTGAACCGCACGTATTAGCCGGAACCACAAATTTACATTAAATTTAGATTTGACAATTTAGAAACAAGTAATTTTCAGCCACTACCTAACCTTTCGTCAAAGAGATTTAAGTTGCTCGCATATATTTTATGGTATCAAGCGACTTATAGATCGTTCTTTTGCCGATCCGATTTTCTGCGTCTAGGTTGAAAGAGCTGAAAATAATCGAAGAAGGTCCGGGCTCATACGAAGGAAAATGAGCAGGATTATGTGCGATAAGCTCTCAGGAAATGTGTTTGTTAAGAATCATCTTTATTCTCAATTAAAGTATCAGCTAAGTTCTGCGAGAAACGCTTAAATTGGGAAACCTATTCTTTCGATCCGATTCCAAGTAATGAGGCCTGATCCTCGCAGAAGATCGTCCCGAAAGAACCGATTCGATCTCACCTACCTTCTGGTTTTTTTAAGATCGACCCAAAAATCGCCATCATTAGTTGGACGGCTAATTTGCAACATTATTATATTTGTAAAACAAAGGTATTTTACATTGAACATAGGTGGTTGTATCATACTGAATAAATAAATAAAAATAAAAAAATTAGACCTGTATGGTTGGAAAAATTGATGGTAGGCAACATCGCGACTGTTAATATCACATTTGGTCTCAAACAAGACGGAACAATTTTGGGCCGTTTAATGAACAATTTCTCTCGGCGGAAAAACATAACATCTTATGATTGACAATAACAGTGCAGTTAGTGCAGTTAGGTGGAATCATTTCGACGTTACTCTCTCTTGTACACCATCGTAATTATTTTTTTTTTTATTTTAAGTCCAATAATGATGATATACGGAGGTCTCGGTTTGTCCTCTTCACGAACCCAACTGTGGAAGAAACTCATTGTCTGTTACAATGGACCACTAGACAAGGTACGAATTTCAGGATTCTGATACATGTTTCTTAACCAAAATTTCACGTAAAACACGATGCACACAACGAAAATTACNACCTAACTATTAAACATAATATACCAAAAGAAAGCTCTTTAAACGACCTTTCATTTAAAAAAAAGTTCAAATCGATATCTCAAACCGTTCAAAAGTTATAGCCAAAAAACCGTTTTTCATATAACCCCCCGCCCCCCCTCCCCAGGGGGGAATTTGGAAAAAATTCAACCATTTTTGGGTGTCCCTGACCATGCCCTTTGATACCTGAAAAGATGAGGAGATTTCATTCGGGGCCCAGTTTCAATGGTAGATGGAACAACCTCTTAGGAAACCTATTCTTTCGATCCGATTCCAAGTAATGAGGCTTGATCCTCGCAGAAGATCGTCCCGAAAGAACCGATTCGATCTCACCTATCTTCTGGTTTTTAAGATCAATCCAAGAATCGCCATCACTAGTTGGACGGCTAATTTGCAACATTATCATATTTGTAAAACAAAGGTATTTTACACTTAACATAGATGGTTGTATCATATTTAATAAGTAAATAAAAAAATAAAAATTAGACCTGTATGGTTGGAAAAAATTGATGGTAGGCAACATCGCGACTGTTAATATCACATTTGGTCTCAAATAAGACGGAACGATTTTGGGCCGTTTAATGAACAATTTCTCTCGGCGGAAAAACATAACATCTTATGATTGACAATAACAGTGCAGTTAGTGCAGTTAGGTGGAATCATTTCGACGTTACCCTCTCTTGTACACCATCGTAATTATTTTTTTTTATTTTAAGTCCAATAATGATGATATACGGAGGTCTCGGTTTGTCCTCTTCACGAACCCAACTGTGGAAGAAACTCATTGTCTGTTACAATTGGGATGATTATGTTCTCGTTTCATAGTGCGGCATGTGATTTGGTCAATTATCCGGTTATCGAATAAGTGATGAAAATGTTCCCACACTCCCCCTATAATCGATGGACCTTTTTTTTTGTTTTTGCTCGACCTGGCCAAAAATTTCGTTTACTCGCTGCAAACAGAGGAATACCATCTGTTTCAAAATTTCATCAGCAGTCGCGCAATATACTGATGCACAGTCTAAATGTGGGTCACGCTCATAAAATTTTCCTAAAATAGTTCCGCCGCCTTCTCCGCTTTGAAGCTCAAATCTCTATTAACGTGCACTCGGTACTCAAAGTCGGTTTTGTTCGGTGCTGAGCACGATTTTTAAATCATCATTCTTTACCCATCTTTGCGCCTATTTTCTGACCCCGAGGACATTTCCAGTCAAATGAAAACGGTATTGATTTCGAAGAATTTAGGAAAACATCTACTAAATTATTTCTGGAATTTATTTTTTCATTTTTTACTCCTTTTCTTTCGAAACTTTTTAATTTTTCTTTTTGTACAAACATGAATAATGCCCCCCTCCTTGATGTATCTCCTCCGGAGGAAGCGGTTGTGATATCTCTTAATATGTTCAATGCGATCCATTAGCTCGGCCGAGATGCCACCTGCAACAGTCATTAACCGGGAAACCAAAGTGGAAAACCCAAAATATTGGAAAATGCAGAATGAGCAAAACCAGAAAACACGTAAGGAATTAAACTAAAGATATTAATACACACGGTAAATTCGAACGTATAAACATGAAAAGTCACCCAACTAAATTCACCAATAATTGAAATTAACCAAATATGTAATGAAAGTTTGGGGGGTTATATCGAGCCGCAACATGTTGCATGTGCATACATACGCTAATTTAAATGAATTACTAAACTCATAAATAGATAAATAAACAAGTAAATAAATAAACAAGTGAGTAAGAGGATAAATAAGTAAATAAGCAAAGGAGACGCAAAAAACGGAACGGACCACAACCGGTGATACTCGAAGACACGCTTACACGAACATTAATCTCCGGGTCAAACCCTAAGAAAGACGAGAGCTTAAGGGCGGAAAAACGCGTTGGGAACTAAGTAGCTGGTTTCCCCGAAAAGGGATGTCTCTGTCGGGGCGCATCCCTTCCACGCGACTGCCCAATTGGCAATGTCGTAGGACTCGTAGCGTAGTACAACCGGGTGGATTATCCGCTCCTCGCCAGATGACAGCCTGCCGTCCTAAGGAAAAACGCCGTGTAAACCTTCAGGCGTTGCCAAATTTCCTTCGAATAAACGAAAATTTACGAGAAAACTTACGATTATTTTCCTTCCAATTTTTCAGATTATTTATTTCGCAATTTTACCTAAAGTTCCTGTAGATTTCAAGGAAAAACATTCGTAAATCTCCTTAACAATATGCACATTTTATCGGAGGAAATTCGGCAACTCTCGAACGTTCACACGGCGTTTTTTCTCAGCACGGCAAAGCGTGCGGCTGCGGCGCAGTACCCGTGATCAGGGGTGATCTATTTCCCCGTCTACTTCTTCGACAGTCCATCCAAGTTTCAACTTCATAAGACTCCGTCGCATTTAGTATTTATAACACCGGCGCGGCGGCCCTCTCTCCCCCCTCCCTTGCTCTCGGGGCTTCGCGCTTACGTCCAGCGATGCCAAGTGTATCTCGCGTACGTCCTATTTGGACGTATTTCTGCCAAACGGAACTACGTGCATTGAGACATGAGCCCTGAGACCCTTAAGAAACTATGCATAGCAGGGCTCATGTCATAATGCACATACTTCCGTTGGCTAGAGATACGTCCATTTGAAAGTGATTTGATGGATGAAGTTGCTAAATGCCACTTACATTTGCAATTTCGCTTCTTTTTTTTTTTATTTTTTTTAAACTCCAAGGAATATCGAATAATGCGTCTTGGAATTTTCATCGATTTTAAGTTTACAACATTTTGCGAAATGAAGGAGCATTTTGTGTCTCGTAGGGCAAGGTGGCCTTACGAAACACGAGTTTGGTTATTCGAGCGTTGCCATTTTATGTTTCTCAAGGAGGTCATTGAAAACTACTTCAATTATAGTAATATAATAGTCAGTGCCGGAAAATGATGCCTATAAATTATATTGGGACTCTACCATCTATACCGACAAGACCATCCCGCACAATAGGCCAGATATGGTCCTTCTAGATAAAAAGGTGGTGTGTGGTTGTGAGCTGGGTGCATGCGTGACTCATTTAAAATCCTGTTTTTGATGGCATGTTCGATTACTTCGTAAATATATAAATTAAAAACAGTCAAGATCATATACTTGACGAACAGCTCCGTGCATGGTTAATCAAAATTTTTTCCATCTCAAAATCTAATTGTTCTTTTTTGTATCGTAAGTTCGAATACAATGGACCACTAGACAAGGTACGAATTTAAGCAATCTGATACATGTTTCTTAACCAGAATTTCACGTAGAACACGATTCACACTATGAAAATTACCGAAATCAACTTCTAACGAAGATATTAACGTTTATATTTCGCACTGATTACGAGGAATTTGAACTGCCCGCACACAAGAAACTCAAAGCTCTACGTGAGTCAAATCGCGCACTACAACGGTTTCAGCAAGCTTCTCAATCGAGCAATGTTCATTTTCCACCATGTGTTGTTCAAACTATTGGTAATTTGCTATAGCTGAGCCAAAGTGTCAAGATTGAAGTTGAAGATTTTTACATCGCAGAGACTGTCATGATAACGTTTAGCGCTCGGTGTAAATCACGTAGAGCATTGAGTTTTTATGAGCGGATGGTTTGAATTCACGCATTAAGAATCATTAAATATCTTCGGAAGGAGTTGATTTCGGTAATTTTCGTTGAGTGCACCGTGTTCTACGCGAAATTTTGGTTAAGAAACATGTATCAGAATGCTGAAATTCGTACCTTGTCTAGTGGTCCATTCGAAGCTACCGATAGTTCTGAGCTACCGCATCGCCTCGTCGTCCTCGTCAGATGTGAAGTCAGATATGATCATTGGCGGGCTGGCGTGTCCATCCACATCAATTTCAATGATCTCTTCGTCTGTAGAATCATCTGCAGGAATGTGAACAATCGGTACAGGGGGGAGTCCGAGATAGAGCCCGATAGAGATCATCGCGCCAAGAATCTCGGTCGTATCCGTTTGGGATGGTATCATCCGGATCTCTCAGCAGCTGTCCAATTTGTGGGATGATTTTCCCATCAGCGCCCGGAATCGGGTTCTCGTAAATGTGAGCCCGGTTTCCAATGGGGGTTTGTAGGAGTTTGGATTGTAGCCGAGTGCTATAAATAATGCAAAAATGTTTTAAAAAACACTTACATTTTATTAACAATTTTATATACCGAAGCTTTTCGAAGCGAACGCTTCATCGTCAGGGTCACAAAATCAATATCACAAGGGCCATAATTTAAATTTCAAAGAAGGTAACATATTTCATTGATGGTAACAATTGATAACAAGCTATTAGCTCAGAGGCACCATACGACTTGCGTCCCGCGGTCAAAAAAGGAACGACTTCCGTCCCGTGTCCAAAAATCTCGAAAACGACTTCCGTCCCGCGCTCAAATCCGAATTTGAGCTGCCACCATGATTGGCAACACCGCGTACCTGAGTCAAAATACTATCAAGTCAAATTGGAAAATATGCAATAAAATTACCTGAGATAAGATGAGGAAACAGCCGTCAAAATTTCTTCATACTCATTAGCAGTGCACGTCATGAATTAAAAATTTCGCTTGTTTTACGAGCTTTAGCTCAGATCACTCTTAATAATCAAAACAATGTAAATGTATGTTTAGTACCTGCTCCTCATCCGAGATGGCAGCACATTTTATGTACAGGGGATTAGTTGCCAGATCTACCTCTTTTTGTACATTTAATAATTCTTCCCCTCTTTTTACTGCCTTGGTTATTTCATATTTTTCTAGGACGCTAAGCATTTTTCTGTCCCTGTTTTTGTGTAGAATTTTAATTTCCTTCATCTGATGGTTTTCTGTTTTGATGTGCTTAAATACATTCACATTCGAGGATGGAAGTGTCATGTGTTCATTAACTCTACAGTTGATAGAGCGTTCAGTTTTTCCGATATATATTTCCTTGCCTGAATTACAATCTAAACGGTAAACGCCAGTTACATTCTTACTATTACCATTGCTACCATTACATTTGCTACCATTTGGGGGTTTGTAGTCGGGCGAGGGCGATAACCGTGATTCGTAGTATGCGAAGTCAGAAGATATGGATTTGGACCTTAAGCTAGTTGTTCAAAGTCGCCTATTGCACACCGTAATAGGCCGTCCCTGTTCATTTGCCTGAATTGCAGGGTGAATTGCAGGTTTTGCTACCATTTGGACCAGACAATCTCTCTACAAACACGGGAAGCGTGAGGAATGAAAAGAGACAGAGAGAGAGAGAGGCCACTAAAATAAATCTTAATAATCAGGGCAGGTAGGTGAACACACACAATAATAAGTCTGAAGTAACGATGATACAATCTATATATTCAGTCCTACAAATCAACATGAAACGCACGACCGTATCGGTCCAGGTACAAATAAAAATACACAGATATAAAAGGGGAGGTTCGCAGATAGGCGATCTGTTCTGTCGCTGCGTTATAAGGAAGTGATAACGCAGAAACAACACAAATAGCCCAACCGGAGTTCCAATAATTTAGAAGATTTACATTTTCAAGTGAAGAAGGGCCGAACAATTTCTGAAAGATTGGCCGGAAACTCAATGGCCAATAAAACATACGTTAATAGCCACTAGAGCATCAACACAGATGAATATTGTAATCTTCCGTCACATTCTTACGGCGCAATGATACAACTATTTGAACTCTCCGGAATGCGTGAGGTAGCACGCCGCATTTGAAGGCGTTTTCAAGACAGCCAAGTTCCGATACCCGGATTATCGTTTGAATAGTTCATATTCTTTTGTTTTATTCCGTACCACTTGTTTATTTGTAATCCTCGTATAAAAACCACCTATTTTCTAAATACAATTCTAGCTGGAGCGCACTTCAGCTATGCATTTACCACTGCAAAAATGTCAAAGGAAATCGACAAGCCCAGCGTGTATGATGGCTGCGTGTATGAAGTATTAATCATTTTAATCACTTATGATTAAAGCAAAATGAAAAAATATCGATGGTGAGTAAAGGAAGGGGTAACTAGCACCTTATAGGCCCGTTTAGAGGTCGTTCTTGCAACCATCGATCCAGAGGCCTGACTTAACTCGGAAAAAAAGGTTTTTCGACCTCGAGCCGTTACCTATCTATATTCTATCGCTACCACAGCACAGTCCTGGGTACATAGAATCCGAAAAGCAGATGGGCGTAATAACGACCTATACGCCTATAGGCTGTTCTTGGTGCGGTGTCCTCAATTTAAATTCGCTGGGTGGAGAGCGGAGCCAAACAATCAAAAGAACTCGGAAAAGCCAGAAACCTTAAGGGTGTGGCGATTAAAGGTTTCACTACCTAGCAAGGAAATCCAGAAGGAATTAGATACAAATAAAACGATCTCACACCTACGGTTATCTACCAGTAGTCGAAGAGTCTTGTTAGGTGGATCAAGTGTAATAAGATTTAAAAACGCAGCAGGGCCCTTGTGATACATTGGCCGGAAGGCAACGACTTACCGCGTCCAGCGACAGGGTGGCAAAATTTCATGAAACATAAAATCCTGAAATTCCTCGTGAAATATTTCTTGCAATTTCAGAAACTCATGAAAGATATCGGAAAATACCGGTTCCTTTTCATTATTCGTAAAATGTAAAAATTGTGACTTCCTTCTGTTTTTGTGAGTTCGAGTGCGGGTCGCATACTCTAGCCCTTGAAAAATATGACGTATTTCACAGCCTCGTGAAATTTCATGAAATGCTCCGCTGAAATTTCCAATTTCGTATTTCTTTCTTACGTTTCACGCCATCCTGACCGGCGATTCGTTGCTCTCGCGGAAGTGTGGCAACGAGCCCGGCTCTCAAAACTGGATTCGACGTCGCCCCATTGATAAATGTGCCGGCGCTAATTACCCAGATAACGATCGGGGGGGCTGAAAGAAGAAGAAGCGCGTCGAGTACTACTCAACCCCCACCGCGGGGGGAGGGGGGTGGGCGAACCCGAGCTCGCGAGAAAGCTCTCAAACTTGCCAATCCACGACAGGCTCAGCCGGATCCTCCCTCCCTGACCGTGGTTTCAGGTACTTGAGCCCCCCCCCCCTCCCCTCCCCTCACTCCGCCCGACGACACGGCTAATTATCGGTTCGGGGGACGATTCGGATACGAGGGGGCTTGCCAATGCAACAGAGCGTGACGCATCGTAAAACCGCATAAGTACCTCCGGGGTCTCCCCTGCGTTACGTGATTTTTTTTGATCGGCGGTCGTAGGGCTGAACTTACCTGAGGTGCACTACTCCGCTGTGCTAAGGAAAAACGCCGTATAAACCGTCAGACGTTGCCAAATTTCCTCTCATTCAGGGTTATTCAAAAATCACGCACCACTGGCCCTAACTTTAGTTCTAATTATGATACCGATTTGCGGTTTAAGACGTTTTTCCTCATATCAAGGGGGGGGAGGGGGGACTTTTTTAGGCTTTTTCCAGTTTTTGATCTCCTCGGGGGAGGGGGTACCTCAAAAATTGCAAATAACCACCCTCCTCATGGCAAGTGGTGCGTGACTTTTGAATAACCCTGTATAACTAGAATTTCCTGGTAAATTTATGAACATTTTCCCTCCTCATTGTTCAGATGTTCAGTTTACAATTTCATCTAAAGATCCTGAAAATTTAAAAGAAAAATATGCATAACTTTCCTCAATAATACACATTTTATCGGAGGAAATTCGGCAACTTTTGAATGTTTATACGGCGTTTTTCCTCATAGCACGGCAGTATTGATTTGCTGAGCAGAAACATCGTATTAACATTGTGGCGTTGTCGAATTTCCTGCGGTAAGATACCAATTTGCTTGAAGACTTGTGAGTTTTTTGCGGATTTTTCTTGGTGTCCGTGGAAATATTAGAGAAAAAGTGCATTCACTCTCTACCAAGTGGTGGGAAAAAGAAATGATAAGAATGCAGCGATTTTTTCGCACATTATTTTAGAGTACCCGTGTACAACTTCCAATAATTCATGTTCAAATAATTTTTCTCGACTTAAAGTTTTTGAAGGGAGTAAATGTGCGACTAGGTGAAATGTAAACCAACCTGAACTCATTTTTTGTTGTTCCATCCAACCCTTGAGCAATAGGATGCTACGCATTATTCAAAATGGCCGATGCCAACCCGGCAAAACACATGCGACGTGACGGTATTATTTCAACCGACTTGTTTCTATTAACGTTTTCCTTGCGTTGACGAAGACCATGGTAGTTGCTCTCGATTTCCGCGCGGAAGCGTCGTCCATGTTGAATATCACGTAGCATCCTAGTGCGCAGTTGAATGGAACGAATCTTCTCACGACAAGATCACCTGTGCACCGGAAAAAAAAACACATTTGATCTTCTTGAGTCCAGACTCTTTAAAACATCGACAAGAAAAAGTACTCTTGATTCAGTCAGAATCCAGCCTAAATCAAGAACTAAGCCTCCTAATTTAAGCGGATTTCGTTTTGATTCAAGCAAAAATCCGATTGAATCGAGATTATTTTTTCTTGCCAATGTTTTCAAGAGTCAGGAGTCTAGATCCGATGTGTTTTTTTTCCCAGTGTAATTCTTGGCGGCAAAAAGATTCTTTTTTTTTTTTCAGTGATTTTTTTACAAGAATCAACTCATTTTTTTTCTTTAGCTGCAGTTTGCAACAAACCTAACAAACCGCGGGACCTAAGATGTCCTCCTCATGATGCCGTGTTAAGAATTCTATTAAATCTCCCTCAATCACTATGTAAACCGCATGGAGCCCTTTAGGAAGGAAGCGGTCTAAGGACTGACTATGAACACGACCCTAATACACAGATATTCGGCAGAACAATGGGCGTCGTCTCGAGTATTCACTATACCTTTTCCGCGATGCACTCGGAAATCGCCTTCAATTCAGAGAGTATACTTCCCGAGCGCCGCAGAGTTCGAATAGTTGTATCACAGACGCAATTCATTTCTCGCAGGGGCACTCGAAAGTCAAATTTCTTTCTTTACAACTTTACAACGTTCAAATTCGGCGTGCACTGGAAAAAAAAACACATTGGATCTGGAGTCCAGATTCTTAAAAACATCGACAAGAAAAAATACTCTTGATTCAATCGGATTTTAACTGAAATCAAGAACCATGCCCTCTAATTTAAGCAGATTTCGTTTTGATTCAAGCAAAAATCCGATTGAATCGAGATTATCTTTTCTTGCCAATGTTTTCAAGAGTCAGGAATCTAGACCCGATGTGTTTTTTTTCCAGTGTACTTCTTGGCGGCAAAAATATTTTTTTTTTTCAGTGATTTTTTACAAGAATCATTGCATTTTTTTTCTCTAGCTGCAGTTTGCAACAAACCAATCGAGAGAAGGCAACACCTGAGGCTCATACGTTGTTCCTCTCGAGCGCAACGGACCAACTCGTGGGGTTCTAGATATTGAGACCGTATTTTAAGTGCTGTCGTGTTATGGAAGAGGACCCTAACTCCCCGCGGAAATGAGCCACGGTGCCTATGAGCGCCCACGTGTTTCCAGGCTCATCTCGCAACTTGAGTTAATAGTCTTGTCCGTAGAGCGACAGAGCAAGACTCGTTGTTCGAAGAGGTTGAGCTTGATGATGCCCTCAACCCCGAGTCCCTCGTCTCGCCCTTGGTTATTTCCGACGTAAGGACTCATCTCAATTTCCGTAGGATTCGCGGAAAGCATAGAGGTATATGTAGGACAGGGCTCGTGTTGAAATAGACTCAATTACTCTATAGGAGCGACGATTTTCACTGACTCGGAGTTTCGAAGTTGCTGAGCGAATTAAGTGGAAATATGCCGGGAATTCGCGAACCCTACTGCCGTGCTAAAGAAAAACGCCGTAAGAGTATTCGAATGTTGCCAAATTCCCTCTCGGAAAATATCCAACTTTTAAGAAAGTCATGCATGTTTCTCCTTGTAACTATCAGATGTTGTATATCAAATTACGAGCAAAATTCTTTGAAAAATCGGAAGGAAGATATGAATCCAAATCCCGAAAATTTGTGATTCGTGGAAGAGAATTTGGCATCGCCTGGTGGCTCGTACGGTATTCTGCCTCAGCACGGCGGAGCACTACTCCACCGCCCACAAAAGGTGTTTAATCCTGTTCTGAAGATGTTGCATTCGATTTGTCAGAGCCGAAGCCAAGTCAGCGGGCACTGTTTCCGCCAGGGTGAATTTAGGGCCGGGCGGATTTGAACGGGAGAGCTACGAGTCGCTTGCATTGTGCTGCGATTATCTATTAATTAATCTCGTATTGAGCACCACCCAAAGCTCTTTAAACGTTAGTAAATCTCAAAATTTAAGGTGATTTCCTGGTCTCCGACGTAAATAACCTAGTTGCTGATCGTCGTATTTAATTTACTAACTAACTATCTTAACTGCGATGTTTCATAATCGCCTCTGTTGAGCTGAACGTTTCAACTTAATTTGTGCAGCAAGAGTCTACCGTCCATAGCAAAACCGCCGTAACTCCACACCAAATGTTTTCCTTTGTCAAGCACTTACTGCTCAATTACAAGAAAATTCAATTGCCCTTAGATTATCGCCTTCAATTCAGAGAGTATACTTCCCGAGCGCCGCCGAGTTCGAATAGTTGTATCACAGACGCAGTTCATTTCTTGCAGGGGCACACTAAAGTCAAATTTGTTTTTTACAACTTTACAACGTTCAAATTCGGCGTGCACTGGAAGAAAGACACATTGGATCTTGAGTCCAGATTCTTGAAAACATTGACAAGAAAATGGCCTCTTGATTCTATCAGATTTAAGCTCAAATCAAAAGGAAACCCGCTCTAATTTAGAAGCTTGGTTCTTGATTTAAGCTTAAATCTGATTGAATCAAGAGTATTTTTTCTTGTCGATGTTTTTAAGAGTCTGGACTCTAGATCCAATGTTTTTTTTTTTTTTTTTTCCAGTGCATTTTTAGTTCCAATGGTGTGCGGAATTGTATGGAAAAAATGACGGATGAATATCCGTTGGGTTTTTTGTGAAACAGCATTTTGTCAAAAAAAATAGAAAACGTGTTGAATGGAGTTACGGCGTTTTTACTTTGGATGGCGGAAGTGAACTTTGAGGCGTCTAACACATTTTGCAAGTTCCCCTTAAAATTTTGGCCCAAAGCGGATCTATGGCGCCTTTAGTGGCACCCCACTTGGCTGTTTTTCCTCCATACAATTGCATTCTTGCTAATTTTTACAAGAAAAGTAAGAAAATAATCGAGGTACCTATCGGAAACATTTTGCTATTTTCACGCGTATAATTTTTCCGGAAAACGGCGCGATAACACCCATAGCAGCATATTTCGGCTGTTCTTCCCTTATGAATTTTTTAACCCTAAAATTTAACCATAAATATGGAAACACGAAATTTTACAGTCGAATCAAACTGTCCATTTTCTATAGTTTTATTTCAAGGTTCTCATGAGAGATTATCTGGGGGAAAACAGGTGAAATGTGCTTCTATGAATCTACAATGAAAAGAAATCAATTTATCGGAAACATTTTGCAATTTTCACACATATAATTTTGCTGAACACAGATCGGTAACACGTTTAGCAGCACATTTTGGCCGTTTTCCCCAGATGAATTTTTTAATAATGTAATTTAAGCAACAATAATAAAAATTAAAGCAACAATATTAAAAAATGAAAGGTATAAAAAAAGGCGAATATTTTAAACTACGATAGCCCAAAATATAGGGAGAAAATATCTGTACTCGATCCTCTCACGTGATGTACACATCATCACGAAACACACCAACCCTTATCAACGTTAATCCATTCATACCAATATTGACATTTTCAGAAATTCTCTTTCCACTCCCAGCGACTTTGAAACAACGCTCGGTGCTGCACTTTCAATCGCAATGCCTAGGTAATTAGTTTGCGACAGCTTGAAGTATAATTTCGAGAGCCTTGTCAGCTCAGCCGTATGGACGACGAATCGGGACACGGAGAAAAGCCATCAGCCCAATAACTTCTGAACCTTGGCACCCGTTGTTGGTAATGACACTTACTCGGCCCAAAACGTTTTCGACTGGCGTCTTTTTCGCACGTCAAGACATTCAATTAATTTCAGTATTTTCCACGCGGCAAAGGCAGCCGTCCCAAAACCCATGAGCCGTGCCCGGCGTCATGAAGAACCGACTCCACGGTCCATGGGGTCTGTGGACTTTCGCCCTTTTTGTATGTCTCAGATGTCACCGAGAGTAAAAGTTACGTGGGCAGATCGGAAAGCCTCATTGAAATATTCATCGCGGAAGGATCGAGGAGTTTCGCTTTCGTAGAAAACTGCTTCTTTTTCGACGAGGAACCGCAAATCTTTGGCTCTCTCTGAAAATACACCGTCCCTATTCAAAGCAGCCGTTGCACCAAGTTCAACGATGATTTCTGGGAATCTTACCCAAGGAGCGCAGCCGATAATTTAAGTTTTCATTGAACCGGGCGAAATAGTTCGCCGAAAATAGCTCACTCGTGAGAACTTGAATAAGTTCCAAACGACTCAAGATCACTCAAAATGACTCTGTACTTTCCTCTCATTTCGGCCGACCCTATTCACCACGTGGTCCGAGCAATTATTTATATAACAGTTACCGGTATAATTTTGTCCGTACAAATCTGGGGGAAAAATCCGGGAACGCTGAGAGTCTCACTATTTTGTAGCATACTGTAAAACTTTTAACACTTTATCGGCACTATGAACACTAATTCTCTATACAAGTGAAACTTTCTCGCAAACCGATTATAATTAGGTGACTTACTTTTTTATTATTCTTTACGCACAATGGTCATTTCGGGCAGGCCGCCCATCTTCGAGACTAATAAAAAAGCAAGTCATATAACTATAATCACTTTGCGAAAAAGTTTCATTTGTATAGAAAATTAGTGCTGAGAGTTTCAGTTTTTGGGCTAAGTGAGCGACGCAGCCGATCATAGGACGTAACCTATCAGGCACACATTATTTTTTTTATGAAAAGATAAAGAAATCGAAATTTTTGTCGTAGTTCATCAGACCTAGTGCAGTAAATCCGACTAAGCCAACCACGGCATGACTCCAACGTAACGGGTACGTAACGTAACGTAAGGGGTGTGATCCGTGCTCCTGCGGTTTTAACATTCATCATCGAAATGACGTGACGAATGAAAATAAGGAGAGGGTTATCAGAAACCAATCTGAAAGCGCAAATTGAACTTCGAAGTTTAAAACTTGCAAGGCTTCGCCGAGCAGAAGAATCCGGCGTAGATAATAAAGACGGAGATGAAACTTGTCAAATGTCTGGAAAGTTGACGAGTTTTCCATGACTTTTCGTCGTCGATTCACTGATAAACAGGAGATTCGACAACTCACTAGGGAGCCAATCAAAAACATCGGCACTACTAGTCTTCCTCTTAATGCATCCCGGACAGAATGGACTACATTTTATTGAAAGAAATCACGGTTTCTGGCTAATTATGAAAGCACACTTCTGCGTAAGAAAACTCATACACATGAGCAGGGTTGCTACAGCCAGGAACGACGGGGAAATGTCGGAGGATTGTAAAAAGTCAGGGGAAATGACGAGAATGTAAGGGCAAATTTGTTAAATCACCTTCGTTTGATTTTTAGAATAGGTTTGAGGTTTCGAACATCAAATGCCCGGGAACTATTTTCAGTCATACCTCGTCATACCATTGTCAGGGAATTTCATTTTCCAAAGTATAGGGCAACCCTGTACACAAGGTATTTTTAAAATGAGCCATATATTTACAGTGGTTCTTTTTTTCGAAATGTAGGAGAGCTAGACGAAGCTAGAACTCAAAACCAACGAATCGCCGGTTATTACGTGTCACCATATCTGGAAAAGCCAATGAAAGCCCATACATATGTTGTTTCCAAGTTGATCTATGTTTGTATATTATAGAGTTCCTTTTTGCAAATAATGTAGTTCAAATGAGAACTAGACGAAGCTAGAACTCAAAATCAACGGTTCACCGGATGCTTTGTGTCACCAGGTCTAGAAAACCTAACAAATTGGGAACCGCTAGGGAAATCTATCAAAAATACTGAACTTTTTAAAAATTTTGTAATGACATCTGGAAAAAACATCTGTACCGTCTGCATATTTCAGCAATTAATAGTGCAATAGCGAAGAATTTTTAAAACGCAAGTAATGGCTCATCTTAATTTTAGTTCGTGTGCATATTCAATAAACCTCTGAGTTAGTTGTAATTTGACACACTTCCACAGTTTTAAGAGTTACTTCGCCTGGCTCATTTTAGAAACACACTTGTGCCATTGACTTTCTCACTTTCTCATGCAGATGATGGAATTTCAAGATGAACTGGGAATGGTAATTCCCTATTGAAAAATGTAGGTAGTCCAATTGTCATTAGAACCTCGACTTTAGATGACCTTGCTACAGAAGCTTTCTTCAGGTATTCCAACACGCGTAGGAGGAACCTTTGAGTTATTTTTCCTTGTCTGTTTGAATGGCTAGCGTTAAAAAAAATATCGCTCAGGTAGGCGTGTTTTTTTAACATTCAAAGAAGCTTTTTTGGACCTCCCTCGAACCTTAAGTAAATCACAGAATCCTATTACCTTAAAAAAACATCGGTCGAGTGTTGGAAGATTCTGACAAGCAAATTTTCTTTTAATGTGTGCATATACGCAGCGTTTTGACGCCTATTCTCCGTGCAAGCTGGTATGGAAAGAGCTAAATGCCCTGAGTATACGTTTAATAATTTTTTGTCCTAAATAGTATTTCGTGAAAGTGTTATTAAGTAGCATAATGGGCCTGTTGCAAACTTTTGCTAGAGCAGAATAAAGAGTTGTTTCCCATAGATAATGCCTCAAAAATCACGATGAGCGCATCGGCAAAGTCAGAAATGCACTCATAAATTCACAATCTGCGTGAGAAATTTGCGTTATTTTGAGCTTCCCGCTTCAAAAACGATACTACTGCACAGGTGAACATTTTGTTAGAGGAGTCGCTCCATCGTCGGCAATATTCATCATGACCGACGCTTGCGCAGTTCCTCGCGTAATTCGAGGAGAACTCAAGGTCAATTAAGGCGGGCGAGGAAAATATGAACGTAAAAACGCCGATTGTTATCTGGTTTAATCCTGTTTAAGTGTTATCTCGTTCCATCACACGTGTTTTGGCGGACTGGCGTCGGCCATGATGAGTATTGCCGCCAATGGAACGACTCCTCTAACAAAATGTTCACCTGTGCCGTAGTATCGTTTTTGAAGCGGGAAGCTCAAAAAATCGCAAATTTCTTACGCAGATTGTGAAGTTATGAGTGCATTTCAGACTTTGCCGATGCGCTCATCGTGATTTTTGAGGCATTGTCTGTAGGAAACAACTCTTAGTTTTGCTCTAGCAAAAGTTTGCAACAGGCCCATTGACTTAATTATATGTGCATATGTATTATGGAATGGAAAGGCTCATTAAGGACGTCGTCTTGAAAACTTCACCATCATTTGGAATAAATTCTGAATTTATCAGGAATCGGGCAAAATACAAAATTTGTACGGCGCTTCTCCTTAGCATGACAGTATGTACCACCAAGCAGCGATCTTATTTCATTGCTTAAAATTTAAAAAATACTAATTCTTTTCAATAAAATATCTAAAATCAAAACTTTTCCGTTCATTCAGGTCACTTCATATGTTAATCATTTAAACTGATAAAACCGTGAAATTTCTTTTTTACCATTTACTGTGTTAAATGACTTGTCTCAATACGTCGAAGAATGACCGTCGATTCGTACATAGCTCATTTCACGTTAAGTTCCACGAAATTAACATTTTTACCTCTAAATACTGTTTTACCGACTCTCTCACTCTTCATCCTTTTTAACTCCTAATTTACGTGCTGAACACTAATATTTCAAATGGACCACATCATGCAAGTAGGAACTACAACCCCCAGCCCATTATAGATGCAATGTATGTGCCATTAGTTCCCCCGTTTTGTGTACGAGTCAGAAATTGTAGTTTTGCATATCCAAAATAAATCGTTCAAAAATGAACAATTTATTGGGGGAAATTTTTGCAAGTGTTGAAAGAACGTACGGCGCGGCGCTTTTCCTTAGCTCAGCACAGCAGTATGGTTTGCGGGTGAACGGTGCACTCCTCCGAACGCGGTGTATGCTATGGCAGGCGAAGCATAGGCAATTTGCACGTCTGAGAACGTATGCCTAACGGTGTAGAGCTTGAAGTATTTATACGATGTCGCAGGCGCTATACACGTTCTGCGCAGACGCGCCTTTTGTCGTTACCTGAAATATATATTTGCTAGGCTCGAAATGCTACGCATGAGCTTCGCAAAAGAACTACAGTCGACAGAAGTCTTCAATTTCATTTGAAAGTGGCTTTATATGTCGTTTTGTTCAAAAAAATAGTACCTAACCTCAGACAAGGATGTTCGGATTAAGGTTGGAAAAGCTGACAAAGAGAAAATTCCTAAAAAATTCACTTTTCATTGCCATTTGGTGCGCAAGAGAATACAAAATCTCTCACCAAAGACCCGTTCCCGCAGATTCCTAAATTGACTTTTGAGGCTACGTTTTCATGTGGAACCAATCGACATCGATACAATCTCACCTGTTATACTTATCGAATCCGATCTTTATTTCTACAGCGTTCTGCGTTGGATTCGGAGAAGGAGCGTTTCGAGACACTCGGTCTCTGCCCATCTGATGGTCCATTTTGCCGAGCACTTTGCCGCCACGTAATCCGACACGCTAAGCTGACATTCGTATCGTCAATATCCAGATTATGAAAAGAGAAGTACCGCGGACGGAGTTGCGCGATTACAGCTCACCGATGTTTCTGCTCAGACATCGCCGCTTTTGAACTTGGCAGAATTCTGCCGTCCCAAGGGAAAACGGCGTTTGAGCATTCGAATGTTGCCAAACTTCCTCCTAAGAAATATTTATTTTTCAAGTAAAGTATGGATATATTCTTCCTTGAAATTTTCAGACATTTCAGATCGAATTTGGAACAAAATCATCTGAAAAATCGGAAGAGAAATTTTTCACCAATTTTCCTGAAAATTCTTGATTTATTGAAAGAAAATTGGCAACGCCTAGTGGTTCTTGCGGCGTTCTTGCTCAGCGCGGCAGAATTGCAGACCTTCAAGCAATCTAGAGCAGAATAACGAGTCCCGATTCCGGGAATTTCAATCACGCGTCGAAAGTTTTCTTACATCTGCGAAAAAGTTTTATAAATTATTATTTAGTGAAAAGGTCCTCATAGGGAACGTGGGTTGTCCGCGTTTTCATCGAAATTCAGGATTCACGGAATGTAATCGAATGAAGGTAGTTCAAACCTGCATGAGCTCCTGTAATTTAGTAATTTATAAATACTGCTCGCTTGTCATGGATGAGCAGGATACACGGGGGAAAGGTCTTGCTGATGTAACTACTAAATTATTAGAAAAATGATTCCGACGTATGTTAATGTAGATTTAATAATCAAATATTTCTAAAATCAGCAAGACAACTTTTTTCCGTGTGTTAACAAATATTTACAATTCCCTGTGGGGGTATGAAAACCGGTGGCAAGTCATTTTTCCTAAAACATTTTTTCCTACTGCAATTTTTCCTAATACTTTTTTCCTACTCGTTTTTTGTCCCATCACAGTTAGTCCTATGAGTGAGATGTCCTACTGGCTTTTTTCCTAGGGGCATTTGTCCTAAATTCAATTTTAAAACTAGGGGATCGAGAAAGTAAAAAAACAACATAGGTACCTCAAAAGTTAAATTTGTGGCCGCATGCCCGTAAGTAGTGGAGCTTCATCCTCCTCCTTCTAATGAGGGTATAGAAGGCTCAGCTTGAGATGTCTCCTGTTCACGCGCTTATATTCAGCTCGCTAAGAAAACTTTACTCTTTCTGAAAAATGTCCCTCTACTCTACACATGTTTACGTTTCAATTATTATTGGATTATTGGGACAAACACCCTTAGGAAAAAAGCCAGTGGGACATCTCACTCGTAGGACTTACTGTAATGGGACAAAAAACGAATAGGAAAAAAGTATTAGGAAAACCTGATGTAGGAAAAACAAATTAGGAAAAATGACCTAGCACCTGAAAACCTCTTAAATCAGTGGTATCAAACGACAACTTCAAAACACATCATTGGAGAAAAAAGGGAAGTCGATTTAACATTCTGGATGTAAAACGAGTTTGCGAGAACTCACAAAACGTGGAATTAACCGCTATAGCAGTCGCTTTAGAAATGTCAAGATGTAGGAGTAATTGCTGTGGCGGCTAATTCACCATTTTGTTAGTTCTCGCGAACTCTTTTTACATCCAGAATGTTAAATCAACTTCACTTTTTTTCCGGTGATCTTTTACGCCCGACACTGAGAAAATCGTTTCACCTTTTTAGGTTTATTTCTTGAAACGACGGAATTGAAAAGCAATCTCTCCGAGCCTCTCAGTTCAGATTCTTCGAATCCACGCATAACCTTTATTTTTCCATTTTCGTGTACAAAATTTACTAAATTGCAAAACCATTTGAAAAATGACCATTCAGATTTTTTAAATCCAGACACGACCGTATTTTGCCGTAAGTAGATTACTAATCCATTTTACCGATTTTGTGTCAAGAGAGATGAAATAGAACATTACAAGTTCAGTGAGTTTGCGCTTAAGCTTTTCCAGCAGTGCAATCCCGTAGGTGGATTCGAAATTTATGTAGCGTCAGGATCAATTCATCTGATGTCACGTTCGTCAGAAAATGCACCGAAACCCTTAAAATCTGTAGCTTCTAGCTTTAATTTTAAAAAATTGTTTTTTGCTTTCGAATGCGCTATTCACGTAATTTCTAGTGGTGATTTTCAGATTCTTAAGCTCTTTTTACGGTTATGAGATGGAAAACACGTACCAGACGTTTCAACATGACACCGTTGTCATCATCAGCGGATAAGGATTAACTAGAGGGTTGTCACAGTCAGGGAGAATGACAAAAATGTCATAGGGAAAAATTATCAAGTCACCTTCATTTGCTTTTTAGAATGGGTTAGACGTTTCGAACGGCTCATTTTGCCTAATACTATCTCTATTCATGTCTTTTCACCAATTAGCATATCTGCAATTGTCAGTGGAATTTCACCGAAATGTGTTAGGGAATTTCATTTTCTTAATTCTGTAGCAACCCTGTAACAATTGAATAAGAAAAATGGCCAAGGCAGGTTGGCAAGGTATTACATCATTAGAACGAGCAGTCAAAACAACTCCCGGTGAAAATACAAAATAAGCAGAATGTATAGAAACAGTCAAGAGTTCAAGCAAAGAGAATTGTAACCTCAACTGAGGTATACACAATTTTTATAGGATTTCACATGCAACGCATTGTGTGGTGCAATAGAGGGAACATTCCTAAGTTGCTAAGTTACTAAGTTGAGTCTATCGAGCATTGACCTTAGGCGACAGTGAGGCAAATTCAGGAACGCTCGTAACGTCATTTTCCGAAGTGTGCGTCCTTGAAAACACCAAAAATCAACAGCAAATCAAATACCCACCAAAATACCCCCTACCTCCAAGTTTCAGCTACTTACGACTGAACAAAAGAGTCACATCAGCAGAGGAAGAAAATGGCAACTTTGGAAGCGCATAGCTCACTCATGAAGCGTTTTTCGGCGTATGAGTGTCGGAAAAAAAGTCATATTTTGAACCGAAAATGGATCCTGAAAGTTAAGTACGATAACTTGCGGACACCCTGTCTAACTAGCTTTGAACAACTTGTGCAACCACTTGTATCTGCACGCCCTCCATCGTGATGAGATATGGACGTGTTTCTGGCAGACGGAACTTTGTGCACTATAAGACATGAGCCCTGAGACCCATAAGGATATATGCATAACAAAGCTCACGTCATAATGCACATAGTTCCGTTTTGCAGAAATGCGTCCATATAGCGTTAGGTTAGGGACCTTTTTAAGAGAGGAGGGGATCGCGAATCGGGAGACCATCTTTCTTTGCTCTTTTCACAGTCGGCTGGGCCGGACAGAGCTATACACAGTAAGTCATAATTTCGGGGCAGCGCGTAACGCAGCTCCATTAGTTAGCTTCTCTTGTTCTCCCCGTCACGCTCCGGCTGTCCCGCCCTGTAATCCCTCTCCGTGACGTTGTCAAACTGCTCCGCTAAAGTTCAACTTTCGAAAGTTCTCCGGCTTACTTTCGCTGTCCGGAATTGAATCAGCGAGATCGCAAACACACCAACTCGGTAACTCGAAAATGCTCAATTTTCATTAAAGTCTGTCAATCTTTTTAAAGGTCATTGAAATTAGCGCATCCGTTTCAACTTGGACCTCTAAAATGTCTTAAGTGCTTATATTTCGGCACCAAAAATCTGTTTCTTTGACCGATTTCTTCATCTACTGTGCAGTTTCGAGTTCGGCTTGATTACTTTCATTTTTCCGAGTTGGTGTGTTTTCGTTCTCACTGTTTCAATTTTAGTGTGCCACGACAGAGATTTATTCCATTAAATTCTTATATGCGAGAAGGTTTTTCAATTTGCACTTGTACTTCTCGGGATTGATGACAATTACGATCGGCAATAATCAGTTCTGCGGGTCGATTATTTGAATTGATAGACAAAGCTGTAGACCAAGAAGACATAAGGAGTATAGAGCGATCCTATTGGTTGAAATGTGTGATTCTTATTGACTAACGAGGTAAATGATGGACTAACTATGGATGGGGTCTGTCGTGGGTTGCCGTTAGTCTATTACCTGCGTCCTTCGTCCATTGCAACCGCCCGCTTCCACCAATAGGATCCCTCCATGTCCTTTTTGCCTTCTTTGTCTATTGCTTTGTCTACCAATCTCAATAATCAGCCCTCTGGTGTGCAGGTATACACTGGAAAAAAAAAAAATTAGATCTAGAGTCCAGACTCTTGAAAACATTGACAAGAAAAAAAAACTCTTGATTCAATCAGATTTTTGCTTACATCTAAAGGAAATCCGCTCAAATTAAGAGGATTGGTTCTTGATCTAAGCAAAAATCCGATTGAATCAAGAGTATTTTTTCTCGTCGATGTTTTTAAGAGTCTGAACTCTAGATCCAATGTGTTTCTTTTTTCCAGTGTAGTTGCTATGAGATGGTAAATCTTGTAATTTCTCATCCTGGATTTTGCTGTTTACGTGTCAATGGGAAAGTTGTCACGTTCAACTTCAGACACATGTTCTAACATTCGATATGAATGCATTTGTTTGGCGCTCAGAGCTTTCGTTGACTAAACCTATCGCACAACGTCAACAACTCATCTTGATTGTCTTGCCCTGGTAGCGTAACGTTACCAGCTCATCTTGATTGTCTTGCTCTGGTAGCGTAACGTTAACAAGCGCTAGATGCATTCTACATTCATAGGAAGAAACCCTCGGGCGCGGCTTAGTTTCCCGGAAGATTTCAAGTATACCGGAGTAGGTCGAGTTCCCTGAAAACGATCCAATTTAATATGCCCGAGCTCCTCGGATAATCCGCCTCATCGTTAATTTAATAAATCTCTCGGTAAAAACTCAAAGAATCCCTGCCGGAAACAGGAAGAATAGGCGAAGCTGTTCTTCAAAGTCGGAAACACTGTTTCTCCCTCATCTAATTGTATGTTAAACAATCGATTCTTCGCGAGGCAGATTGTTTCCTCACCTAAAATCGATATTTTAATGGGCTTTAATGGAAGAAGAATCGTCACTGCGAATAAGTGTCTTTTTAATACCACGCCCGCACCAACAATCGAGGACCGTATTTTAAATCGTTAAAATGCCGTTCCATTTAAGTTGAAAATCATTGACCGCATGAGAAAGTCGCCGATAACATCAAGCACGTACTCCACACCGAATTTGAACGTTGTAAAGCTGTGGAGAAACCAATTTGACTTCAGTGTGCCCCTGCGAGAAATGAACTGCGTCTGTGATACAACTATTCGAACTCGGCGGCGCTCGGGAAGTATACTCTCTGAATTGAAGGCGATTTCCGAGTGCATCGCGGAAAAGGTATAGTGAATACTCGAGACTACACCCATTGTTCTGCCGAACAACTGTGTATTAGAGGGTCGTATTCATAGTCGGTCCTTAGACCGTTTCCTTCCTAAAAGGCCCCATGCGGTTTACAGAGTGATTAAGGGAGATTTATTAAAATTCTTAACACAGCATCATGAAGAGGACAACTTTTACGGAATACGAGTAAATTGCAACAGTCCAACTTGGAAAGTGGACTCTTGCGAGGAATTACAATGATTTGCATCTGTATAAAAGTAAGAATACAGAAGAAAAACATTAACCGGTTTTGAACATGTTGAGGTAGGTATATACATATCTTAAATTATTCAAAAATCATGGAATGCCCTCTTCCTTATTTTTCTTTTTTTTCTGTAGAGGTAAATCATTTCAATTCCTTGCAAGGGTCTACTCCCAAAGTTGTACTGATGAAAAATCCTTTTCTAATTCGTAAAGAATGTCCTTTTTGGTTACGATGTCAAAGATTTCCTCGAACCTCCCTTATTCACAATGTAAACTCTCTAGGGGCCTCCTAAAGGAAGGGGCTGCTGTAAAAATTGCAGCGCCTCTGAAAAAGACCCCAAGCAAGGTATTAGGGTGAGGCAGAAGTTCAGTTAGGTGATTGACACTAATTTTCGCCTAATGATGGTCGACGACCAGCTTGTTGAGTGAAAAAGCATATTAAACCCTAATCGTGACTGATAAGTAAAGGTGAGCACTTTGCTAGGCGAGTTATTTCGAATTAGGTCAGGATTGCTAAACAGGTTGCTCTATTCTTGAGTCAACAATCATCATCACGCGAATCTTAGCGTCGACCCCCGACGGAAACTCATATACACTCCCGGAGTGATTTCAGTGGGGAGCCGTAAAATTCTACGCTCTCCGGCCGGAACGTGGCAACTGCTCTTTGTGTCATCAACTCGCAGCGAAAGTGTTCGGATTGTCTTGTTTTGTGGGCGCTCCTCAACTCGGATTTTTCTCGGTCGCTGATCTTCGTCTTCGGGTGAAATAATGACCTCTGACTGTCAACAGCCGGTTCGCCTTTCAGGGAACTGGAACTTACCACCACTGCGCTGTCGTGCTAAGGAAAAACGCCGTATGAACTTTCGAGAGTTGCCAAGTTTCTTCCATTAAAATGCTCAGTTTTGAGGAGCGTTTTGAATATTATTGATCGAAATATTTAGGTAATTTAGATCTGATCACAAATTAAATTCCCTAAAAAAACTCTAATTAAAATTTTCACAAATTTCCCAGATAATAATATTTTATTGTAGGGAATGTAGCAACGCCTGAAGGCTCATACGGTGTTTTTCCTTAGCATGGCAGTGTTGATCTCTTATTCGGGGGATTAGGACGCGGCAAGAACATCCTCGTGGAATCATTTTGCAACGCCTCCTGCAATGTCATAGGAGGTTTTAAGACTGATCCAGTTATCATTAATTTTATTTATTTATTAAAGAATTTTGTGGGCAGGCGTGTACTACCCATGGTAAGGCATAATATTCACGCCTTTTTCACTAGGGCTGTCTACCCTCGATTTTACTTCTCATTCAATTTTACCGAAACATGATCATAAATGTTAGTAAATAGTAGGAATTTCAACAGCTCCTTACAAAGGTACTTACATGACAATGTGGGTCTGCTTCATATTTTGAATGCTCGGAAGGGAAATACAAAAAAATCAAAACATAATCACAAAAATCAATTAAAATGAATCAGGAAAACTTCACTAGTGAGAAAAGAAATCTATTAATTCACATTGGAATAATCTGTAACACTGAACGTACGAACGAATTCATTCATTTATCAGCAACGCAGTTTCAAACCTGACAGTAAAACTTCGAACGAAAATAGATTCACAAGTACCGTACATTTCATCTATAGGTGCAGGCAGATTTGAGCGTTAATACCACTCTTCTTCATGTGCTCCTTTTAATGATTTGCCTTGTATGCTCGAATTTGTTGTAGCGTGATTTTGTGAAAAGCCTTGATACCTAATTCTTTGACGCGAAGTTGACAGAGCCGTGATTTGCTCTGCGTAAACATTCTGTTTAAGGGCTCCCCAGACCAAATAGTCCATCGGTGTTAGGTCAAGGCCTCGAGCAGGCCAGTTGATACAGCATCGCATGCCAATCGTTTGCAGAACCGCTGCGAACTCACCTATCGAAATAGTTCTTATTTAACCAATCCCTCACCTCAAGAGCGAAGTGGGCTGGGCATCCGTTTAGCTTAAAATAAAAGTCTCGTCTCTGATGCATAGTGAACTCGTCTAAAATTTCGTAGTGCTTGCGGTGTCTGAGAAATCCAGATAGTTCTCGGCATTTACAGTCTCCGGTTTAAAAAAAGGACTGACGAGTGTGTTAAGAATTATGGTAGCACAAAGACGTATCTTGAACCGGTCCGGCGGGTCGATTGTTAAATCGTTATCGAATGAAAATCGATTAATTGCATGGCCAAGATAGGGATTTATCGTTCAAGGTCATTCGATAACGATTCTACAATCGACCTTTATTGATAGATTGCATGGCCAAGGTAGGGATTAATCGATCTAGGTCATTTGATGACGATTTCGATAGACTACATGGCCAAGATAGGGATTTATCGTTCAAGGTCATTCGATAACGATTCTACAATCGACTTTTATCGATAGATTGCATGGCCAAGGTAGGGATTAATCGATCTAGGTCATTTGATGACGATTTCGATAGATTGCATGGCCATGATAGAGATTTATCGATCAAGGTCATTCGATATCGATTCTATAATCGACCCGCTGTTCGCGATGTCGGCAGCCGCGCTTCATATGCAGTTGCTCATGAATAAAGATTTACCTCGAATAAATATCCTGCAGACAGAACTCTAATTGCCACCAGGTAAATAGAAAAAGCCTTTTGACGGTACATGTGTTTTGGAGTTAGGAGCACTCGGTGTGGATATCCTCGAGCAATCTCATGAAAATAGTACCAATTTTCTGGGCTTGTTTCAGGAACGACGTATATGCTGCTAATTTTTCGATACGAATAGGCGTTTTTTGTAATGTGCTTCACGCTCGGCTATCTTTTTATTAAGTAATGCCGTCCAGTTTTCATGTTGCTCTTTTGTCCTTCCCTCAGTCATTATTTCCGGAGGAAGATGAGGTTGAGAGGCCCGTGTGTCTTGCATAGTTTCTGATGATTTGTCTTGTAATGTCGAACAAACTCGGGAAAAGACCAATGTCGTGGCGTTCTTTAATTGCGATGAATCGATTGATCTGCCATTTACACCTATGGAAAAGGATCGATAAACAGAGTGTTCGCAGTGAACATCTCAATAATCGATACCGTAGGTTTAAATGACGTAACAATCGATATATTGCAATTCACGCCACGCCACTGGAAAAGACTAGTTGAAAACTTCAAGTTTGCAGTGCAACAATTTGGATTCATAAGTAGGAGATCAACAAAAGACGCCATGAGAAAGATCCAGGAACCATACAAAAGACATATCAATGACCCTATTAAAACCTATAAAATATAGCATACGCCATAAGCCCTTTATGTAGTAATGCTTTCAATTCAGTCAATTGGGATAACTTTTTAGCTACAATAGAAAGTAGGAAGGTGCCTAAATATCTAATAAAAATACCCGAATCATATCTTAGTGAAAGATATCTAGCCTTCGAAGACTTCAACATATTAATAACATTAGGAGGTAGGACTGATAGTACGGCTTGTGATATCCGATGAAATAACGTCACCTTTTGGCCAAAGTATCACAAGCGGCATGCGACGTTTCAAAATTTCCGCCGTTATTATATTATTTTTCAGAAAAGAATTGTTGGTTGAATCTATTTGCAAAGTTCACTGAATTTATCGACAGTACAAAGAAAATTCAGTAAACTTTTCGGACAGCTTCGTTGAACAATTTCTCGGTAAAAGAAGTAAATAACGGTCGAAATTTTGAAACGTCGCATGGCGCTTGTGATACTTTGGTTGGAAGGTACCGATAAAATGTTCAAACACATCTCCCGCCGAAAAGAACGTACATATGCGGACGATATACGACGGATTATTTCGCAGTATTAGAATGTAATATTTTACTTGAATATGGTGTAATATTGGCGAAGTGCTCTCGAGACTTTCTCCACGGTACCTGTTCATTATTTTTCCCTCGACCGAAGAAGGGAGCCCGAAAACTTATGAAAAGTCTGATAAAAGTCGAAAATCAATTAGAGAGGCAGATTCGAATTTCTCACGCCCTCAGGTAAAACACGTGCCGCCCTCAAATCATATTCACGATTAGCTTGCGATTGCCTTGTCTTTCTCTGGAACGTCTTTGATCTTACTTTTATTGAAATTCAATCGAAAGAAGCGCTGAACGCCCAACGCTAACTTCCACTGAAAGATAATTACACTCGATTACAAATCCTAACAGCATGGGTGATGAATATTTTCTATTGATTATCAGACGAAAATGTTCTTCTGTTATTTCTTTTCTCCTATAATATTAACATATTGAAGCCTTCAAACAATAACTAAACATTATGATTTTAAAAATAACCGAACATAACTGTTTTAAAAAAGTAGATTTTTTTATTTCATTCGCACTGAAATAGCGCCGCCTCCAGCTGTAATTTCACCTACTCTTATTTGAGCCGTATCTCATTGGCCTGTTTGAACTGCATACAATACGGTGAGAAGAAACTTCCATTTTAAGAAGATTCTTTCGATAAGGAATCTGACAGACATTGGCACCTACTATACGCTGAATTTAGTGACAAAAATACGCCTTACGACATTTTTAACTTCTAAGCAATTCAAACTGCCTAACCCATAAATTTTAGAAACTCAAGTTTTTTCTGCTCGTGCACTCACCCATTGGTTATCCTCTTGTGATGTAATGATCTAGATACGTTCAGTGAACAAAATTCTCTACGTGAAACCGTCCATTACAAAAGGGAATTAAAGGCGCCTGTAAAGAATGTGTCATCACTTCTATAGAAAAGTATTCTATGTAAAATCTGACGCAACTATAATGGGCCTGTTGCAAACGTTTGCTAGAACAAAAATAAGAGTTGTTCCGCAAATAAAGTGTCTCAAAAATCACGATGAGCGCATCGGCAAAGTCTGAAATGCACTCCTTACTTTACAATTTGCGTTTTTTCGAGCTTCCCGCTTCAAAAACGATACTACGGAACAGGTGAACATGTCGTTAGAAAAGTCATTCCATCCAACCCCTGCTCACAAGGATATACTACGCAATATTGAACATAGCCAACGCGAATCCGCCAAAACACATGTGACGGGATGATGATTCTAATCACCTGATAACAATCGGCGTGTATACATTAACATTTTTCTCGAGTTGATAGACATTCGTCTTGATTGACCTCGTACTCTCCTCAACTTGTGCGGGGAAGCGTGGGCCATGTTGAGCAGGGATTGAATGGGAAGACTCCTCTAACGAAATGTTTACCTGTGCTGTGGTGTCCTTTTTGAAGCGGGAATCTTAAAAAAAACGCGAATTTCTTACGCAGATTGTGAAGTTACGGTTGAGCACAGGGGAGAATTTCATGAGCCGCCGGCCGCGTCACCCACCCGCGGCGCACTATGGTTCAAAACTCAAGCATGGGAAGAAATAAGGCGGATAATGACTGAAAAATCACGAGAGTTTCGTAACAGATGTTTTTTGAGTCGCTAATTTCGAATTGGACGTCAAATTGCCTACGAACTTGATGACACGCTGCGGCGCGACGCGAACGCGGACGTGCTGCCGGCTTGAAACGCCCACTGACGCCTACAAACCTAAGGAGATACTACACGCATTGCGCAATGCTTGAAGTATCCCCTTAGGTTTGTAGGCGTTTCGCGCTGGCAGCACGTCGCGGCTCTCCCGGCGGGCGGGTGGTGACCGATTTCAGGCAAGGGAAGGAAGGGCTTCCTGGCAGAGAGACTAGATCGTGTAAATTTTTTTCTTTTGATTTTCGACTTATGAAATTACACACTGATGGTAGTGTGAAGTAATGAATGAACTCTCAACGCTGGATGAAAAGTAATTTCTTACGCAAATAGTGAAAATAGGTGCATTTCAGAGTTTGCCGATGCGCTCATTGTGGTTTTGAGACACTATCTGTAAGGTGCAACTCTTATTTTTGCTCTAGCAAAAGTTTGCAGCAGGCCCATTGAACACACAAGCGGTGTTATGGAGTTTGGAGTTCGAAGTTCGAAGTTCACAAGACGCAGTTTCGAGAAAAAGCTACCTTAAATTCTTAGGGCCTTTTCTCCACGAGACGTTTCATGGGATTTGTCCCAGGGACAAATTTCACTTGCGAAGTAGGGGAAAATATCGTGTTAGTCAATACTAATCACAGTGCCAACCAAGATTCACTGTGGAGTCCCAGGAACAACTTAAAAAGAAGAGGTAGAAGAATTGTTTTGTGTTGTTTAATGGGAAAAAGCCCAGAAGTTCATTCCTGCGATTCGAACTTGGGAAAAATCCCGTAAAACGCCCCTTGGAGCGCGGAGACAACGCGTAGCTATCGCAGTCCCAGAATGCGAAAATTCAGGAAAGCAGTGCGAATCTACAACTCGCTCCAAATTGTGTGTGCTGATACCTGATGCACTACAGTGTGATGTGCTGTTCGGAAATTCTAATGAAAAGATCGTAAAATCATCATCGATCGATTGACCATCAAATCGTTCTCAACTGAGTCTTATCGATGAATAATTGAACGTCATTTTGCTATAGAGGACTACGAATTCTGGCTCACCTTATGCACATGAGAAAACAAGTGGCACTCACGTTGTTTCTAAATTGATCCAGAAATCGTCGTTCGAGACTGCAAAATGAATTTCAACACAAACCTGCTCTTCTCGGTTCAACCTGGATGTGACTTGGTTCCTTCCTCTACAACACTGGAAAAAAAACACATAGGATCTTGAGTCCAGACTCTTGAAAACATTGACAAGAAAAAATACTCTTGATTCAATCGGATTTTTGCTTGAATCAAAACGAAATCCGCTTAAATTAAGAGGCTTGGTTCTTGATTTAAGCTAGATTCTGATTGAATCAAGAGTATTTTTTCTTGTCAATGTTTTTAAGAGTGTGGGCTCTAGATCCAATGTGTTTTTTTTCCAGAGAACTCAGTCTTTGTTGAGGACTAGTATGAATTTGGCAGACGCATATTAGAACGACGATCACGTTTTCACGTTCATACTTCATGAGCTGGCCTTGCCTGCTACCGTGAAAGCGGGAATTATACGCATTTATCTCTCGAATCATTCCCGGCCCATTTTTCCAAAGACAAAAAAATGCGAAAAATCCTTTCGATCTTTGTGCACCTCATTTTCAAGTGGCGGGACAACAATAGAGGAGCACGAATAAAAGAAGGCGGATTTACTCCAATCCCGCGGCGCACAGGTAGACAAGTCAACGGAAGGTCGGACTTTATTTGGGAATTTCAAGTCTTGAATCTGCGTCAGTACAAAACGTAGAAGCTTTAAAGAGACTGGTTCGATTTTCTCGTCAAATTGTCTTTAGGGAACACTCCTTAAAATTTAAATTTTGACGAAATGAACACCTGAATTTGTAATTTTAGTGAAAAAAGTTTTACTAAAAATTTCACATTGCCTATCACCATAAGGGTGGGCGATTGACATCAAATTGACAAGCGATAAATGGAGTGAGCTCATCGGTTAAAACGAGCGGTTGCCANGGGGGGGGGGGGGGGGGGTAATAGGTCATTAGAGGGTCGGACTTGATGTGGTGTTTTTGAAAACTTGATTCGCATGGGTACAAAACGTAGGAACCTTAAAGGGACTCGATTAGTTTCCTCGTCTAATTATCTGATCGATTGATATGCCATTTAAACCTGTGAAATTTGATCGATGTACAAGGTATTCACAACGACACTTTGATAAATCGATTCACTGCCATAACTTCAAATGAGGAAATATCGATAATTGATAGTTCACACATCGCCACTGTGTCGGGTGGAATAACTCTTCCAGTGGGTGATTTCTCTGAAAACAGCATCTATTTTTGAACACTTGCGGTAGTTACGGTTGTTTTATTAAAATGTTTCGTTTCATACAAATTAGACGAATTGTTCTGTTTTGGCTGTCTCAGTGATTCAATCTGAAAGAGACAAGACGATCTTGGAAGGAACCCAGATTTTGAAAGTATGATTCTTACGGCTCTCTTCACTATCACGGCAGCGGGTTGATTGTTGAAATTTATAGACGGAGCTATAGACAAAGAAGGCAAAGGGCTAAAGGAGCGATCCTTTTGGTTGAAATTGGTGGTTGTTATAGACGAAGGGAGAAAATGATGGACTAATTGTAGGGTCTCTCGTGGAGTGCCATCAGTTGGTCTAGCACCCACCTACCTTTTTTGTCCATTGCAACCACTAGCTTCAATCAATAGGTCCTCTCCATATCAATTTTGTCTTCTATTTCTATAGTTTTGTCTATCAATTTCAACCATCAGCCTGCAGTTTTTTTCTGTCTATCACAATGTTTATAAATTTCAATAATCAGTCCGCTGTGCGGCGAACTTTAGAGTTAGGCGCGGTCACAATGCGTCACGTGGGGCGAAAGGGCTTTACTCGTTGGAATGCGATTTTTCGTCGGAGAGCGGAGCCTCGAGCTCAGCGTCAAACATGGCTTTTAAATTGGTCAAGGGTCGCAGCCGAAGCGGCGCGGCTGGCGCAACAGGTCAATAAAAATGTCCGCTTCATGGCTCTTAAGGCGAGACTTCGCTCGGAACTAGAATTGAGATTCATTTTGCTCGGAGCACGATGCCGCGGCAAAAATGATTTCTCGTCCAGCAGTGGGGATCCAGAGCTTACACGAAAATGGGACTTCAAGGTCCGTGCACTTGAGTACGCTGCAGGCAGGGTTGCCACAGTCAGGAAATACCGGGAAATGTCGGGGAATTTCAAAGTCAGGAAAAACCTGGGAATGTCAGGGAAGAAGAAGGAAATGTTAGGGAAAAATCGTGAAGTCATCTTTATATGCTTTCTGACAAATTTTGCCTGAAAACTACTTCTATCTTCGTATTTTTAACCCTGTGGCATATCTTCAATTGTCAAGGAATTTTATCCTCTAAATTCTGTGGCAATCTTGTGGAGGCCTCTCGGCCCCAAAACGTCTATAGAACACCCTTGTATGCTGTCTCATTGTATATATTCACACTGTTAAAAATCAATGATTTACTCAAATTTTACAATGATGTGATGAGTGAATAGCCGGCGTGAAAAAAAAATCCAGCGCAAATTTCGCGCCGTGCTCTGAGTGAATAGATCAGAGCGTAAATATCACCAACGACGAACGACGAATTAGTTGAGGTACCTCAAGTGGCGTGAATTCAGGGTCACCTGATACGAGCGCCGAACGGCGAAGTGGTAGCGCACTCGTCTCGTCGCCGCGACTCAAATTCGAATCCATATGCTGCGGCAGTTCCGTTTTACGTTTGCCTGTCAGATTTTCACTCCCGGCAGAGCGCGAAATTCGCGCCGAGCTTATTTTGCGCCGGATCCATGCACTCAGAGTAACAGGTGGACAAAGTAGCAACTGAGAAAGCGTGAATTTCGCGCCGGGATTTTTAACAGTGTATTTGAGGGGCTCACGAAAGTTAAAACGGGTTGTTTTTATAGACTAGGGGAAAAGGATGGGACTTGTCGAAGGGTCTCGCATAAGTTGCCATTAGACAGTCGATTACTTAACTCATTTGTTTATTGCAACTACCCGCTTCCACCAATAGGATCGATAAATGTTCCCGTAGTCTTCTTTGTCTATGGCTTTGTTGCTGCAAAATCTACACCAGAGCTTAAGGAAGCTCTCGAAGTTTAGGTTTTTCAACCCGGCAAGCCTATTTTTCAGTTCGAGTTTCGAAGAAACTCCGGGCACCAATTTCTTTTTTGAAGTATTTTACTTCAACTAAGGCTAAAATCAAACTAAAAAACTCAGATTCGCTTACGTCTAATCGCCAGACTAGTTTCGGGAGCTTCAATCGTCTCCCATCTTCAGTGGTTGTTGACTGATTTGGAATTCGTGGTCGTATTGCATGCATGTGGTTGAACTTTGGACTCCAATGCTCGGAACAGGATGTTGTCTAGTCCGTCTAAATCCTCATTTAAAACGTTCGCGCGGTGTTTAAAAATATATAACTTTTCTGCTGTGTTTAGTTGACTGGCTTTGGTGACTGATTTGAGTAATTCAGGTTTTAATTCTATGCTGTGTTTTGCCTCCCAAAAATGCTTTGCCACTGCTGATTTTGTTGTTTCTTCGTTTTTTATGTTGTACTTTGTATTTTACT
Source organism: Bemisia tabaci (assembly GCF_001854935.1). NCBI lineage: Eukaryota > Metazoa > Arthropoda > Insecta > Hemiptera > Aleyrodidae > Bemisia > Bemisia tabaci. The sequence continues at coordinate 1,034,191 of NW_017547578.1, read as the reverse complement.
TGTTAACATTATTAGCATGAGAACTGTAAATTGAAAATATCTGCCACTGGCATGAGTTTGATTCACCAATTCCCATTTTGGACGCAGCTGAAATAGGCAGAATACTCGTACGCTTTAATAATTATAGCATAGCCGAAGATCCTCCTCCCAATAAGTTTTTCGGGAACCCGAGAAATTCGCTGAAGTGTTAACTGAAATGAAACCTCGCGATGAGCACAGTCGCAGTTAGAATTTCGAACTGAAGCTCAACGTTGGTTTTGTCGGGGTGCGGTATTGCGAGGTTCCCGCCTCAAGTATTCATACAGTTCTATATTCATGCTCCGCAATGTACATTCTGCAATGCTGCACTACCAAAACCAGCCCCGAACCGAAGCTAAAATTATTACCGGAGGCTCGTCTCATCACGAGATTTCATTCCAGCCATGTGTCCCGGATTCCCAGAAAAGGAGCAATAAAAGGCCCTTTTTTGGGATGCTATCTCGACTTCGCCCTGTGCAGATGCCCTTTTCCGATCCCAGCGACGTTAATTAACGATTCAACGCATGCACCATCGTTTTTTTCGCGAAATTTCACATAAAAATAGATGGTCAACTCCAAATTTCCCGGTTTATGATAGAACTCCGCCTAGCCAGTTCGCACGTGCGCGAAATTAACAGGCACGTGGATTCTGAAAGCTAGGGCTTAATTGAATTTTGATTTCGGCATACGCGAGTGTCCTTTTTTTTTAACTGAACGTCATGAATGGGGAGTATAATGCACTATTGTCTCTCTCTCGAAATTTTATAAAAATAGATATCGATACAAAAATTTCCGCCGTGCGTAGGAGTTTCGTCCAGCCGTTTCGAAGGTGAGGTGGGTAGAACGCTGATGAGCTTTTAAAGTTAGAGCTTAACTGAATTTTGATTTCGGGGTATGCAAATGACCTTCTCTGAACTCAGCGCTATATCAATGGACCAACTAATGCACTATCGATTTCCTCACTATACTCCTATTTATAGTTGATCGATTCGAAAATTGCCGCCGTATGCAAGTTCTCCATTCAGCCATTTCGGTCGCAAGCGAGGGATTCTACATTAATACACTTTCAAAATTACATTTAAACCTTATTTTGATATCGGCGTGTAGAGGTATTTTGTTTCAATCCAGCGTCTATAATGGACAGCCCATAATGCATTATCGAGTTTTGTCTCAATCTAAAAAAAAATTCCGGAGACATTTTAGGCATTATGAGCTTCTATTTGACACTGGTCCTGTTCACTGAGAAAAAACTATGGCTTATAAACCTATTAGAGGTAAATATGGAACACCACTAATAGTAGTACCTCTACATATAATAATAGCACATATACCTTAGTTATGGTCTCTGTACCTTAATTAGGTACAGAGACCTTAGTATGGTTCACAGACCGAGAATCATTAGTTTATTTACGACTATTATAGGTGTTCCATATTTACCACTAATAGGTTTATAAACCATAGCTTTTTCTCAGTGTTGGTCGAGTTGGAAGGCCCGTAAAAAAGGGTTAATTTTGACCCTTTTTAATGTCTCTACAGAGTAGCTTTTCGACTGTTCCGGGAGGTGTGTGTGGGAGGGATTAGTGAATAGTTAAAAAACTGATTTTTTTGTTGTTGTTAATATAATTATTATCATAATAACTGTTAAAAACTTTATAACTTTAACACTGCTGAGGATTTTATAAAATCATTTTCTGTTTTCAATGACAGAAAGAGTACTTGGATTATCCAATAATGGTGCCTCAGACGAAACGAGCGAACTCTGAGTTCGACTCACTAGAAATCTTACTGTTATGGTAAAGATCGAACAAATTGGCGATATCGTCCGGAAGCAACTTTCCAGATGATGCAAGGACCACTAGAATATTATAAATGATCATGCGATGTACTACGTCGTCGGTCAAATCTAATTCGATAAGTCTCAAAAGTTTAGCTTTGATATCCATATGTTCGTAAAGAAATCTGATAGATTCGAAATATGAGTGGAGATTGCCCTGAGCTATTGAAAGATTTAATCGTTCGTCTTCGCTGTCGACAAGCGAGCCTTCACCGTTTGACTGACGGCATCATTCGTTATCTATGGCCGGATGTTCGTCTTCGTGATCTGCCCAGATGAGATCGTAATACTCTTCGAAGGTTTCGCGTGAATACATACCTTCACCGATAACGGCCTTCATAGGTTTAGAAATGATCTGCATGATCGATTGAAGAGACTTTATGAAAGCTACCTTGGAATCATTGTAGTTTGTGAATTTCGTCTGAGCTCACACTTAGCTGAATTGCGAATCCGGCTTTTCCTGAAGTCGCGTCGTAAATGCGAATGATCTTTTGAATTACATCTTGCATCAAGTAACCACTATTTTCCGCACGTTCTAACAACATTTGCAAAACCATGTATCTTCGTTTGCGACATTACAGACTTTTCCTGTCGTACGTTATTTTTTCTCTGGAAAACTAGTCGAGAAAGTTCCTTAAAAATCTTGACTTTTCTTCGTCATTACAATATTCCTCATAAATTTCAAGCTATGAGGTCGGCTTGTTTCCCCTCAATAAAAAAAATAGCTGAAACATTTATTATCATTGTTAAAAATGTATTAACAAATTATGAAACGTTTAACGGAGGTACATTTGGTACATGGTTCGGCACTCGGGCCGTCGATTTGGCGATAGGAAACTACTTTATCGGGCCTTTTTTGGAAACCTCATATGTGCTATCAGTATCGTAATGTGATGTTGGTGATATTAAATAATATACCACTAAAAATTGGCTACAAAAGAAAACATAAAAAACCAGGGCGTTTCGCAGCTATGACAATGGCATTTTTAACTGGAAAGTAGAAAATAAAATTAACAGAAACTCAAAATTTCTGAGCCTCACCGCTGTTCTGTGAGACAAATATTTTCCTAATTATCAGTCTCACATTAACAGCAATGAGGCTCAGTTTTAAGTTTCTGTTTGTTCTTGTTTTATTTTCCGGTTGAAAATGGGCTTGTTGTAATAGATGCGGAGCTTCCCGGTTTTTCAAGTTTTTTTTTTTGCGGCCTAGTCCCTTTTTAAGTTGATTATTTTGTACTATTGTTTTGGGCTATTTAAGTTGTTTTTCAGGAGTGTCTTTATGGATGAACTAAAATAGTAGCTCCTCATTTCAATATACCGTTCGAAGCCAACTTAGTTACCCCTCAAAAATATACCGGGATGGATAAAAGAATTGTTCGGTGCGCCATAACTTTTTCAATTATCGGGTTAAAATGTTCCGGTTTGAGCTGTTCTGCCGTACTGCCTAGTATAAACGTATAGCATGAGTATTCGAATGTTGCCTCTCCTTTCATTTATTTTTGAAGAAAATAATGAATATTGTTGCTTGAAATTTTCAGATTTTTCAGATCAAATTTCGAACGAAATCTCCTGAAAAATCGGAAGAAAATAATCAAAAAAATTTCCTGGAAACACATTTTCTTAGAAGGAAATTTTGCAACGCCTGAAGGCTCATTGCATTTTTATTTTTAACATGGCAGTGTTGTACTAATTATCGAGGGAGAAAATTTTTCGGGGAGTCACGACCTCTCGACCCTGAAGGGAGGCAGGGAGGGAAGCACCCCCCCCCCCAATATAACAATTTTCAAACGGACCTAGTTCCTCAGAACGAGGCAATAACCCACATTAAGTTGTAACTGAGGAAAAGAGGTTTGAAGTTTCATTCCTGTATAAGGATCAATGCATATAAATAACTTTGACTTCTGTTTTCACAAACTATTATCTTTTTTATGACTTTCAGATTTTGGCAAGAGGAAATAAGCGACTAGTGGAACTCGCAAAAATGTATAACTCATTCTTTTCGAAAACGTCGGTTGGTTCTTTTCTGACAAAGTCAGTCCAAACAGTCCTCCCCCCTCCTCCAACTTGTGCCGCACAAGTAAAAGCTTACCGAGCGTTTCCCTTGCCCAACCCTGTATGCCCGCGGCATTTGCGAGAGCTCTACCGGACCGTTTCAGCCGTAGGTGGAATAGGCAGATGAACTGATCCCCTTTTAAAATTAGAGCTTAAACGAATTTCGAGCGGACCGAAGCGAGTGCTCTTTCCCGAAGCCGGCGCCGTAAATGGACGATCTAATGGGGTTCAACGTTCCCGGCCCCCGGCGCACAACGGGTCGAGTCAACGGGAGATGTCCGAGAAAATTCGGAAACTTAAAACGCTTATAACTCCGTCTATACCAAACTTTGAGGTTCTGAAAGTGGTTCTGTTGGTGTCATCGTGAAATTAACTTCTAGAGGCACCCCTTAAAGTTTAAAATCATACGAGATGAACATTGAATTTTACGGTTTTAGTCAAAAGTTTCATGTGCGACCCCTTTGATCGACTCGACCCATTGTGCGGCGTCCGCGAGCACCTTTTAGGAGGAGAATTAATTTCGCCCGCCGCTGCGCCGGATGTATCCGGTAGGTCTGTCGATGCACGTGCGACGCGGGGGGGGGGGGTTGGTAGTGACGTCATCGGTGGCGCCTCAGGTCCGTCTCCGTCCCGTCGTCGCCCGTGACGTGGTGATGTACTGACATGCCGCTCATTAGTTCTCCCGGCCCCGCGTGGACGTGAGTCCATGGCACAGTAGCCGCCTGACCCCGTTTCCCGCCCTTTTGAGCCCCTCTCAAAGCGCCTTTCGCCCACCCGAACGGTTCTGATGGGGCTTCCGCCGTCGAAAGTTGACGCACTTGCATCGGGAGGAATTGAATCAGGGTGAAAAAACGCACCAAGTAGAAAAAAAGAAAATTATCAAGACACACATAAAACTGCAAAGTAGGTGAAGAAGTTATTGTAGGGAAAAGTTGACGCACTTGCATCGGGAGGAATTGAATCGGTGTGAACGAAAACACACCAACTTAACTAGAAAAAATGAAAATAATCAAGACACTCACAAAACCACACAGTATGTGAAGAAGTTAGTGTAGGAAAACTATTTTTGGTGCTAACAGACAAGTACTTCAATTCATGAACCAAGGGTATCCTCTAGGGTGTTCCGTTTTCAGACAACCATCTCAAAACCTTGCTCCCCGGGCTTTTTCCCATTCCTTTTGGTCCCCAAAAGATAATTCTGAAGTTTCAGCACCATAGCTGAAGTCTACACTTTCCCCCAAAGCGATGCAAATTTTGGAAGAAATTACATTGGTTCAAATGGGGAGAAAATAGGCAAATTCCCGGAACTACGTTTTTCGGTTGTAAAATGCGCCGAAATGATTTCAGACCTGACCATCTCTTGGAAAGTGATCCAGAGGCCTATTTTGAACGAGAAAATTCCACTTTTGACCCAAAGAGGGGGGAGGGGGGTCAGGGCGCAGTTAGTTTTGAGGCGCTGCGCGCAGCAAAATGCAGACAGCAGCAGCATGCAGTCGCATTTGACAGTTTTTGATCAACCTCAGAACAGGTCCTCCGAAGCTGAGGAGGCTAATGTATCTCATAAATTGTAATAAAATAATGTAAAAGAGTTGTTTTCATCCCTTCAGAACTATTTTCGACCATTTACACTGTTGCCAAATTTACTCGAACCTGGAAGGGAATTAGTGTATATCATCCTCTTCACTTGCGTGATTTTGGCAACAGTGTAAATGGTCGAAAATAGTTCTGAAGGGATGAAAACAACTCTTTTACATTATTTTATTACAATTTATGAGATACATTAGCTTCCTCAGCTTCGGAGGACCTGTTCTGAGGTTGATCAAAAACTGTCAAATGCGAGCATTTTGCTGCGCGCAGCGCCTCAAAACTAACTGCGCCCTGACCCCCCTCCCCCCTCTTTGGGTCAAAAGTGGAATTTTCTCTTTCAAAATAGGCCTCTGGATCACTTTCCAAGAGATGGTCAGGTCTGAAATCATTTCGGCGCATTTTACAACCGAAAAACGTAGTTCCGGGAATTTGCCTATTTTCTCCCCATTTGAACCAATGTAATTTCTTCCAAAATTTGCATCGCTTTGGGGGAAAGTGTAGACTTCAGCTATGGTGCTGAAACTTCAGAATTATCTTTTGGGGACCAAAACGAATGGGAAAAAACCCGGGGAGCAAGGTTTTGAGATGGTTGTCTAAAAACGGAACACCCTAGTATCCTCGCGTTCTGTTCAGTCAGTTTAGTTTCAACTTAAACACAAAATTCAGCAAACAGACACCTGCAAATTCTCTATTCAGTCGTTATCTGTGAGTCGCTAACTTATCGACTCGGTTATCGACGCGGAAAATAATCAGCCTGCAGCCCACGACAGCCCAATCATCCATGGCACACTATACCATGCAATGACACTGATCTTGCCACGTACCCGGCCGAGTTGTATAGACTATTCACTTCATCAATGTCAATTTTGATGTAGGATCCTGGTAATAATTCCTTTAGTTTGTCGATCTCTTTTTTCCTGCCTCATCCTCTTCTGTAATCTGCTTAGTTTCCTCCTCTAAAAAATTACCTAAGAATTCCCGGTCGTCCTGCTCATAATTAGACTTTGAGACAGGTCTTGTTGAGTGAGAGGTACAGGGAACAGACAGACAATGACTTCAGGACCATGAAAGACAACATAGGGTAGGGATTTAGGACATAAAATGACATTAGGGCAGGTTAGGTTATAAAACACTTGGAAGTACGATACTAAAACTCGATAAAATGGTGTAAAAACTTAAATTTTTGACTCCTGCGACACGAGGCCAACATGGACCACACGGCGCGATCACGACACGAGAATAATCATAACTTAAGGCATGTTGAAGATTTAAAATGAAGACATGGATTCACATGAATACGACTAAAAGGAAAATTTTGAATTACCCGACACCTGACGACATGTTGAGTGCGGNGGGGGGGGGGGGGGGGGTTTAGATGCACTGCATATGCAATGGACCTTAAAATAGTTTTACGCGGACAAATGAGACCGGCTATAAAGGTATTCTTAAAAATGGAACGCTGAAAATTGCACTTTTTTATGCTTATTGCTATCTGTGTAACGTTTCTGACATCGATAGTTCTTTGCGGTCCAATTGAACCGAACTTCAGAGCCGCAAGTTGGACAAATAACAGTTTTTCCGATCATACCATGTCACAATAAAAAATCTTCGACTTCATCTTCACTTAAAGTTAGAATGGGCCTGTTGCATGCAAGAGATACAGCCGCGCGAATAGACTTTTTAGAGGTTAAATGACACGAAAATTACGATGGTCACATTAAAAAAGTCTGAAATACACTCCTTACTGCGCAATTTGCGTTGTTAGGAACGCGCTTTTTCAAATTTCCCGCGTCTGGGGGCAGTTTTCTAATCACCGGAAACGAGCGAACGGCGGGCTCGGTGATTTCCGGAAAATGCCGAGTCGTTGTTGTTGTTGTTATTTTTTCCTTCTGTTTGTTTACAAACTCAACGTGATCTCATATAGTGGTTCATATAAGCTGTATGCGGTAACCAAATCGATCAACTTTTAAATATCCAACGCAATCCTTCTACATTTCATTTCACGATATCACGAGCTCCGATTTTTATTTTCAGTTGTCAGTTTTAGTTGACCGGAAATAGCCGCGAGTTGCCGTCAATTGTTTCCGTTAGAAAACTGCCCCCAGACGCGGGAAATTTGAAAAAGCGCGTTCCTAACAACGCAAATTGCGCAGTAAGGAGTGTATTTCAGACTTTTTTAATGTGACCATCGTAATTTTCGTGTCATTTAACCTCTAAAAAGTCTATTTGCACGGCTGTATCTCTTGCATGCAACAGGCCCATTGTCGCGTCCACCACTCTCAACAAACAACTTTCACAAGATTCCATTCTTACGCGAAAATTTGAACTTCTTAGAAACAATTCACACCAACAAAAATACGCCAACTCGCAAAAAATTAAACTTCTCGGCACCAATTCACACCAACAGAAAGACGCAAAGACGCAAAATTCAAATAGCTCGCAGAAATTGACACCCATCGAAACATTAATTCCGTAGTTGACCACCCAAAGCGCTGCGCAACCACCAAAGGGTAGCCGGTAGCGCGACCCACAGTAAATTGTACATCCTACGCGTGGAAACTGAGCAAAACAACGATCTTTATTTTCTACAAAAAAGTTAAAAACTCGTGATTTTCTTCTTCCACAAGTTGAATCGTCCTTCTTAACTCATTAGAAGCTTAAAAAACCTTGGTTGAAAATAATTCATTCATAATTCGGAAAAGTGCGTAAACTGCAAAAAATGTATTTACAGGGAACAGACAGAATAACGACCAGGTTTCGTGAGCGCCATGATGAATCCCCATCGCTTGTTTCTCGAGAGACAACCCCTCTCGGTGGGTCATACAAGTGGTGCTTCCACACTCGGCAGACCGAACCTGCTCTCCAGGTCCGAACCGGTCTTATGAATTGTGCAACTGTAATTGCTTTCAGATGCCGTTTGAATTTCAGGCAGGAAGGTTTTCTCAGCTTTTTTCGGACCACTGAATCCATGTTCTCGATCGGATTTTCGACGAGGAAAGAAACGCCGAAAGCCAAAGGTGAGATCGGTGAACGAACCATTGCACGAGGCGACACACGACTGTGGCAGGTGGAAATTGAGCCATCATATCACCGTCACATTTCTATGCGCATATTTTCAATATCGTCTCGACCCCCTGCAATACGATGTCTTGTCGATTTTTCTGCCTCAATTAACGGGAGCCTCTCGAAACCGAACCTCGCGGTTATTGACCTTCGAAGATTTCGGGAGAAAAGATCCGACTCAAATTCGAACCAGTAGAGTGGTCGATTATCAATATTTCCTCATCTGAAGCCGTGACCAAGAATCGATTATCGAGGTTTACCCTGTTTACCGATCCTCTTCCGTGGGTTTAAATGGCAGATCAATCGATATATCGCCAAGTTCTTCTGACTCCTTGTCGAGTAGCAGGGCAATGCCACCCAAAACATCCCCATGGTGAATTTGCATGCATCGGCAGCTTCTGTCGCCTCGTATTAAGGAGATTCGTCCAGTGCTACGCTACGGTTGTTTTCGAGCTGCTGTGCGATTTATCGGTGGCCCAAGTGCGGAACCACGTATCTCCATTGCGGTGTTTCGAAACCGCTCTTGTTTTATTTTTTCCAAGAGAAACAGGCTGAATTCATAGCGTAAGAGTTATACGGAAGATATTCTGCCCGCCGATCATGAAGAAGAATTATGGAAGTTCTCTAAAAATTATGTTGACTAGTTTTTACAAGTAAAAGTAAAGTAGGACAGGTCCGCTACGTTGCAAACAGAGATAAGTGCGTGGTTTTGCACGTAGGCTGTCGCCTTCTCATTTGCTTCTTCCTCTTTTTTTGCGTTTTTTTTCGTGGGTGCAGGGAGAAGCTCCTTCTGTGCTTGATGTCTTATAAGGCATTGCTTCATAGCACGGCAGTATACAGGGTAATTCAAAACTCACGCACCACTGGCCATTACTTCAGTTCTAATTATGATATCGATTTGCGGTTTAAGACGTTTTTCCTCATATCGAGAGGGAAACCTTTTTTAGGTACACTGAAAGAAAATCTCGGTGTATTTACTAAGAAAAGGGTAAAATTACCAAGAATTCAGGGTTCTATTTGATCCCCGTTTTCTCTTGGTAAAATTACCATTTATGGAATTGGTAATTTTACCGAGAAATCTCGGTAAAATTATTGACTTTCTCGGTAATTTTACTGGACCCTTTATTAGCCCTTTATTACCCCTTATTCTCACTTATATACACTACTTTATATAAGTGAGATGGTAAAGGTACCAACGGACCTTGGTAAAAACGCCGATAATTTTTTTTCAGTTCGATCCCCGCGGGGGGCTACCCAAAAATTTAAAGTGGCCACCTCCCTCACGGCCAGTGGTGCATGACTTTGAATAACCTTGTATATGATGCTTTTCACTTCTCCTCCAAGGCGAAATTTTGTAATTTTTTATCACTTCATATGACTCTGTACATTCATGCTAGGGCTTTCGTCGTTTTTTCGCTTGTGAGGAAAATTTTTCAAGGTTTTTTGACTTGAGCGATGTTATACATCACTCGCCAGTTCGACTACGCCCATACCCAAATCTCCTTAAAGTGTTTCACGTGCTCAGTCGTCAGAATGTTTTCCATCGTAACCCACCACGCATATCTGGCATGACAGAAGTAATATGTATGCTAACGACCAACGTTGCAGGTCCTACCAAATGCTCTTCTCATACCGATGGTGAAATTACGGAATCAGGTTCTGTTCGCGTCGTTGTAAATTTCCCGTCGCCTCTTTCTTTTTTAAAATCGTCGACCAAAATTTCGTGTCATTTTTGCCGGTCCTTCTGAGAATATATTTTGAAAATTGATGAAACGAAGTCGGAGCAAAGCCCGATTAGGTCCTGTGATCATCGGCTCTGTTGCTCCGTAGCCCGAGGAGCGCCGCCATAGATGACACTAACGAGAACAAACAACATGGATATAGAGCAAGGAACAGGACGCGCGTCGATGACGGCGCAGAGATACAACTATTCGTGCTTGATGGATGTCCGTGTTGCGTCTGCAAAATTGAAGGCGCGATGGCGTGAGGCGTGAACTCGCAATGCTCCGCTCCATGCTGCCAATGAGGTATCTCTCAGATTCAGGAGGAAAGTTGTGAAACGAGGCCTCTCGTATTTTCAGCTGTGATGACACTCGATATTTTCTATTTTTTTTTTTGTTTGACGTTTGATTCTTATGTAGGATGCATTTGAAGACATATCCAGAGCTCGAATGTACGGCCCCATATCCACGATGTAAGTCAGGAAACGCATACCTCGGTTTGCGACGTCGCAGACTTCCTGTCTTGCTTTATTTTTTTAAATGGAAAACTACTCAACGGCAATTCTTTAAAACTGCCGCGATTCTTCTTCTGTGCGAAGAAAATTCTGCAAAAACTTCAAGGAATGATCTCAATTTGTTCTTCTTTAAAGAAACAACATCGAGACGGAGATTTTCAGACACCGCCAACGAGATATGTTATTGCGGACTTTCGCCGTCGATATACTGGAGTCCACTGTAAAAATGCCGTAACTTCACCCATAATTGTTTCCTTTTTGCTAGCACGTGCTACTCTATTACAAGAAAATTCAATTACTACGAGGTTTCATTTGTTCATTTAACATCGAGGCGGAGATTTTCAGACACCGCAAACGACGTATGTGATTGCGGACTTTCGCCGTCGATATACTGGAGTCCACTGTAGAAATGCCGTAACTTCACTCAAAATTGTTTCCTTTTTGCTCGCACGGACTACTCTATCACAAGAAAAGTCAATTACCACGAGGCTTTAAATTTTCATATTTAGTGCCTAATGGTGTAGCGGAGTTGAATTGTATTAAGAAACAACTTAAAACGGGACTAAGGCCGCAAATGATAAACATAAAATCAAAGAAAAACCCGGGACGTTTCGCAGGGAGCACACCCGCATTTTCAAACGGCAAAAACAAGGAAATTATAAGAAGGACACTATGAGCCTCACCGTTGTTATTGTGAGACTGATAGTGCAACCAAAGTAAACGAGTAAGCGCAACTTGAAACAAAGCACATCGAAGCAGAGATTACTCAGGTGTTCCAGGACTGAAAGGAAGAACTAGTGATAAATACTACTGAGTCCATCCACATCAGCGGGCCGATTATTGAAATTTTGTGTTTGTCAGGCGGACATAGATGACATAGGTTAAAAGGCAGAGCGTGATTGGTCGGCTATGTCTTATCGCTGCTTTGTCGTGCCTAGGTATGGTTGAATTCACGATAAGCTATCGGTACCTCTTAAGTTTCCGACAGTATGTCGTCCATTCCACCTGACAAAGGCACGACAAAGCAGCGATAAGACATAGCCGACCAATCACGCCTCGCCATTTAACTCATGTCATCTATGTCCGCCCGACAAACACTAAATTTCAATAATCGGCCCGCTGCGCGGTAATTACTAACTGCACTTCTATTCTTGAGGATGTGAACCATCTCAAGTAGGACCCTCGGAAAATAATGCTTCTCAGAAGCTAAAACTTTAGCCTCACTGAAGTCAAATCGATGATATTTAGAGTCCTGGTGGTGGTGTAAAACCGTTGTCTCCGCTTTATTGTATCGATGTGAGGATAAGTTTTTTTTTCAAAGTTTTTTTTTTTTTTTTTTTTCAATTGGATTAAGAAAGGATGAATATCCGTGGGGTACTTTTAGAAGCAGAATTTTGTCAGAAAACAAAATGGAAAAGTGTTGAATGGAGGTGCGGCGTTTTTACTTTGGACGGCTGTACACTGAAAAAAAAAATCTCGGTGGATTTACTAAGAAAAGGGTAAAATTACCAAGAATTCAGGGTTCTATTTGAGCCCAGTTTTCTCATGGTAAAATTACCATTAATGGAATACGTAATTTTACCGAGAAATCTCGGTAAAATTATTGAACTTTCTCGGTAGTTTTATTGGACCTTGGTAAAAACGCCAATATTTTTTTATCGACTTTGGTAGAATTACCGAGATAAGATGGCAAAGTTACCGAGAATTGATTACCACGAAAAATGGTATTCTTACCTGAAAAAAACAGTAAATATACCGGTTTTTAGGTAAGCTTACCAGTCTGTCTTGGTGAAATTACCAATAATTGGTAAAAAAGTGAGATGGTAAAGGTACCAACGGACCGTGGTAAAAACGCCGCAAATTTTTTTTCAGTGAATACAACTCGCGGGGCACGTGTCTTTAAGAAGCCTCGGGTATCTTTGACCCGGCTCAGGCATCCACGGGTTAAACGCTGGCTCTGATTCCAACGTCAAAGCCCACCCGACCCCACGTTCCCCAATGGAATTTTACAGTGGGCGGCTAAGCGAAAGTAGCAGGAGTCTCAATGTCAAGGTTGCTCTAGCAAAATTACATTACGCTGTGAATCTCCTCAGACACACGCTCGGCTTCCTCCATCCCGTGACAGACTGCGGCCTCCCTCGCTCGTCCAATTCGCTGCAGAAGAAGTATCTGACACATATCGTGGGAGTGTTTCCCAGCTAAACTTCTCTCCCCGTATGTACTTTGAAAACCTCAGCATGATCCTCACATCCTTACCGTCAACCCTCGCCCGAGAAGGTTGACTCTAGCGAGTAGGTTTGGGTGTCTGCGAAGCTGTCCCGTTCGGAAGCTGCGTGGAGAAGACAAATCCTCCCGAAGGTTGATAACCTTGATTTATTCTAAGCGTTTAGGCTCAGAATATGGTTGTACAAACAATTGTAGAAAGTAAATCAAAAGTGTCATTTACTTCGCCGTCAATAGGAAATTTCTCTCTAATCAAGCATAAAACGTGCCTAAATATCAAGTAAAAAGTAGCGCATCAACAGCAGATTTTTTTTTATTTTTTTTTTTTATTTTTTTTTTAAAATTGCCAGCCTCCTTTTAGTAATTTAACCTCTGTCTAATATCCTTTAAGAGGATACCTTGGACGGCTGAAAATTTTCGCCTTGAATGCCTTCGGGTCAAATTACCATATCCACCTATCGATTTTCTAGTTCAATTTTTCGATTTAATGCAAAAGACAGGTGTTAGGAAACACCTTAAGCGGTCACTATAGTTATGACCTTGTTGATTCTGAGTAATTTTCTACCAGAAGATGTCTTTTGAAAAATAATTTATGATGCAATGCTTCATACTTCCTTGATATTTATTTTCACCCTTGTGGCTGATTCATTCTGGCATCATATGCCGTGTGAGCCCTGTTATGCATGCATTCTAATGGGTATCAGGGCTCATGTCTTAATGCACATAATTCCGTTTGATAGAAATGCGTCCAATTGTATGTCAATCACAAACATAATTCGAATTTCATACCTTTTTCGCTAGATGAAATTGTGAGGCTGTCAATGATCTTCTGATTAGGTGTGCTTTGTGTTTCCGCTGTAGGGCTCCTGGAAACTGTAAGAGGAAAATGCAAACAATTAACATAGTCCTGCTTTTAAAACGCTTGGCTGTAAATAATCCTTCATTTGTAGAAACATCGATTGGCCACCTCAGAAATTCCACCGAAACCCTTCCAGCTACTAGGGCTGAGTGATACCATTTTCATTGGATTCATAATTGTATGATATTATGAGTATTTGTTTAGGCTAAAATGATTGGATATCTGAGAGAATGATTGTGTCAGCAGAGAAGGAGATCCAACCCTTGTAAGTTTCGCGAGGCAACTTGCTTCCTGGAAATAAAGTCCACAGAACAAAGAGTGCAAGACAAGAGGCGAAGTAAAACGGCAATAAGCACAAACAGCTGCTGAATCAGAAATAGATCATAACCTCATATCCATTAGGCGTATATTCGCAAAATCGGCTGGCAGCTCAATTTTAGTTTTCACATTATAAGTAGCCGAAACCCGAAAAATCTTGTTCTTCACATAATACATCTAGAAAATTAAACAATCCTTACACACATTTAATCAGCGCAACCGTGCATGGCGATAAAATGGGAATATTCTTCCTTTTCGTCAGGGAATTCTAAATTTTTTCCCCGGTATTTTGGCAGTTTTTGGCAGGGAAATTTCAGGATTTTTTTTTTTTTTTTTAAATTGCCAGACGCCCTGACATACACCTCGAACCGAGAGTCATTACATCTAAAGCATCACCTCAACACCTTCGCAACAAACATCAAGTTGGATTCATCTATTTATTTTTTTCATGCATTTTACTCGTGACCCCATCCGAGCAGCCCGAACGGTACCGAGCAAACAGCGGGGGCCGATGTAAATGACGGGAATCAGGTCAGCCTTCTGGCGACGCCAAAAATATAGGTCAGTCCAGCGAAGCAGGGCCGTTGCCGCTCACTAAGCCTCCGCGTCGACAGTAAAAGCGCCGCGCTGTAGCACTCCCCCCCCCCCCAACTTCGAGGGTGGGGGAGGGGAGAGTGCGTCTGCAGTCCAGACGGCGACTAGTGAGCCGTTGACCTGTTCCCGCCTCCCCCCTCCCTTGGTGGAGTAATCACGACATTAATGCAAGGGCTGAGGGTGGTGGGGTGGGGCGGGGCGGGGATGCGAAATTAAAATGCAGTCGAGTTGGAATGATGCGCGTAGCGATGACGACGGGATGCTGATGCTGCGGAACGCGTTTCCAGCGGCGCCAGTATCAAAATCAAAGGTACCGTAATAATAGAGCGTATTCGATACATCAAACGGCTGAGATTGTATCGATATCGATTGGTTCAAAACATAAACATAGCCTCAAAAGTAAATTCAGAAATCTGAGAGAACGGGTCTTTTGAAACACATTTTTTATTCTTTTGAGTACCAAATGCCAATTCAAAGTGATATTGTCAGGAAATTTCTCATTTTCAACTTTTCCAACTTAAATCCTTACAGTTTGGTTTGAGGGTATGTTCTATCGTTTTGAACCAAACGATACATCGAACCGTTATCAAATACGGTCTATAGACATACGGAACCGTTAAAGGCATTCAATCCCACCGGGAGCCGATTATTTAAATTTATCGACAACACTGGGAAAAAAAACACATTGGATCTAGAGTCCAGACTCTTGAAAACATTGACAAGAAAAAATACTCTTGATTCAATCGGATTTTCGCTCGAATCAAAACGAAATCCGCTCAAATTAAGAGGCATGGTTCTTGATTGATGACGGCGCAGAGATACAACTATTCGTGCTCGATGGATGTCCGTGTTGCGTCTGCAAAATTGAAGGCGCCTTGTCGCGCAGCGTGAAGACTCAATGCCCCGCTCCATGCTACCACTACGGTGTCGCTTAGATTCGGGAGAAATGTTTATAGAAGTGGCCCGAGTACGTGTTTCTCTCTACGCCTTTGTCAGTGTCCGACTCCTTTAGGATGCATGTAATCTTAAATCCTTGAGTTCTTCAGCCTTCCGCTCAGAGTTTTCTCCAAGATTTTCATGTCCGTGTCAAATTAAAGCACCTTCGAATTGAGTAATTTTTAAGCTCTGAGCAGGATATGTTTGGACGAGGATGATCAGAAAGGAAGCAATCCACTTTTTTAAAAAAAAATCGAGTTAAGAATGTTTTTGAGTTTCGCTAGTCGTATATTTTTTCCTGCCAAAAACTAAAAGTCTACATGCAACAGATTTTTGGTGGAAAGAACACTGGTAAAAAACACATCGGATCTAGAGTCTAGACTCTTGAAAACATTGACAAGAAAAAATACTCCTGATTCAATCGGATTTTTGCTTGAATCCAAACGAGATCCGCTTAAATTAAGAGGCTTGGTTCTTGATTGAAGCTAGATTCTGATTGAATCAAGAGTACTTTTTCTTGTCGATGTTTTTAAGAGACTGGATTCTAGATCCAATGTGTTCTTTTTTTTCCAGTGAAAGCTATGGACAAAGAAGACATAAGGAGCATAGAACGATCCTATTAGGTGAAATGGATGGTTCTTTTAGACTAAGGGGGTAAATGATGGACTTATCGGGCCTCTCGTGGGTTGCCGTTAGTTAGTCTATTACCTACGTCATTTGTCCATCGCAACCATCCGCTTCCACCAATAAGATCCTTTCCGTATCCTTTTTGTCTTCTTTGTCTATTGCTTTGTCTATCAATTTCAATAGTCAGCTCGCTGGACCCTTGATAAACGAATTCGACTTCTCCAGCACCCGAGAGCTGGCACAATAGTTCAAAGGTGGCTACACTATTCACGTGATAAGGAGTATTGACACCCAATATTGCGGATGAAAATGGAATTATAACACTTCAGTAGCATGTGTGTTCCATTCATGGAGACCTTAATTTTCTTCATGTGGCATGACGAGGACCACGAATAAAATATCAATACTATAATGAACAATTAATATAATTAAAATATAAATAAAAATAATTTCGGAACCTATCCAAACAACTTACTTGTCTCGTCAAAGTGATAATAAGAAGTTAGTTGTTTCGATCGGTCCCGAAAAAGTTTTATTTATCCATCCTTGTTTAAGGTTTTATCTTTAGCGTGGCTGCACCCTAGTACCCGCACCGTCCTCCCGTAATTTTCTCTCCAGCTTTGCTATGCTCTTTTAATTTTCTTAATTTTTCAATGTTTCTATTGTTGTTGTTACAGTTTCATTGCTAAGCATATGACTATCTCCTTCTTATATAATCTTTTTTGTCGAAAAATTGATTTTGTCTTCACCCGTACCAGTCTCATCCAATATTCTAAATTTCTTAAACAGGAAGGTACTTCTCAGACTGAAATCCTCATTGATCAATTTTCTCATTTTATCCGACTGATCTGAATAATTTAAGTAGCACATATCCACGCGGCCAGCATTTTCCGATACACGTGACAGCCATGTGCATCTGAGCAGTGGTTAAGGCTGTAATTTTGACCTATTTACACTGCGGTGCTGCCCTCCCCCAACATCAACATTATGCTGTTGTTGAGCACTAGGGCAGTCGCGTCGCATTGTCGCCTCTCTGCGTACAAGAGCAGACTGCGGACCAAGTCTAAAGAACATGGACCATAACTATCGTTCAAAAGCCACATTGTCGCCTTTACCCGAATAATAGGACCTCAACTCAATTTACGTTGTAAGGACTACACTGAGAAAAAACTATGGCTTATAAACCTATTAGAGGTAAATATGGAACACCACTAATAGTAGTACCTCTACATATAATAATAGCACATATACCTTAGTTATGGTCTCTGTACCTTAATTAGGTACAGAGACCTTAGTATGGTTCACAGACCGAGAATCATTAGTTTATTTACGACTATTATAGGTGTTCCATATTTACCACTAATAGGTTTATAAACCATAGCTTTTTCTCAGTGTAGTCTGGCGATTTGTACACTGGAAAAAAAAAACACATTGGATCTAGAGTCTAGACTCTTAAAAACATCGACAAGAAAAAATACTCTTGATCTAATCGGATTTTTGCTTCAATCAAGAACCAAGCCTCTTAATTTGAGCGGATTTCCTTTTGATTTAAGCAAAAATCTGATTGAATCAAGAGTACTGTCTCTTGTCAATGTTTTCAAGAGTCTGGACTCTGGATCCAATGTGTTTTTTTTTCCCAGTGTAGTTGCGCCAAATTGACAACCTCTCCGTGCGAATTTCGAGCTTGGATCAGTGTTGGTGTTAGGCTTTTGAAAAATAAGCTGACCGGTGAGACGTAAATAACTCATTCCGGGTCCGTTTCCTTCCCGAGATTGGCATGCGCGGTGGTTCTTCTTCTCCGTGCTAAGGAAGAACGCCGTATGAACACTCGAGGGTTGTCAAATTTCCTTTGTTAATATGTTCATTTATGAGAAAAGTTATGAATATTTTTCCTTGAAATTTTCAGGAGCCTTAGACGATATTGCGAATAAAATTATCTGAATAATTGGAAGAGAAATATTCATAAGTTTATCAGGAAATTCTGGCATTGTCAAAGAAAATTTGGCAACGCCTGAAGGGTCATACAGCGTTTTTCCTTAGCACGGCAGTTCTGTCCTCCGGAGATGGGTATATACGGTGATTTGTCCTTTCGTGTGTTGTCGTGATGAATGAATCCAGGCCAAGATCGTACACGCCCTGGAAAGAAAGTCTCTTGGATCCAAGACTCTTAAAAATTTGACAAGGATAAATACTTTTGATTCAATCGGATTTTTGCTTGGATCAAAAGGAATCCGTCTGACTTGAGTGGCTTGGCTCTCGATTTGTGCAAAAATCCGACTGAATCAAGAGTGTTTTTTCCTGTCAAATTTTTCTGTTCTAGCCTCTGGATCCAAGAGAAATTTTTTAGTGTACTTTTTCTATGAATGATTCGTAGACGGTGATTGGTTTACAACAATTTTCCTTTCTTTTTGATCGTTCAACATTGCAATCTGTTGCCACATATGTAATAGACTCGATATTCTTTCCATCGGGGTCCGTGGTTGCCTGCACATTTAGCGTCTCTTCAAATTTCCTTCAATTCCCCTTGATACCGACCGCTTTCCGTTACGTTCGAATAGTGGTAT
Source organism: Bemisia tabaci (assembly GCF_001854935.1). Classification (NCBI taxonomy): domain Eukaryota; kingdom Metazoa; phylum Arthropoda; class Insecta; order Hemiptera; family Aleyrodidae; genus Bemisia; species Bemisia tabaci. The sequence goes on along the minus strand of NW_017547578.1, from coordinate 1,015,280 downwards.
CTGTAAAACCGTAGATGGCTCTAATTATTTGCAGCTTTCGGCAGGCTGTGTAATGAACTATTGGATAAAATCTGCACTAAATTGAACGTCGTACGTTTTACAATTTAATATCAAGGAGGCTCCTCACGGTTGAAAAGTTTTTTGGAAGCGCCAACAGTTAAGATACTGTATTCAGAAGCAGCTTTCCAGCTCGCTCGATCATACGGCTACTTCAAACTCCTGCCAAAAAAAAAAAAAAAAAAAAAACCTTTAATCCGCTGTTGATGAAATATTGTAGTAGTTGCCCTTTTTTGCAGGTAAATCTTTCAGCATCGCAGCAAAACACTCTGAAATGTCACACATACGTACTATACTTTCTTAGTCAAGTCTTTAAAATATAAATTTATAACACACACTTTTCAATGCACTTCTGCGCGTTATAACTCTGCTGGGAATGATTACTAATTACTATTCGTAGCCATATGGTGCGCAGCGCAGCTATATGAAGACTGTATGCTAATATTGCCACTATGCCACTGGTTTTGTAAGGACTGTTGCTTACAAAAAATAAATGAACAATTATAATGAAGGATAAATAGATAAATAAATAACTCGAACCTCCTCAATGGAAAAAGACTACCTCAGAGGAACAGAAACGATCACATAACGGATTCCTGGGCAAATGGTCCCGTAAGTCTAAAATTGTGACCTTGGTTTGAATATGGAACAAAGGCTACTCATCATGGACATGATGAGATAAATACATATGTAGAAATTGCCTCCAAAAATTTTTCAGGTGAAAGCTTAATATGGAATCAGTGTCAGCTTGGTACATTTAATAGGGAATACAAGATCAACAATTTGAAACAATTTTACGTGGGTTTTGATATAATTCTCTTGCATCATCTCTATGTTTAGACCCGGGGTTCCCTATAATATTATAGCATCTATACTATGCAATACGGTTTCAATTTTTCATAACATTGAAGATTACAAATCAGTACGTCTAAAAGACGTACAGCTATTAATACTGGTGTGTAGACGAATGATATGTAGTTACTTCACGGGCAGAAACCAAAGAAAGGCTCATCCAAAGGTGGTTTCCCATCAGAATTTCAGCTGAAATTTGAGCCTTCGACCTTTGTCGAGAAGCTGGCTCTGAGTTAAGGTCAAAGCCCCGCTCCAACCACCTCTGATTGATATTTCGGATTAATGTAAAGGTAGAAGGCCAAAAAAGGACCCGCGTTCTTAATTAAGGGACCCTTCTCCTCTTACACACTATCTAGCGATGCTGCGTTGGTTCTTATCAATTTTGGCAGCGCAAGTTCAAATTTTATTGTAGATACTGTCGACTCCAAAATTTTCAAAAATTTCGGAGTCGAGGAAAAGAATAAAAAGTTGGGAAATCGGGAAATGGAAACCCCGGGAGCGCTCGTTCTGTGCTGCCGTGCTAAGGAAAAACGCCGTATGAACATCCGAGAGTTGCCAAGTTTCCTTCGATAAAATACGATTTTATTGGGGGAAATTGTGAATATTTTTCTTTAAATCCAGACTATTTTGTTCGCAATTTAATCTAAAATATTTGCAAATTTCAAGGGAAAATGCGCATAAATTTCGTCAAAAATACATGTTAAATCCGGGGAGATTTGGCAACTCTCAAATGTTCATACGGCGTTCTTCCTTAGCACGGCAGTACGGTTGAATCCTTCAATTCTATTGTGAAATCCTCATCGAGGATTTTACGAGGACGGTGGCAACAGCGCCTAGCAATTATATTTAATCACGAGATACTCCTGATATTTTAATTCTCCCTCTTTCCCTTTTCGATTAATCCTCACCCTTGAGCCTCCCTTGTTTTTCAGCATTATTACTGCGCTCCGCCGTTCTTCCAGCGGCGTAATCTTTTCTGACGATTTTTGATGCCTCCCCTCCCCTCCCCTCTCGCATCAGTCTTATCACGCAACCTTCGCCTTTCCCTTTTGACACCGAGGAGGATAATTTTGAAGGGGCGCCGCACCTGTAATTTGCATTCAGGACGTTGTTCTATTCAAATATTTGGAAATGTTCTCGCCTTTGTCCTCTCCATCCATTACAAATACAAGAGACAATTGCCAGTCATGACGGACAGATTGCGCATCAATCGATGACGTCATGGCTTATCGAGAACAAGATGTTTGGAAACTGGCCCACGTTTAGTTTTAATGATTTTTTTTTTTTTTTTTTTTTTTTTTTTTTTTTTTTTTTTTTTTTTTTTTTTAAGGAATCTTATTTAAATATAATGTAACTACTACAAGTATTTCCTTGTATCTGTATACATGGTTTAAAACCAAAACTAAACGAATTGCATTAAATTTACAGGGTAACGTTAGATACCCATAACGTTAGGTACGTTATGTTAATAACTTGCTAAGTTTTCATCGGGAACGGCAGGGTTCGGTACTCCTCGAAAAGTCCCCGGATATGTAGAATTTTTTTCGGATTTTCAATCCTCGTTTCTTGTTAAATACGCTTTACTTGAAATTTCCTTCTCATTGTTTTATTATATTATTCTTCAAAAATTGAATCCTTTTTTTCCTTGTTATTTTGAATGGACTCAAGCAGTCATTTGTACCAGAGTTGCCATTCTCCGACGCACAGTGCGGCCCTCTGTGGACAGAAATTAAAAATTCACAACTCGACATCTGAATATTTTTTTTTTTTGAGTCTGTCATCTTAAAGATCTTTTTGACTGGCAATGATGGTTCATTTTCAAATATTTATCGCTCAAAACTACTTCTTTGGGTATAGAAAGTGGACGGGATATTGGTCAAGAATCACTGGTCCATTAGAAATACACATGAAAAAGACGATAACTTTAAATGAAGATTTCTCGCTTGAAACGTAAAACGCTCTTGGCGGTTGATATTTTCTTGATCCTCAGATGTCAAACTTCATTTCTACCAAAAAGATCTTGCGACCATCAGAGATGTTTGAAGTTAACGTTTGGGTATTCCACGTTGCATTTACATTGTTAACATATGACCGATTCGAGGCTGCCAACTTCAAATGAACTTTTCGCGACAAATTACAAAAAATCCTGAGATATAATCTTATTATTCGAGCGTTTTACTTTGATAGTGCCAAAGGGTTTTCCTATGTCGGTGCAACTATCCTCATTATGCAAAGTCCAATGTCTTTCACCGACTTTTGTCCGCGTCGTCCATAAGGTCGCCGCACAGTGGATCGAGTCAATTAGAGAGGTTGGACATGAAATTTTTGACTGAAACTGCAAATTTTGATGCTTATTTCGTCACATTTTAAATTTCAAGGGGTGTTTACAGAAGAAAATTTTACGAGGAGACCAATGAAACCACTTTAGAACCTCCCCTTTTTTTGTATAAACGGAGTTACAAGCGTTTAAAGTTTCCAAATTTTGTCCGACCTCTCTAATTTACTCGATCCACTGTGCCGCGCACTGTCCGACATCTGGATATTATCGAGCTCTAACGGAAATGCTTCTCTCTGTTTCAGATTCAATATAATTTAAGCCCGGCCGTGAGAAGGCGGAGACAGTCGTTGCCCAACTACGTCGGGACCGGGGGCTCGAAATCCGCCAAGAGTCGCTACATGCTCAAACGCAACTCCTGCACCGTCGCGTAAGCTCCGCACCCGCCGTGTTCCCGTCTCCCAGTTCCGGCCCGGTCGACGAAGAGAAGCACCATCAGTTTCACAATCAGAGAGGCAGAAATTAAGGGTATACGAGCTCGTAGTCCGTAGTCCTTGTGATTTTTTCTCCTTCTTTCCGACAGGAACATAAATTCACAGCTGAAGAAACGTGGCCAACAATTTTGGAAGAAACCGAGTAATTGACACTCTCGATATATTGCGGAATGTTATACTGTATGCATATGTACGTCTTGGAAACCCATTCCAATGTCTAACACCTGGTTCTAGATATAGGGTTTTTAAATTTGCATAATACCCCACAAGCAAGGGAACGGTCTATTGATGCCCCCCCCCACCCCCCTCCTCCGATTTCTCGAATAGGCGAAATAGTTAGGGGTCTTTGGTCCTTGACTTCAGCGAAAACCAATGAAAATCTTCCAGTTTCTTAGTAAAATTCCGAAAACGTACTCCCAAAAGCGCAAATGAAGATTTGAGCTTTTGAAGTGGTGCTCAATCCCCCCTGAGACATGCGATTCGACCTGCCCCTGAGACGTGCGATTCGACCTGCGTCACCAAAAACCCAAAACGCCCTCTTTTTCGTGCGTATGCAACACGGACAGCAACTCAGCCCGAATAGTTGCATTCAGGTGTTAAAATTATATTATTGGAGTGTTCGTCGCATGTGCCACGAACGGAGAGCGCTTTGCTTGTTTCTTTTACGCCTTAACTCAATTTCAGGATTGCTTATTGTGCTGACGAAATAGAATATCACTGATTTATGACACTGTAAATTTCCGAGAATTTTCCAGATCGTTCAATGCATTACGTTTCTGGGCGGCAAAAAATTAGATGTCAGAGAATGATTTGTAGAGACTCCTTTAACCCACTTCAATGCATCGTCGGGGTTGATAAAAATCATGTCTATATTTTTTCGAAAGTTTTTTTTTTTAAGTATTGGCACTTCCAAGGTGAGTTCCGAGACTCGTCCCTTGCGCTCTTGGGGTATGCATTTCTCCCTTTGAAGTTTCGCTTTTGGGTTCCGTCGAATTTCCTGGCTCTCCATATCAGCTCAATCTGCCCATTTAACTTAGCATTATATGGAAGTCGCCCTCCTACTTGCAAATGTATACTTCTCGTTTGATTGAATAGTAGTCAATGAGGGAATGAAATAAACATGTGACATACCTCATGTACGTGTAACAAGTTCGTGGCGCACCTGTTTTCAGTTTTTATTCTCAACCTTTGTTAGAAGTTGCAAACCTGCTACAGATGAAGTAAATCCCAAAATTATCGCCTCCAAATAAACTTTAAGGCATGTTGCTTTATTTGAAAATCTTACTTCGAAGTTTATCGGAAGTCGAGGTGTTGACATTTCATTCCCTCTGCATTACCAATTCGCCCATAGTGAATTTACAAGTAAAATGTATATTATTTTCAAGAAACCTCGCATATTTGTGAATGTCTGTGCAATTAAATAGGCCAAAACATACCAAAAATAATGTATAAACGTTTGTATTATTTTGTCAATAACCAAATAGAATTGCTTAGTGTCTAGACACCATTAAAGCTGAAATTGTAATTTTTTAAATTTATTTTTGTACAAAGCTTTATTAGAGTTGTAGTTCGACTTTCGGAAGGTTTCCCGGGATCTAAATCCTTCCAAAAGCCCATGTTCCTGTTTCATTTAGAACTCAAAAAGACATTGAGTAAATATTTGACGTGGAAAGAAAGAAAAAAATAATATGAAACGAGCAGATTGCTTCTCTCCCTAAGATATTAAAAGTGAAAATACAAGATTCAGCGGAGAAGCAAAAATCTGAATCAAACAGATTGCTCAATCTTCCTCTCTCAAAATTCCAGCCCTGCATAGCTTGCCCGTAGGGTCGTAGCGAGGTAGGTTCTCCCTCTCCTTACCCTCATGAAGCGTTTTCACCTCCAGTCTATTTTCTTTTTTGCGTGTTTCGTATCGTGAAACAAAATTAAAATTTCCCATCTCTAAAGACTTCCAACTTTAGCGAAAACAAATAAGAAATTTTTCAAATTCCGATTGTAAAATAGATTTGTAAATTCACGCCTCTCGCATCAAAAGCCGCGCTAAGAGGTTGTTTAGGGCACATCTTAGCGTAGGGGGGCTGAAATTGTTAAGGCAGGCATCATGGGTTACTTGACAGGGTACGAAATTAAATACCTCAGTGTATGTTTCCTCATGGGAATTTCTCGTAAAATACGACGATGATAGACGCAATAAAACTTGCCAATTTCAACTAACAAGAAAAAAGATGCCTGTGTTCGTCTACGTTGATTATTAATATCCTTTAAATGAAAACGGAGTCCACTCCAGTCAAATACAGCATTGAACTAAACTCTTTGTCACAACGGTAGAAGTTTCCTATGCAATTTTTTTTTTATTTTATTTTTTTATTTCTTATTTTTACTAGCTTAAAGATATTCTGTTTCAAGGAGGAGGAAACTGCGTGTGGAATCAAGCTCTAATTACGTGCACAATGATTCCAATTCTTTATATTTTGTCTACGTTGATAACGGTTTTTTCGCGAGCGAGATGATTGTTTTTATCTATGCACATAAAATCTAAACCCGGAACATCTATTTCACACTTTAGAATTAGTATTGGTAGGTGTCAATATATTCTGCATGTTCTACGCGAAATTTTGATGAGGAATCTTGTGCTGTAGCGCTAAATTATTACCCAATCCAGCGGTCCATTAGCTCAAGGGGGAGTTTTAATATAATTCCATCGGAATTGATAAAAGTTGACAAAAAATCCTCTCTCCTTAACAGACGCCGCCGTAGAATCCTCGCTATGGCCTTGCGATTACTATAGTTGATATGAGACTTTTTTTTTTTTTTTTTTTTTTTTTTTTTTTTTTTTTTTTTTTTTTTAAACCATACCAAATCTAAATTAGGTTTCGTTAATGTATTGAGAAATGGTGCTAGTCGCTTTGTTTAAGTTGTATATATTGCAGTTAAAGTCATGAGTCAATGTATTGTACATATGCTAACATTACCAGATCACTCGTAATGAGTGCAGGGAACATTCGAATTCTTAGTGTAGTAAATGTGTGTATGCATGTTTATCAGGACTGATTATCACTGATCTAACACAATCGATGTGAAGAGAATATATATTTTATTTATTCCCTATACATGAAACAGTGTAGGTGGCTTTTGAAGTCTTTCTTTTATTTTTGACGCGCGCTGTGGTTATTATGAATTTGTTTCCCTATGTTTAATTGTACGGGTGTGAGAGTTCCTGGGTGATGAGGATGAAGGGTTTGAAAAAGGCGCTAGCGCTTACTCAAACGCACGCCCTTTTTACTCATCCTCGTTGTGAAATTCGTGGCCTGGAGAAACCTATAGGATTTTGAATTTAATTTTATACGCTGGTGAAATTTAATACTTTATTTAGTTTTAAAAAAATACATTCGTTAACTTCGTATGTAAATGTAAATTAAGTCGTACATAATAATGAAATCTAGGACTCAGAAAAATCAGCCTTCAAAATAGGACTAAATTTCCCCAAGAAGGAACCACCATTCTGAATCATCCTTACAATCACCAATCTCCATCGGAAAACTAATGGAGCACATTTTTTTCTGAAATAAGCCGGGAATAGTGGATCCGTATGGCAAAATGTGGTCCAATTATAAATTGCACGCGCGAAAAATTGAAAAATATTTCTTCTACAGTAAAAGGACCTTACATTATGGATGTATACAGGGTGATCCAAAAGTCTCTTCCACCCCCTCTAACTTTTTACCTAATTGAGGTAAAGATTTGAAACTTGGGGGATATTCCTAGGTCAAAGGGAGCTACTTTTTGGTCCCCCTAAAATTTTAAGGGGGCCCCCCTTGGGGGGGGGCAACGGCCCCCAACTTTTAATTTTCAAATAGGAAGACCCCCTTTGTGATAGTTTGTTCGAAAGAGCATTAAAAAAGAAAACTTTTCGCGCAAACCCGAAGTCAATATCTCAAACCGTTTCAAAATGGCGGCCGGTTAAAGTTCAAAATGGCCGAAAATTCACACCGGTTATTTGTCGATGGATTTGCGCGAAAATCGGTATGTAGGGGTATTTTGACACGAGTAAAACGAATTTGACGTTAGATTTTCAAAAAAACCAAAATTTCAAAAATGGCGGCCGGTTAAAGTTTAAAATGGCCGAAAATTTTCACCTCGGTTTTTTCCTGATGGATTTGCCTAAAACTTGGAATTTGAGAGTATTTTGGCATAAGATAAACAAATTTGAACTTAGATTTATAGAAAAATCAATTTTTGGTCATTTTGAACTTTAACCGGCGGCCATTTTGGAAATTTCGGTTTTTTTTTGAAAATCTAACGTCAAATTCGTTTTACTCGTGTCAAAATACCCCTACGTACCGATTTTCGCGCAAATCTATCAACAAATAACCGGTGTGAATTTTCGGCCATTTTGAACTTTAACCGGCCGCCATTTTGAAACGGTTTGAGATATTGATTTCGGGTTTGCGCGAAAAGTTTTCTTTTTTTATGCTCTTTCGCACGAGCTATCACAAAGGGGGTCTTCCCATTTGAAAATTTAAAAGTGGGGGCCGTTGCCCCCCTAAGGGGGGACCCCCGGAAAATTTTAGGGGAACCAAAAAGTAGCTCTCTTTGACCTAGGAATATCCCCCAAGTTTCAAATCTTTATCTCAATTAGGTAAAAAGTTAGAGGGGGTGGAAGGGACTTTTGGATCACCCTGTTATCAGAGAGGCAATTGAAGTGAGACCGAAATACAGTCATCACCGGAGATGTCCTTTGAAGTCCTGAAAACGCGTTAACACCGTAATATTTCGTTCTCATCCCTTAAAAGAGGGCTATCGGTTACTTTTCTGCGAGCAGTCAGCTGTGAATAAAGGAACTTCTTAAACTCGGGGTTTTGTAGTTCTTGGACTTCAGAAAATGTACCTACGTTCATGCATACTCGATCTTCAGGAGCCAAAGGGTCATTTTGTGCACCATCTTTTCAATTTTTTAAATGGCTCCATGTCAAATTTTGGAAGGTAGGGTCAAGGTCCTTTTTCCGAAATCGGTAAAATACATTTCGAGAAATATTTTATGGTTTTTAGGTATTACGTAATTACAAATTATTTAAAAAAGAATTATCACCACTTTTGTTGGTAAGAGAGTTTTCTGAGGATTTAAAAAAAAAAAAAATCTTAACCAAAAGAAAATAGCTCGATACATTTTCGCCTTTTTCTTAATGATGTGCAGAAATTACAAATGGCTTTAAGCATCACATAATTTTTTTTTCTCCTAGTTCAAGCTTTGATTTTAGACTGATCGTGAACGAAGTATACCTATAACGGATTCTTGCCTCACAGAACAAAGACCAAAAATGGAAAATTATGGACACAACAGAAATTAAAATTAATTTTATTTATGCAACTAAATTAAACTATATTATTTTGTATATTGTAGAAACAAGAATATTTTATACGAAGTATCAATAGGACTTGCTGTCTTTGTCTCCATTATTGTAAATAGATTTTGTATAAGTATCTTTTGTTTTTTTATTCATAAACCAAACTAACAATGTGTATGTGATTAAATTTATACGTTATTTTAGAAATATTTTGTGGTATATATATGTAAGTGAATATTTAGAGTTTTGTTTCTTTTTGTGTCATTTTTTTCAGTTTTTCGACACAGCCCATGGAAACGATTACGGTTAAAACAAGGACCGAATTTCTCGTGAATTGTAAAATTTTAATCACAAATCGATGTCTCTCATTCAAGAGTGCACACTAGATCACAAAGAGATGCATCTCTAATAAACGTAAAATAACAAACTCTCTTTAAGTTAATTGTGATGCGTTCAAGGAGTTTCCACAGCACTTCGGAGGGTCTTATTTCTATCTTCCTGCTCCTTCCCTCTTTTCCTCCTCTATTTGTATCACTTTCCCCCGTTACATTAATGGGCCCCTTGCAAACTTTTGCTAGAGCAAAAATAAGAGTTGTTCCTTACAGATAATGTCTCAAAAATCACGATGAGCGCATCGGCAAACTCTGAAATGCACTCCTAACTTCATCGACAGAGAACAGGGGAGAATTTCATGAGTCGTCCTGCGCCGTCCGCAGCGCGTATGGCGCACGACCCGCCTTTCATTATTACATTTCATCTAGCTTTGAGAGTTCACTGATTACTCCACACGACCGGTGTGTATTTTTAAAAGTCGAAAATTAAAAAAAGAAAATTTACACGATCTAGTCCCTCCGCCAGGAAGCCCTCCCCCTGCCTGAAATCGGTCACCATCCGCCCGTCGGTAGAGCCGCGGCGTGCTGCCAGCGCGAAAGGTGCACTGACGCCTACAAACCTAAGAGGATACTTCAAGTATTCCGCAATACGTGAAGTATCCCCTTAGGTTTGTAGGCGTCGGTGGGCGTTTCGAGCTGGCAGCACGTCGCGTCGCGCCGCACCGTGTCACAAAATTCGTAGGCAATTTGACGTCAAATTCGATATTAGCGACCCACAAAACATATGTTACGAAACTTTCGTGATCTTTCAGTCATTATCCGACTTAATTCTTCCTATGCTTGAGTTTTGGACCATAGTGCGCCTTGGGGGCTCATGAAATTCTCCCCTGTGCTCAACCGTAACTTCACAATCTGCGTGAGAAATTCGCGTTTTTTTAAGATCCCCGCTTCAAAAAGGACACCACAGCACAGGTAAACATTTCGCTAGAGGAGTCTTTTCATTCAAGCCCTACTCAACATGGCCCACGCTTCCGCGCGCAAATTGAGGAGAGCACGAGGTCAATCAAGGCGGATGTCTATCAACACGAGAAAAATGTGAATGTAAACACGCCGATTGTTATCAGGTGATTAGAATCATCGTCCCGTCACATGTGTTTTGGTGGATTGGCGTTGGCTATGATGAATATCGCGTAGTATTACTAGTATCCTTGTGAGCAGGGGTTGGATGGAATGACTCCCCTAATGAAATGTTCACCTGTGCCGTGGTATTGTTTTTGAGGCGAGGATTTTGAAGAAAACGCATATTTCTTGAGCAAATTGTGAAGTTTAGAGTGCTCCATTATTTTAAAAATTACCAGAATAGGTCAACGATTAGGTACAATAAAATTTAAAAACTCACTAGTCAGAGAAAATTCGAAACTATTCGACGCGCGTTAAGAGTTTAGAGTACATTTCATACCTCCTGAAGCGTTCATCGTGATTTTTGAGCTATTTGCTGTAAGAAATAACTCTTCTTTTTGCCGTAACAGTATAACTCTTCTTTTCCCTCTAGCTGAAGTCTGTGCCGTAGTATCGTTTTTGAAGCGAAAAAACGCAAAATGCATATTTCTTATGCAAATTGTAAAGTAAGGAGTGTACTTCAGACTTTGCCGATGCGCTCATCTTGATTTTTGAGACACTCTCTATGAGTAACAACCCTTAACAACCCCTTTGCAACAGGCTCATTCTACTTCAGTTCCCTCTGTCAGAATCAATTACTCACAAATAGAGATTCTCTTCAATACATTCAGTCGATCCTAAGCGTACCCCTGATCCAAATCCTAAAGCACGTTTTGTTACCTCTGGTTGAGAGTTCAGTTCACTTTATGAGCAGTTGATGTAGTTACCTGCCACATAATTTAGCGTTATTTCTCGATAGGTAACTTAGGAACATCAGTTATTGTTGCTAAATTCAATCGTATAGTCTAGTTTTTTCAAGAGAACAGTTTGACCAATTCTTTCATCCAGTTACTTTATAGTATAGAAGACATCAATCGAAACTCCCAAAAAAATCAGTGCAACCGTCTTCTTCTCATAGAAAAATAAACTACCCAAAATTTTTAAACAGCTAATGTCTCTCTGTCTTTTTTTTTTATTTTTATTGTTTGGATAAAACGTTCCAATTGTGTGTGTGTTGATCCGATCCCACCAGAATTTCTCATTTGATACGATTGTGGTCAATACCATTTCCCTAAATTTTTGTTTATTGTCACCTACTTTGAAGCACCCATTAAGTAAAATTAAACGGTCGCATTCTTAGTTCATCCAATAAAATCAAATGTGAAGAGCGGTAATCACGAGGCGTATTCATAAAGTAAGTTAATATCTATCATATCTTCTAAACTAATGAAGATCGTTTTTGTAAAAAGCGTTTGAATTGTCATACCTCCAGCGTTTTCAGAAGTTACAGTTTTTAAAATTTGGTTTCCGGGTGCAGAGTAACATCAGTTTTCAAAGAGTTAGGTATCATTAGTTTAGAAGTTATGACAAGTATCGACTTACTTTACGAATACCCCTCGTAAGTTGAATACCAAACTTTCAAAGTGAGATGACAAAACCTCAAATGAATTTAGTCACCAGGTTCATACAGATTTGATTTCCCTTGAAAGCCACAGCTAGCGCCAAATGCCCTGATGTTTTCATATTTTTATATGTCTAATTTGAGTTGAGGTTTTATTTTTATATGATTCCTATACTTTATTTTTGTGAGGCTCCAGCTGGAAGTTGGCTTTGTTTTACAGTGATGTTTATGTTAAAATGAACTCAATTTTATGAATAAAAGTTTAATTTTACCTCAAGCGCATCTTTTCTTTTCTTCCCAAAGGTTACGACCTTGCCCAAGTAGCGCAATGTATCGAGGATATTGGAATAATTTTGCAATTTAGTGGGCTGAAATTGCAATTTCTGTCATGAAAATACTTTCAAATAATTTGATCAATATAATATGCCGATTTTATTGTATGAATAAAATAAGTTTCAAAAGTGAGGAAAGAAGGTAATTTGCAATGCCAATAATGAATTGCAGTTTATATCTATGTATTGGGATAAGCTTCAAGGAAAGGAGCGCCTTTATTTAGTGAGTAGGCAACATACAGAACAGTTCGATACAGAGGCAATAATAATTATTCTTTTGCTATCCGGGCTTCCTACTTGGGTACGTTCATTTGAATTAGTCAGGCTGACAATTCATTTCTTTACTCAAGAAGGGCTGCACTTTTCCTTTAACATGTGGAGTTTTCGATTTAAATTATGCACCCGCCTTTAAGTAGGTACGATAAACGGGACCTTATCCATGGAGGAACGATATTTGTCTGCTTGGATCGAAAAATCGACCTTCGACTGGGAGTTGTCGCTTTATTGTTCTGGTAATGAATTTCCAGCGGTTTTGTTCACTTGAGTGCCCATGGAAAGCACGAATATATGCATTATAATCTGGTGATATCAGGCAATGGACAAACATGAATTTTGAGGATCAGAACCATACACAGCTAACTTCAATCCGCCTCAATTCTGGTTTAGTTTGACAATGGACCACTAGATAAGGTACGAATTTCAGCATTCTGATACATGTTTCTTAACCAAAATTTTACGTAAAACACGATGCACACAACGAAAATGACCGAAATTAACTCCTCACGAAGATATTTAATGATTCTTAATGCGTGAATTCAAACCACCCGCTCATGAAAACTCAATAGTCTACGTGATTCACATCGCGCGCTAAACGTTATCATGACGGTCTCTGCGATATAAAAATCTGGCAACCTCAATCTTGACGCTTTGGCTCAGTTATAGCAAATTGCTAATAGTTTGAACAACACATGATGGAAAATGAACATTGCTCGATATTGAGAAGCTTGCTGAAACCGTTGTAGTGGGCGATTTGACTCACGTAGAGTTATGAGTTTCTTGTCGGAGGGCAGTTCAAATTCCTCGTAACCAATGTGAAATAAAAACGTTAATATCTTCGTTAGGAGTTGGTTTCCGTAATTTTCGTTGTGTGAATCGTTTTCTACGTGAAATTCTGGTTAAGAAACATGTATCAGATCGCTTAAATTCGTACCTTGTCTAGTGGTCCATTGGGCGTTTTTCGTCCCAAATAGTTCGTCAAAGCACGCTTCGCTTCAATACCTGAAGTTCTCATGTTCGTGGATTTGCGGTCCCGTTTCCTGTGAATGGTAACAAATTAGTACATTTTTAAGCTGTTGAATGAAACTCTGCGACACGGCAATAGCTTGTGTCACACTATCAAAATACTCCATCGAAATATCAAGATGCAGGTGATGTGATTGGCTTATTCGACCAACCACAGCACTTGACCTCGACATTTTTGACGGAGTATTCTGATAGTGTGCCGCAGGCAAATGGAGTTGGACCCGTTTGACATTATCCTCGAATTTTGTTCTGCCAATCATGAAACATATGTCGCAGGCAAATAGTGAAATCAGGCATTTTGTCAAATGCCCAGGCAAATAGTCAAATATTCCAACTTGGTTTGAATTTTGGTTATTTTCCTAACTTTATACAAGATAATTCATTGCCCATGTGAGAAAAAAATTCTCAGTAAAAATTTGCATCACACAATGTTATTTTAAACAAGTTTTAGCTTCTAACTAGCCATTTATCGTGAAATGTTAAGCATGTCATAAAATACAGAGTTTTCGGAATTTCAACATTTGAAAATGTGAGAAGCAATATTGAAGAGGAACAGACACAAAGAGGTCTCAGGTTTCATGAGTTACCTACTCTTCCAAAAACATTGAAAACTCGCGAGCTCTTGCCCAGGGGCGGACTGGTAATGGAAAAGTTAGGAGGAGACCTAAATGTAAGGGCCCCTCCTGTCGTTCGGGGGCCCCTATAAAAAGGCCCGGGGGCCCGCCCCCGGTAAAGTTTGAATATTTCACACTTTTTAAACACGTAGGCATTATTGGAGTTGGAATCTACAGTACTTGAGCTTCTAAATAACCCATTCTCAGGATTCATCGGGGGTCCCTTTCATCACAAATGCTTTTGGCGACCTTCCATGTCTCTTAGAGACAAATTTTCAAGGAATTCGGGGCCTTTTAGTGATTGAAAAGTATAAGAAGATTACAACATTACGGGAAAAAAACGATGACTCGAAAAAAACTCGGCGCGGGGGCCCCTAAGGGACCTCTGCGGCAAATTGTTAGGGGCGATCGCCTCCCCGCCCCCATGGCCAGTCCGCCCCTGCTCTTGCCATGAATTCACAAAATTTTGTAAACCCACAAAATTTTGTAAACCGTCAAAATTTAACTATCTGCCGAGGCATTTGACAAAATGCCTGTTATCACTATTTGCCTGCGACATACATACATGGAAAAAACTTAAGTCTTAAGTTTGCCATCAAAGAACGTTTCTTCTTGAATCTAGAATGATGCCGCTCCGTCTAAGCTATTTTTTGCTTAACATGATTTTTTCATTGTTCCTGGAGACATTCCGGCTAGCTCAGCACAAAAAAAATTTCTGGCCGTAACTTCAAGAGTAGTCATACCTACTCGAGTCAAGCAGCTTTTTTTTAGCGTCATCAATCGAAGTCTTCATTTCGTTCGAAGGCGTGGCGTGCTTTGCGATACATCGATTGATCTGCAATTTAAACTTATGAAAAAGAATCGATAGACAGGGTGTTCGCAACGAACACCTTATTAATCGAATTTTCTCCACAGCTTCAAATGGAGAAAAATCGACAATCGATCATTTATAACTCGTTACTGATCTCGTTGGTTCAAAAGGCAGACACTTAGGGACTTCAAAAGACAATTTGGGCAGTTGTAGATGTACTCATCGATGGTGAACCTGCAGAAGTGCGTATCTCAAAATTGCAATCTTCTCGTCACACTTAAATTACGAAACTACTTTTCTTCAAAATTTCGCTAAATTTTCCGCTGTCTGTGAAGAATCTGTGGAAATTTTAAGCCATGATATTGGTTTGACCTCGTTTAATAAAATGGAATATAGGCGGGGATTTTGAGTTATCGCAACCGAGATAGCAAGATACGCTCTTTTACAGTTTCACCATAGACATGCTCGTCCGCATGTGTAAACTGGAGAGAAACCTAGAAAATCCAAAACTCATCGACGGCCAAAGCGCCGATAGAGCACAGGAGAGAATTTCAGAAGCCGTCCGCAGCACGCATGGCGCACGACCCGCCTTTCACTAATACACTTCATTTAGCGTTGAGAGTTCACTAATTACTTCACACGACCAGTGTTTGTTTTTAAAAGTCGAAAATTAAACAAAAAAATTATGCAATATACGAGTTTCTCCGCAAGGGAGCTCTCCCCCCAAGAAATCGTTTCTCCACCCGCCCGTCGGGAACGCTGCGTGGCGTGCTGCCAGTACGAAACACGCACTGACGCCTTCAAACCTAAGGGGCTACCTCACGCATTGCGCAATGCTTGAAGTATCCCCTTAGGTTTGTAGGCGTCAATACGTGGTTCGAGCTGGCAGCACGCCGCGCCGTATTGTGCCATAAACTTGCCCACAATTTGTAGGTCAAGGTGTCAAAGTGTAGGCAATTGACATCAAATTCGAAATTACTCAAAAAACAGCTGATACGAAACTTTCGTGATCTTTCAGTCATAATCCGACTTATTTCTTCCTATACTTGAGTTTTGGACCATAGTGCGCTGCGGGTACTTGCGCGCAGTTGCGTAATTCGCATTCAGCGGGTGAATTTTGAATTTCCCGCCGACTTGGTGTACGTTGCTTGTCGTCTGCCGCATCTCGGCAGGAAGCAAAAACCGATTGCACCGTCTCTGGTTTTGTTTTGCAAAATATTTCCTTATCAAAAATGTCCAACCATATTTTACATTTTGGAACGTTTTGTCGTTGTTACTACGGGTCCTAATTAGAATATAAGCGTGTCCTTTTGATATTTTAATTTTCCGCCTACCTAGAATTCATCCCAATTCAATCGGTGCTTCAAATCGTATGAACTGTGACAGCTGACTTGAAGGCAATGATAGTTGTTCTCATTTTTTGTGATCTCTTTTTTTCTTGCACCTTTTAATCGGTCCGCCGTGTTCTTCACCTTGAAGGTTTGTTTTTATGAGCTTTTGAATTAACTGCCGCTTCCTTTGCGGACAAATTCCGAATATTCAATTCGATTAATGTCTGTAAGTGTAAAGTGAATTGGTCTGATTTGCAGTAGTGTTGGATCGGACATACTGATACTTAAGCTCTCATCTGAATTGAATAATTTTTTTTTGGTCGAAGTCTCAGTAATTCTAAGGATCTTTTCTGTTGGAGGCTCCATGAAGTGAGTGAAGCAGGTTTCTTCCCTTTTTGCCAAGTTTTCATGCAGTTCGATATAGAAATCGCTGCAGCTTGTATTTCTCTGTCATATTATTCTTAATTGACCAAAGTTAGTGTTTATCGTGTAAATGCGTTTCTCACATAAATGGTCGTCTTCTATCTGTTACTGAATGTCTATGTATAGACAGAAGTGTCTCACAACCCTGCAATGCCAAAAAAAATTTACGCCTGCCGGACAGTTATCGCCTAATTACCTAGTCCAAACTGTTTTATCTCCTAAACAAACATTTAGGAAAATATCATAGTTGAATGCACAGTAATGCTGACTAGTACAACTGTCAAATCTCTTTTCCAATGGCAGTAAATTTGACAGTCAATCATTCTTTTTAGAAATACCCTCTTATCTTTGATAGCTCTTGCTTCTTTGCATTTCATCCAACCAGACAATTCATGCACGTGGGTACCGCACAGGCATTTGAGGCGCCTCATGAGGTTATGCTGTACAGCATCGACTCGTAGCTTCAGCATCAATGCCGTATGCCCAGGTAGCGGCCGTTCGGGCATACGGCTCCGAGCCTGATGCGCTCAACCTGCCGGCCGCCGGCTTCGGGCATTGAAGCCCGATGCTGGAGAGCCGACCGAGCCAGCCTCAAGCGCTGATGCTGAGGTTTGATGCTGGCTCAGGGACCAACATGGGCCTCAGCCTCTGAGGCCGGACCGTCGGCTTGCGGCCCGATACGGCCTCAATTTTCGGACCCGCCACCCAGCTTAATCACCGACGGGGCTGTCCCAGAAGACCGCGACCCTCGGACTCGGTGATGAATTCGCGGAACACCCCTTTGTTTACGTTTCCCATTGGCGCGGTGGCCCACGCCGGGGCGCTGGCGTCCGACGCGTCTGCTAATTGAAGCCGCTAATTTTGATGCTGGACTCAGCATCAAAACTGATGCAGCATCAGAAAAGGAGCCGGGAGTCGGCTTCACCAGGTGAAGCCGCCTCAACGGCATATGCGCTCCCCCGGCGCACTGATCGAAGCGGCATGAAAGTCCGCGCCGGGCCTCCGCCTCGCGCGCCGATGCGGCTCCGTTTATGATGCTCCCTCAAACCTCAGCTCTAAATCCCTGGTACTGCATTCAATTCTTGTAACCTAATTTTTATCACATCAACATCCAATTAATAAGAAACAAGAAAGCATCAGTTTGTACCTGAAGGATTCAAGATCTACTCAAAAATTCTGGAACAATGATCTTCTGATTTCTGGGAGTCATGGTAGATGACAGAACCTACAATGAAGATATTCCAATTTCTGTCCGTGAAGTTAGCTTGATACAGAAATTATTTGGCGACACATGAGTTGACTGCTTGAGTAGGTACTCAGGGGTGCCGAAACTTCTTGACCGAAGGACCAACTAACTACCCACCAGAACAGGTTTTGAAAATGGGAAGATTGGCCTCTTAGGCGTATTTGTGCTGCTAGGAATCATTTTGCCACTTACTTAACCCCACTTGGGAATAAAAGATTTGAAGATGTTATCACTCTGAAAATTTGGGAAGGGAGCGGGCAATAGTTTTTTTTATTCGAAAGTCTGCCCTGGCTGTATCAGGTGTTTAGGGAGCGAAGTCAATCTACAAACTTGCTACTTAACTTATTACTTTTTTCTTTTTAGGGTTTTGGAGCTATGCTGTAGTGAGGAATGAGTGAACTGGCTGTGCTAGATAATCTATCCGATGCAGCTCGCTACTCCTTTGCGGCTGTCTGTGCCTTGGCTTTGAATCATCTTTTTAACAACGATTGGGACCAACCTTTCAACGAAAAATGTTTGAAAAAACTGTTGGACTTCTTAAAATTACCTCAACAAGTAAGTATTTATGAATTATCTATTAATCTCAAGTAACATGGGTCTCTATGATTGTATTACGATTGTATCATGAGAGGGTGTAATTTTATTGTGTCACAGTACACCTGATTGTAATATAATCATAATTTTGTCGAGAAACAAAATTGTAATCTTCTTGTACTTTTTGATTCGCTTCTGGCTAGTCCAGAGTTGCATTAAAATCGCAAAATCTTTCATTGGTTTTCTGTTTTTTGACAATGAAGAACCACTTATTTAAATTCATTTTTATAAAAGAACAATACATTGCCATGCTGAACGGAAAGGCAAACAAGCACCAAATATTTGACGCCATTGTTAATAGTATCGTGCTCTATGGTAGTGAAGTGTGGCCTTTAACGTAAAGAACGCAAGAAATGTTGAAGGCAACTGAAATTGATTTTTGTTGGCGATCTGCTCGCATTTCGAGACGAGACTATGTCCGTAATGAGAAAATTTGCCAGGTGATGAAGGTTGAAAAAGTTATCGTGCACAATTACATGTCCAGACAATGGGCCTGTTGCAAACTTTTGCTAGAGCAAAAATAAGAGTTGTCTCTCATAGATAATGCCTCAAAAATCACGATGAGCGCATTGGCAAAGTCTGAAATGCACTCATAACTTCACAGTCTGCGTAAGAAATTTGCGGTTTTTTGAGCTTCCCGCTTCAAAAGCGATACTACGGCACAGGTGAACCTTTTGTAAGAGGAGTCGTTCCATCATCGGCAATACTCATCATCGGCAATACTCATCATGGCCGACGCCAATCCGCCAAAACACGTGTGATGGGACGAGATAATACCTGAACTGGATTAGACCAGATAACAATCGGCGTGTTTTAACGTTCATGTTTTCCACGCCCGCATTGATTGACCTTGAACTCTCCTCGAATTACGCGCAAAACTGCGCGCAAGTGTCGGCCATTATGAATATCGCCGACGATGGAGCGACTCCTCTAACAAAATGTTCACCTGTGCCGTAGTATCGTTTTTGAAGCGGGAAGCTTAAAAAAACGCAAATTTCTTACGCAGATTGTGAAGTTATGAGTGCATTTTAGACTTTGCCGATGCGCTCATCGTGATTTCTGAGGCATTATCTATAAGAAACAACTCTTATTTTTGCTCTAGCAAAAGTTTGCAACAGGCCCATTATGCTGGTATGGACATGTGCAAAGAATGTTGGAGGAGAGGTTGCCCAAGCAAGTCTTTGATTGGGTACCACCTGGGAAGTGGCAACGGGGACATCCCGCAAAGGGTTGGCGGCAGGGCGTTGACAAAGAGATGTTGCAGTGTCAGTTGCCTGATAACCTCTGTGAGGACAGGCATATGTGGCATTTGGGTGTCGCAGAATGCCAGAGTGCATTGTATGAGCGACTGTTTATATATATAATACATATAAGAACAATAAATACTTATTTGTAGTCAAAAATATTTTTAGTGTGACAAAAAGATTACCTCCTTCAATGAAGGGAGGTTGGAGGATTTTTTATTTCACCCCAGTGAATGGAGGAAAAGGTAGTCGCACCATAATGTGTATTAAATATTAAACAGTTGGGCAACAACTCTTAACTTCAATTTGTATCCGTGCAACTGTCAAAATTATCTATTTGCTAACCATTTTTTCCCCCTTTCTTTCCTGGAATTTTTGAGAATATATGTGTAAACATGCAATTATTCCCCTTTTTTTTTCCCCCATCCAACTCAGTTATTTTTTTTTTTTTTTGGATAGCGCTGTGGCAAATTGCATATCAAGTGATACGACTCTACAGCTTAATTATTTTTAGTGTGCAGCCGAATTAAAAGTCATGTGTTGACTGGTAACTGGAAAAATGTCATGTAGGCTCACTTGATTTGCGTTTAAGGTGATTCGATGAAAAATTTTGAGTCAGATTGACATGCGAATTAGCTGTGTGCTTTCAGCTGTAATTCTTACTAAATTTTGAGATCGATTGTTTCTCGTCACAAGACTGAATTTTGTGAACAAGTTCAGCATATTATAGGCAGGATTTTTTGGAGAAGAAATATTGCGTTTGATTCTGGTATCAAAATTGCAGTCAAATGCCATATATTTATATAACCCTGCCTATTTTTCTCTTAAGGTGTTTATCAAATATGTTGTGAAAATTCTCTAATCTCGTGACAACAGAATTGCGATTTCAAAATCTAGTGAGAATAATAGCTGCTGTAAACTAAGAGCTAATTCATTCATTCAGTCTGTCGTTCTGACTCAAAATCCTTCAGTCATTGGATCATCTGAACCACTATAATTTCATGAGAATTGTCTCTTGTCACCAAGAAGACACTCAAAGCTCTCAGCATTACCCCAAAACCAAAAATCTTTGTCATATTTTACAGCAAGAAATGGTGAACCTAAATGCTTAAGCTTTAAATACTTTTGTCATCAGCGCTTGGTTTGATTTTTCCAGACATGTGGTACGATGATCGAGATTATGAACACCGACACAGGCATGAAAATAGAGCCGTATGTATCACTTTTAAAAGAAGAACCACTTATTCGAAACAATCTGGCTGTCTTAATACACACCCTGATTGAGCTAGCGGTGGCTGATGGTAACTATATTTTGGATATTTTATTTCTTTTGGAAGCACTGTGAAAAGAGAGGCTGGTTGTTCACTGTTAGTCGTTTGTACGTCCATAAAAGTGCTCAACTTGGAGATTGAACTGTTTTGAGGAAATGAATTTGATCAAGTTCGGTATCTATGTAGCATATTATTTTTTTACAAAAAAATCACTTTTGAAGGGATTCTGGGGCAAGTACTTCACAGAAGCATCATTTAGGGATGACAATGGGAGTCGATTGCCTCTTCCCCTATTAATAAGTCAAAATTTTACAGGCCATTCTGGTCAATTTTGATCAATTATAGAACCTTTTGGAAGTGTTGAGCCCTTCTTACTTTTAACCAAATTTTGCCTCCACTTTTTTGTACCACACTTTTGGAACCGAGACATTAATTTGTGCCTCTGAACAGCAACTTGAAGAAAATGTGGAAATTAGCTACTAACTGTGTTCACATTTTGCTCTTTTCTCAATAGACTGCCTGTTTACTTATTCCTGAACTAGGTATCCTGAGTTCTCGACCTTGTTGTTTGTTTGAAACAAAATTGTTTTTACTGTACAAGATGCTAAAGCGTATCTCCATTTTTCAGAAAAAAGCAAGTCCTGAAATAAAATAAACATTTTCGTAATGCTTTTTTTGAGCTATTAAAAAGTGTTATTTAATTTCAACCTGCTTTCCTAGGAATTCTCACTGGTAAGATGATGTGAATTGATGAATTGATTGAGCATGTTCATTGTTAGGAGTAGTTGTCTTTGTCTAGTGGTAATTGTTAGCGTCTGGACAACACTCAAAAACTGAGAAAACGGAGACTTAAAGCGCCTTTCATCCAGAGAAAATCAGCGGCTGCAAGGAGTTATTCATACTCATCTTATTATGTTCATTCTTTTAAATGTGCCTTGTAATTTTATTTCATTTATTAATTTTTTTATTTTGAAAACTGAAAATGCTTGATTTTAACTGGAAAGTTTCAACCAGAGTCAGCCCTACTGTATCGCATGATGGCAGAAAGCATCTAATGTAGTTAGGTTGATCCCAGTTAAATCCATCCGAGAGAGTTCTTGCATGCTGGGAAGATTTCTTTTTTGAGCTTGGGAGTTAGCTTTTGAGAAAGCAAGCAATACCAGTGTGTTTTCAGTAAAATTTTACTCTTGAGATAGGTTATATAATTCAATTGCAAAACCCTTTTGCACGCAAGAACTCCTTTTAAGCCCTAGAAATCATTAGTACATGAATAATCTCATTTTTAATTGCATGCTCTAAGATTGTAGGCCATGAAAGTCAACTCCTCATCAGTCAAATTGTTGTAGATCCAACAACTTGCCCATCAATTTCAGATTTACACAGAGGTTTTTTACCACATAACCAGTGGTCCTGAAAAGCAGAAGAAATGAAGATAGTTCATTTAGATCATTTTTATCATTGAAGGAGAAAATAAAATTCTTTGACATCCTTTGTTTTTTCGATGACAAACCATTTTAATTCTACAAAGTGTAGAACGCTTTTCAAATCGTTTGTTGATTTTAGAAATTTTTACAATTTTCCTAGGAATTGAGATTATCCTTTAAAAGTGACTGCCTTAAAATTAAAAATCCACTGCCTGGATGGATTAGGGTTTTTCCGTTAGAGCATGGCACACCAAGAGTGCAGAAAGTTCCAAAATTCTATTCGTTTGAGATCTTTCATTTTTACCGTACGCCCATATCTCTGACTCGCCCTACTGCTGATTGTCCAATTTTACGTGGAAATTCCCGATTTTTGGGTAACAAGTGCAATTTGCCACACTTTTTTAAAGTATTGAGGAAATGAGAGGGGGAAAAGAAGTTTTCATTCTTTAAAACTGCCTTATGACGTGAGATTTGCTTCTTACTTGCTGCAATCCTAGAATCATGCGATTCGGCATTTTCTGAACACCAGCATCATATACTTAAATTAGCTAATTTTATAATGCTCACTATACCGTCGACACAATGATTAGGTTAAGTTGAAGTTAACATCCCCTTAAATGTGCGTTAGATTTCATTAAAGGACCCTGCATACTCCTTATGGGGATATGCACTATGATCAATCTCCAATTTTTTCATTGCATTTAACTCGACTATGGATGCTGATCATTGCGCCAACTTTCTACAAGACAGCGTGGCAATTTTACTAGTGGTAGGTAAGAAAGTGCTGAAAGATAGAAGGATTTCTCCAGCTATTCATCGCCGTGCTGCCCTCACTTATTCAAGTACTTATCGAGACGTCTACTGCGGGTTGTGCAAAAATGGTGCCTCCTAGAAAGTTGGCGCAACGATGACTTTAGATCAGCAACTATAGACGAGTTGAATGCAATAAAAGACTTGGAAATCTCCTGATAAGGAGTATGCAGGGTCCTTTCTTCCTGCCTGGTTTTTTATTACTTCTAAAAGATCATTATTTAATTCCATCAGTAATTTTTCAGTTATCTATGTAGTCTATTTTGCAATCTTACCATGTTTTTGCTTTTACATCAGTCTAATTCAGAATCAATATTTTTGGCTCTTGCATTTGGCATGCCTGTAATTAGCAGTTCTAAATATCTGTTAAATGATGACAAGAAATTGTAGGAAAATGTAGAGAATGCAAATAATTACTCCTTTAATTCATTTTTAATCAACAAATATGCATATCATACTAACTTAAATGTCTAAAAAGTCTACTGAAGGAAGGTTGGAGATGAAAGCTATAGATTGTTTCCAATTCAATTGAAATTGGTGTAGGTTCAACTGACAAAGACAATGAAACTGAAAATTGTCTGCCTCACCTCTTTTTATGAATTTCTCTGTAAAATAATAGCACTTCCTGGTGTCGCATTTCTGTTTGCAGAAAAATATTACAGGAACAAGTTTTCCTCCACTTGTATGAGTACATATTTCCTTTTTGCTCAGGAAACGATAGACAAGTGACTTCTCATAAGTTCTAATTTTTGAAAAAATTCTTTCATTACAAATATCAATGCTATTTTACAAATAGAAAATAGAATTGTCTTTCTTAGCTAACGGTGGTGGAAGGTGGCTGCCAAATAGAGGACCACCGGACCACCATTTAACCCACCAACTTCTTGATTTATAAGGATTATAAGAACAAAGAGATAATCAAGTAGAAATAATTGTCTCCTATAATTTTTGTTTTTTGACCATGCTTCATGTAACCTTGACTGCTGCCCTTAATTTTGAATTTTTTTTTTCTTAAGGCCTCAATAGTACTTGAATTTTTGGAAGATGCTTGAAAAGTGTTTGAAGTCTACTTTTTACTGATTGTCTGCGGTAAATGCTCTTTGTTAAGAAATAATAAAACATTTGATGTTAAAAGGACACCCTGTTTACAAAGGGAATCGCGGTCTACATTGAAAGAGAATCAAGAATTGTTGATTCAGCCTCACAATTCAAGGAGAAAATTGTATAATTAGAATAAAAAATACTAGGAAATTACGAAATAACTAAGAAAAATGGTGAAAAAGATCCGTAGGGAAGTAGGACCATAGGTACCCAAATGATCTATGAATATTTTAAAAGTCAGAAGTCACCTGGCTCCTAGCTGGCTGCTGCCCAGTGCTCTGTCATTTAAGCCTCCGGCAACTGTCCATGGCAACTCTGGAAAAGTGCAAACAGGAGAAAAATTTTCCTTTCTGTAAGTTAGAAGAAGGAAATTTTAACAGTTGTTTTTTCTTCTGTGCAAAGTTTTTTCTGCTAAAATCGTCAAAGTCACCAACCTTGTTCAGCATGGCATTTGTTCCTCTTGATAAATCTTTTCATGTTTTCAAAATTTTACAGGTAGAATCAGTGTGTTAAAACTTTTTATGTTCTTATTTTTTATTCTAAATATAATTGTCATTTAATGGAAATGTTTTTTTCCTAAACAGGAGTTTATGATGCAAGGTGGCGAGTGCTGGTGAAGTATGTCTCAGAAAACTTCGATCTCGATGATGATTATGTTGATTCTGTGGAGTGTACGATAGTCTACTATTTAAAGCAAGATCATGTTCGATCAAAGTAAGTATTTATCTGCTTAATGAACTACTAAACAAGGCACAGACCTAAGTATTCTGATATTTGTTTCCTCTTCAAGATCCCCTTAGAATCGATTTGTGTCGTAAAAATGACTGAAATCAACGCGTATTGGAGGTATCAATGTTTTTATGTAGCACTGGTCACGAAAAATTTAAATGTTCCGCCTAAAAGCGGAACCAGTATCAACGTCAATTGAAGAGAGCACTACAATAGTTTTGGCAGGCTTCTTAATCCAGGGGTGTTCCTTCCCCACTTTGTGTTGTTCGAAGTGTGAAAAATGTGTCATAGTTGAGCCAAAGCATCAAAATGGATGTTTCAATATTTTATACCACAGAGATTGTTATGGAGATGTTTAATGTGAGATTCACCTCAAGAGGATAATGGGTTTTTTTTTATGAGCACGGCGGTTGAACTAGTAATGGAAAAGTATTAATTCTTGATTAGGACTTACTCTCGATTTTTTTTTGTAACATAAATCATGTTCTTCATAAATTTTGATGGAAAATCATATCTCATAGTGTTTAAAGAACCTTGTCTAGTAGTCCACTGTTCTCTTGAAAAATTTTTTTGAAATTCTGCATATTATGGTAAATCAAATGTAGTAAATTATTGCTAGATGTGAAGCAGGAAAATTGTGCATAAAGGATTTTTTACTCAAACAGAAAGATTTCAAATAATGTAGGTTCACATATTTGACTATTAATTTATAAAAGTATTCATCTGTCAAAAATTTTGGGTTTTTATCAGTAAGTATCTTTCCCATTAAGTGAGCGAGATTTATTAAAAATTCTGTCTTTTTTTGTATCATTATAATATCTCTCCCGCAAAGAGATGTCAGGTATCTGAAAAACTTAGAGATGTCAGGTATCTGAAAAATTTAGGATAACTGTTGCACCTTTGACAAATAGGTTTAGCAGACAGCTAGAGTGACTGATGCAGTTTGCACTCATCGTTTGATCTTTTCGTCATGGGTTTTGATTACTTTTAATATTGTTTTTGTAGTAACTTATTTTATATTATTTTATACTATTTTATTTTTTATTCTTAACTTATTTTTTTTTTCAATATTGCAGAGAAGAAATTCAAGGAGCTAAATCCCGAGAGAGGATGACTAAAGTTAAGCGTTACGCTATGATAGGCCTGGCCGGGATTGGAGGTGGTGCCTTGATAGGTGTAACTGGAGGCCTAGCTGCACCATTCATTGGTAAAGGATTTTTTTTGCTTAATCGGTGTGAATGAGTCCGTTGTTTACAAGACATGAAGCCAAATGAGTAAACTTTATAAAGGGGAAAGAGCTTGATGCAAAAACGGCTTTTTTCGCCCCCCTCTGGAATTTCTTCAGACTTTGTCTATTGATTACTCATACTTGAGCGCTTCTTTTCCCAAATGTTCAGACCCCCAAAAAATTTTGGGGAGGAGCTAGGGGGGGTGGAAGTCAAAACCTGTGAACCTCGATATCCCTCGAACGAAGAAAGATATCGAGGTCCGGTTTGGACGAAAAATCGTCTAAAATTGCATACTTTAAGATTCTAAAGGTCGAAATCCCGATATCACATTTTTAAGTCAACATATGTGCTTTTTTCCAGTTTTTAGGTCTAGAAAATTTCTTTTAAACGAAAAATTTACAAAGATCTCAATTTTTTATTTGAACCAAAACCAAATTTTTAAATTGTTCGTCTTTTTCCGCATCCAACGAGTGGTCCATTAAGCTGGGGAACCAAATGGTCCCGGAGTTATGATCGATTGAAGTTTCTGCTCAACGCGCGCCGACCGATTTTCGCGCGCAAGAAAGTCGGATTTGACTGTTATTAAATCAGATTGAATGTTCAAACTGAGCAATATGCACTATTAGGGACTCTTGAGGGTCGCTGAGTTCAGAAATTACAGATACTTCCAAATAATTCACGTTTTTAAAATTACAGCTCCGTAGCGCTATTTTAGAGGCCCACTGAGCGCCGACCGGCCGCTCAGTGGTCCTGTATGGAGCTGTAATTTTAAAAACGTGAATTATTTGGAAGTATCTATAATTTCTGAACTCAGCGACCCTCAAGAGTCCCTAATAGTGCATTTTGCTCAGTTTGAACAATCAATCTGATTTAATAACAGTCAAATCCGACTTTCTTGCGCGCGAAAATCGGTCGGCGCGCGTTGAGCAGAAACTTCAATGGATCATAACTCCGGAACCGTTTGGTTCCCCAGCTTAGTGGACCACTCGTTGGATGCGGAAAAAGACGAACAATTTAAAAATCTGGTTTTGGTTCGAATAAAAAATTGAGATCTTTGTAAATTTTTCGTTTAA
Source organism: Bemisia tabaci (assembly GCF_001854935.1). Lineage (NCBI taxonomy): Eukaryota > Metazoa > Arthropoda > Insecta > Hemiptera > Aleyrodidae > Bemisia > Bemisia tabaci. The sequence continues at coordinate 987,831 of NW_017547578.1, read as the reverse complement.
AAGAAATCTTCTAGACCTAAAAACTGGAAGAAAGCACATATGTTGACTTTAAAATGTGATATCGGGATTTCGACCTTTAGAATCATAAAGTATGCAATTTTAGACGATTTTTCGTCCAAACCGGACCTCGATATCTTTCTTCGTTCGAGAGATATCGAGGTTCACAGGTTTTGACTTCCACCCCCCCTAGCTCCCCCCAAAATTTTTTGGGGGTCTGAAAATTTGGGAAAAGAAGCGCTCAAGTATGAGTAATCAATAGACAAAGTCTGAAGAAATTCCAGAGGGGGGTGAAAAAAGCCGTTTTTGCATCAAGCTCTTTCTTAGAAGCGATTGACAACATCAGAAATATCTAAAATCCATTCCTGAAAGCCAACATGGGATAGTGCATAAAGATAGTAAAACTTTGTAAATGCTTATCTTGGTTACAATGTTTCAAAATCTCTGCTCCTGTTTTGTTTTTTAAAAGTGGACCAAAACCAATTCATGGCTCGAAATTGTCATTTATTATTTTGCTCATAGAAAAGAAAAACCGCTGAAGTCCATAGGCTAAAATCAAAGACATAAAGACGGAGTGCTCGTATCTAAAAGCACGGGGAAAAAGTGAAGCCTGGTTTGGCGCTGGGTGCTTGTGTGAGTGTGTAAATGAGCGCGGGAATCCATGGCGGCAAACGGAAATTTGATTTGAACTTGTCCTCTTGATTTTTCCACATTTCTTCTTCGAAACGTATTTTAAATGCCTAAAACGAATAAATCAAGAAGGTTGGGACTGCGTCTTATCATAATACACCTACTGTTGCTCGGTAACAGGCAGTAATCTCAGATAAAGTTAGTTTTTCTTCTGCTCATGGTGGTTCTGCAGATTCAAACAGGCCGCTACAGTTCTAGATGACCGTTACTCCCAAATGAAATTAATCGGTCGACGACGGACCAAAGCTAACCTAAAGTTAAAAAAATATGAGTGGATAAGTGAATTTGGGCAAAAATCAACCTAGAATACTTTGTTTCCGCAATTTTATTTAGTTCCCACCCTTCATTTGAATTTCAAACTTACCCCGATTTCGCCGCACATCCTCTAGCCAATAGTAGAGATGGTTCAAAAGGAGCTTCATTTTTTGCTTTTAGCCCTTCGTCTTTATGTCTTTGGCTAAAATACCTCAAAATTTTAACCTTGTCGGTTTTATTTATCTACCAATATGTTTTACATTTACAGGTGCTGGTCTAGGAACAGTGATAGGCACATCAGCAGCCCTAACAGCATTAGGTTCAGCTGCAGGAGCAGCCGTTGTGGGATCACTTTTCGGTGTAGCAGGTGCTGGTTTGACCAGTTTCAAAATGCACAAGCGAGTTGGCGACATCGAAGAATTTGAATTCAAGTACCTCACTAATAACCAGCAACTTAGAAGCCTCCAAAACGTACCCAGCGGATCAAAAGAAAGCATCTTGAGCACTGACATGGAGAGTCAGTTACACATTACGATCGCAATCACCGGCTGGCTCAAGGATGAGGCCGAAGACAATTTTTCCCGCCCTTGGGCGCACCTCCTCAACTCTCGAGAACAGTATTACTTGAAATACGAGAGTTCGTACCTACTTGAACTCGGTAAAGCTATGGAGTATTTTCTCACAATGGCAATTACAGCTGCAACGCAAGAAGCACTCAAGTACACAATTTTGTCAGGTATAATGAGCGCGATTGCGTGGCCTGCTGGGTTAATTGGATTATCCTCAATCATAGATAATCCTTGGGGTGTTTGCTGCCGAAGATCAGCCCAGGTCGGAAAACAACTGGCAGAAATCCTTTTGTCAAGGACCCACGGGTTCAGACCTATTACACTTGTTGGTTATAGCTTAGGAGCTCGAGTTATATACTATTGTCTGAGAGAGATGTCTGAGCGTGGTAATTGTGAAGGCATTGTGCAGGATGCGTACTTGATCGGAGCACCTTGCACAGCTAACAGTACAGATTGGGCAAAACTTCGGCGAGTGGTGGCGGGTAAATTGGTCAACGGGTATTCTCGCAGTGATTGGCTTTTGCGGTTTTTATACAGGACCCTGTCTCTGTCTCGCAGAGGTGTTGCTGGTCTCCAGCCAATAAAATTGGAAGACAGACGAATGCATAATGTAGACCTGACGAAAATCGTAGGAGGGCATTTTGAATACCCAGATAAAATAGTCGAAATCCTGATGGAAGTTGGTGTGAAAACATCTAGTAATTTAAAAACAATAAAGAAATCGGTCTCAGCACCAGCTTCGCCTGGAAGACCCCTTATGAGTAGTTTATCGCAATCTCAGTCTGATAGTATCTTAGCGCTCCAAAGTAAAGTCTCGATCAGTGATAGTGAAACGAATGTCAACTGCAATATTTCTCGAGATGATAGCACGAACAGTACAAGTAGCTGTTACGAAGCCACAGAGGTGTCTAAATGACAGTGGATGGATTTTAGTAACCCAGCTCTGCTTTGTCTCTTTCTCTTGAGCCATTTGTTAATCATCAGTGAGAATTAATGCTCTTAATCAGATGGTTTGTTCACCAAGTCCACTGCGCAACTCAAATTCAGTGAGAATCATGCCGTATTATTTTTTTATTCACTCACGCCGATTTGTATCGCTTGTGTTGTTGTTCGTCAATCACAATTGCAGAATTAACTATATTATTTTAATATTTAATATTCCTTTTTTCTTTTTAACCTTTAACAAATATGCTTACAACCGATCAGTCAAAATAATATTATAGTCTTGCCATCTTGCTCGCCTGCACCATTTCCCTCATTATTATTCATTTATTGCTTTTCTGTTAAACCATCATGCCTGATGCTTAAAACACTAGCATTTGCACCCTATTTTCCAAAAATTAAGTCAAAGAAAATTTTGAAAAAAAATATAAAAATAAAAAAGAAATGAAAAATAATAATGTTAGTACGACGAAAAAAATTTGAAATTATTTAACGTGCTGCCTTAATTTAGCCCAACAAAGTATGAACAAGCATTTTCACATAGCTTGACGACATTATCCACTTATGGCTAGACTATGGCTTAGACTATTAACCTCTATGATGTGAGCACGTGATAAATGTTAATTATTAATATTAAAGGAGACTTTTCAATTTTATCTTTGTGAACGATTTTCAAGAATGGGCCTGTTGCAAACTTTTCCTAGAGCAAAAATAAGAGTTGTTTCTTATAGATAATGCCTCAAAAATCACGATGAGCGCATCGGCAAAGTCTGAAATGCACTCATAACTTCACAATCTGCGTAAGAAATTTGCGTTTTTTTAAGCTTCCCGCTTCAAAAACGATACTACGGCATAGGTGAACATTTTGTTAGAGGAGTCGCTCCATCGTCGGCGATATTCATCATGGCCGACGCTTGCACGCAGTTCCGCGCGTAATTCAAGGAGAGTTCAAGGTCAATCAATTCGGGCGTGGAAAATATGAACGTTAACACACCGATTGTTATCTGGTCTAATCCAGTTCAGGTGTTATCTCGTCCCATCAAACGTGTTTTGGCGGATTGGCGTCGGCTATGATGATTATTGCCGACAATGGAACGACTCCTCTTACAAAATGTTCACCTGTGCCGTAGTATCGTTTTTGAAGCGGGAAGCTCAAAAAACCGCAAATTTCTTACGCAGTTTGTGAAGTTATGAGTGCATTTCAGAGTTTGCCGATGCGCTCATCGTGATTTTTGAGGCATTACCTATAAGAAACAACTCTTAGTTTTGCTCTAGCAAAAGTTTGCAACAGGCCCATTATCAGGAGCCTAGGATTTTCGGTAGAATGCAGTGGCTCATTCGTAGCTCAAATATCTTAATAAAAATTGCCTAATAGCGTTTCCCTGTCTGCGGCGTATTCGCAGTGCATGTTTTTCCCAGTGATGGCTGGAAATTTTTACGGAATTCTAGGGTCAAAAATAATTCCTAAGACGATCCAAAATTGTATCATTACCTCAAAGTTTATTATGTAACTGTATTTTTACTGAAAACGAATATTTAATTGAATCCCATGGAACGTTAAAAGTAATGCCATTCTTATTTTCTATCCATCTCGCATCTGAATCTCCCAGCCATTAAAGACAAATCTTTTTGGTGGTAACATGTACTTGAGTATTTACAATAATAGCCAAATTTGATGTAATCCTTTTGTATCAGTTGATAAACATTGACGGTGAAACTCCCAAGCTTTGTATCTTGGTTTGCAACTTGTAGACTTCCTATCATACTTTTATTTTTTAAATAGAAAACTGCTCATTGTCAATTTTTAAAAACTTCTGTGATAGGTTTTCTCGAAGCAAAGAAAATTCTGTGAAAACCTATAGGACTAATGTCGATTTCTTCTTCATTAAAAAAGTAAGATGGAAGCATGATTTTGAAACACTGCAAATGAGTTATACAGCTCGAGAGTTTCACCGTTAATATTCAAGCTGCTTCTTATCCGGCTTACTACATAAATTTATAATCATTTTCTTCCAGTATCTCTTGTGCACAAGAGCTTTATTTGATTTTTATTCATAAAAAATTAAAGGGGGGTGTTGACTCTATTTGCATCATGTGTCATTCTAATAGAGCTATCCAATTTTTTTATTCTCTAAATAAGTTATCAGAAGTAAATGTTAAGATTTCTTTCTATTATTTTATTTTTTGTAACGAATCAAGTAGTAGAGCTATCAATGACATGCATTTATTCATCTCGAATGTCCACTAATCTATGGCCCATTGTACTACTATTTTAAATCTATTATTTTATTCAAATGATATATTGTAACTCATCTGTAAGTATTATTGTGATTTTCCTCTGTCTGCCTGAGAAAGGCCTCAGCAGTGAGGAAGATCAGTCCATTTTGCACGTAAATTTTTTTATTATATCTAAATGTAGAATTTTTAATATCAAAACGAAGTGCAGACAGCATTTATAAGCGGTACCTTCATTTTTTTTAAGTATCAATTCAAAAATTATACCAAAATGTTACTGGAAAAAACTGACTTAAATTTCAAAGGTAGCCAGCAGGGCAGAAGCCCTGGAAAACATTTTGTAATAAGGGACCACTATTTCTGGCTTATTCATAAAAACACATATGTGCCCAGAGAAATTAGTGGCACAGTTGTTGCTCTTACTGAGAGTCAGAAATAGTCATACCCAATTGCAAAATGTAGTCCAAATGGATGACATTAAAATGAACAGATCTCCCTTTAATGGTAGTTTTACAAGTTCATAAAAGCACTCTTATAGATTCTACAATATTTCTCAAATTGTTTTTTGCCGACAGATCCGTTTTGTATCATGACAGCCATGAAAAGCAAGTGCTTGAATTCCTATTTGATAAATTTTGGTTTCCAGGCCTGCTCATGGAAAACTGTACTCTGTTTTCTATAACTCCACTGTTGCAGCATTTATGCCCTCCATAGTCAAATTTTTTGTGCCTTCCGATTTGGCCTCCTTGAAAGTTCTGCACTTTCTCCCTCTTTGGTGTCAAAAGCACTTTTTAGCTACCTGACATTTAAATTGTTTTTCCAAGTGTTATCAACTTTTTGTTATTTTTTTATTTATACTTTTTTTTTGTATATAATCAGAAGCCCATCATAGTTAGCAGGTTTTGATAAGGTATACATTTTAAAAATCAGATGAAGAAATAGTCCCCATTTCACTCTAAATTACTTATTTGTGTCCAAGAAGACGTTAAATTTAATTGAATCTAAGTCAATGATAGTATGAGTTTTTTAAAATTACCACAGTTCTCAAATGCACTTTTCTACCGCAAAAGTGTATTTGTGATTCATCAGTGAAAATTCTTTTTTCACCTCCATGTTCTGCAATTTTTCTTTTGGTATTCCATTGGACGCATTTACAAAAAAGAAGACAATCTACACCGGGAATCCACCGCAGATAAACGATTATTTTTTTGTTAATGTGTGCGATGCATGCCTGTAAAATTGTAAATGCCTTATGGATCGATGTTGCATGCCACTGACCCACTCATATTTTAGCGGAGTTAGACATCTTTTTTAACGTCTGATCCCTGTGTTTACTTAACTTTGAGTGGTAGAAACGTCTCTCTAACAGTACCATTCTCTTTGTGTGCCTTTGGCACTAACCGTATAGAATTTTTCCCACAAGTTTTTGTGTAAGGAACACTAACTTTCCAGTACATTTGAACACAAGCAAGTTTGTTTGTAAAGGTGTGTGTGTGTGTCATGTTTATTTCAGTCTGCGTAATAACTCATGCTGAAAAAAAATTATTGTTATATACTCTTGTTGAATTTCTCTCCTCCTGATTCACGCCAAAATACAGCAAAAATTATATCCGTGTGATTTTCGAAGTGTTTCCGCACTTTGAAATGTTTTACTCTGCCTTAAGATAGTGTTTGTAAGTGTAGGTCCATATTGGCATCAAATATTTACTGATAGACAGCTGCAAGTATCTTTACACTTGCCCATTTTTTAAGTCTTTAGCTCGAGCTGCCTCCAGCGAGTAACCACATTCACGATTGAAAGTATTTTGAACAATTTTTTCCTCAAGATTTAACTTGACGTAGGAGTTGGTTTGAGTTTAGGAGATATTCTAATGATAATCAGTTGAATCAGAAGGATGATTATCAGTTATTTTTACTTGAATTTGGAGATCATGTTCACCTAAATTGAAGCTAATCGCAACCAACAGAATTTGAGCTCTCTCTATTAACGGTTACTTAAGCTCAACAACATAAACTGTAAATTTTTCTTCTATCACTTGATTATTATGAGTTTTGGTTTTCATTCTCTTAGTTTACAATATATTTCATTGCAAACGCTCCAATTAAAAGCTGAAAGTGAATGTATTTTCTCTCTTATTTTTGTACTTCCAGCTGTTTAATTGCCTTTTATTAAGGTAGGAGTAAACATTTTCAGGGACCTAAATTTTCATCAGATTCGGGTATTTAAATAAAATTTGTAGTATATGCTTGTTTCTAAATTGAGGACGGTTTTGGTGAAAGGGTGCATAATCCTTGCAGTGCCACCAAGATTGTGTAATTTTTCATAGCACTTGCAGCAAATGAAATTCACTCACGGTCGTCTTTCTTCAAATCAATAGTGAGGAAAAATTTTGAGCAGATTCAGGGAAAAATTTATAGCAGAGCTTTCAGATAAGTTGCTTGTAATCAAAAATTACGTTGTACAATCGTAGTACTATTGGAAGCCTCATACGCCCTTTTATCGAATAACTCCTGAATTAATACCTTTTTTGTCTACATCAAACATCATTTTTGAATGACCTTTAAACTGGTTCGTATATAGTTTAAACAGTCAATATGAAAATCTGTTCATATTCAACCTAGCTTTTTGTCTTCTCCTGTCTACTAGTTTTTGAGCTGAGATTAAGAGTTAAGTTCTATTGTTTTCAGTCATGATCAATTGCAAGTTTGACTCATTCCTTCAGCAAAGATTAAGTTTTTTATTTTCTTCACATGGGAGTCAGTGAATGAGTTACTCACCAATTTCCACCATTATTACAGTGATTTTAAACAATTCGAACTATAGTAATTGAACCGCGTCAAGCAGAAAAGAACCATTCCAGAAGTCCATGGAAGAAGTCCATTCCAGTTTCTTCAAAATAGTGCAACTTTTCCTTTTTCTGAAGAGCGCTCCAAATTTTGAACAGTTCTAGTTTTTCCACCAAAAATTTGTTAGTTTTAAGTGAAGCAAATTCTGCAAGTTGATCACTGTACATGTATTCAGTTTTCTCTAGGGTAAAGAAGAAGTTGCACGATTTTGAAATCACCGCAATGGACTCACTTCCTCACTACTGAACGTTGTCCATTTGACTACTAGTTTTACCTATAATTTTGTGCACTGTGCAATTGTACTAAGTACTTTAAAGATTAGTTATTTAGTCCTAAGAATGCGCAGCTCGTCAAATCTTTGAAAGTGTAGCTTCTCTTCCTGAGCTGTTCAGCTGTTTATTTTTGGATTTAACTTTTTGTATGATTAAACTGTGATAAAAATGTTTCTAATGTTGACAGATTCTAAAATTTTAATGTGTTTACGATTTTGATTGAAGTAATCAACTCATTACTTCTTTGTATATCTCTCTCAGATATCTTAAGATTACTAACCAACCGCAGACTTCTCTTAACATTTCATACCTTGTTGTCTCCAGCACGAAGGAACATATCTCGTCCGGGCGATTTTAGTAATTCTAAGAGCATTTGATTTTTTCAAGGGAAAACTAAATTAGTCGGAACATTTCAGAGTCTTTTCTCAAAAGTGTAAAGAGATTTCACTGGAAATTTGGGGCCTCCTAATTTATCCGATGGTTCTCTTATGTACACGTAAAATGTAAGTAAGAATTACTGTAACAGCGCAACCAAGATACGTGCAGGAGTTGACGATACATGAGCTGTATTCATTGTCCTTCCTTAAGCAGATCTTTTTCTTATGAATCTGGTTTACATAGCAGCTAAGGAAGGTTTAAGGAGGTCGTTAACATAGTCTTTTCTCTTCTGTATTTTTTTTTTTTTTTCTATGGACAGAAATCATTGCAATCCTTTATCAGAGCCTGTTTTTAAAGTTCTACCGTTAAATTTTACCTGAAAATTATTAAAAATGTCCTTCATACATATGACGCCATGCTAAGGATCTCCTTCAACCTCCCTTATTCACCAAATAAACCAAATGGGGCTTCCCAAAGAACAATGTTTTTTAAGGAACAACTATGAATACAGCCCCAAGACCGGGAGTTGCTGTGCTGAGGAAAAACGCTGTACGAACTTTCAGGTGTAGCTAAATTTCCTTCGATAAGATTCAAATTCATCAGGAAGGTTGTAAATATTCTTCCTCAAATTTTCCAGACAATTTTGTTTGTAATTCAATCTAAAATATCTGATAATTTCCGTGAAAAATATGTGTGACTTGCTTTCAAAATTTCATCAAGGGAAATTTGGCGACATTCAAATGTTTATACGTTTCTCTTTATCACGGAAATATTTTAGGTAGCAAACTTAGATGTTCTTTGTCAAATTAATCTGAGTGTGAGTCTTAAAACAACTTTCTCAAATGAAGCTTTCCAAAGTACTTGCTACTCCACCACCTTAAGTTTTCTCTTCTGATCTCATATCGGTGCTTCTCTAATGTATATTATTTCTTTGAAAAGTCTTTCCAAGAAAGAGAAAGCCCGTTCCATCAAATACTACTTCTCATTTTTTATAATACTACTGCTTGCATGTATTAATTTGGATTTTGGAGCTAGTGATAAGACTGGTCAGGTTAATATTTCAAGACTTTGTCTTTTTCAAAGGAATAATTTATGATGATTTCTGGGAGAGATAATCACTGTTACCTTTTTATCTTAATTCATGAAAATCCCTTTTCTCGAAAAATTCCTCACAACTTCCTTAACTAGAAATAACTATTCTAGATTATTTTATCTTACTTTGGTTGTAATCAAAAAAAATATAAATACATTACTATAAAAGAGTATTCAATGACTTTTAATTTTGAAAGACTTTAGATTTCCAACATCTCCACCATCTCCTTCTAATTTTTCTTCATTTGAGCAATATCTCAATATCTTACAACAACAAATACTTAGATTCGGCTTCTTAACTTAGTGAGATGATGAGAAGACCTATTCACCCCATGGGCCTGTGGAGACCTGAAAAGTAGTTCCCAAGGGTTAGGAGGGTTGAAAAATATCGTCCGTTTGGCTGTTTGACCTACGGTTTAGGAGAGATTTGCAATTTTCTGTTGCAAAAGTGGTCCATTTGCACTGCATCATTTAAAGTGAGAAGGGCAAAAATTAAAATTGAGGCCAGAGAGCCCCTGAGCCCTGGACTTGTGAGAACTATAATGTAGTTCCAGATGCACAGGGAGGCTGGAAAATTTGCTCCATTCTGCTCTACAACATAAGGTTTACAAGATATTGGCAATTTTCTGTCGCAAAAATGGATCCATTTTCATGACATTGTATAACATGAGTAGGATTGGAAATCGGCTTGATTCAAAAACCCCATTTGAGGGGCTCGAAGGACAAGGCGCATAAGTGCAGTTTTTGCTATTACAAGAAATACAGGTTTAAAGTTTCAAAGTTACATGGAGCCTTGTGGCAGAAAAGAAGTTTAAACTCACTTTTGGAAGCTTCAAAGTTGGATTTTAGTTGTGAATTTTTCACAAAACATACACTCAAACCAGTTTTAGTTGAGTTCATGAATATCTTAATTTTTTCAAAAACTGCTCTTATGCATGCGCCTTGTCTTCCAAGCCCCTCAGATTTTCTGGAAAACTGGTACATGGACTTTGCTTCATGTAGGACAACTTCCCAAAAAATGTTGTACCATCAAAAGTATTGGAGGAGTGCAAGGTAGGTTCACTAGTGTATTCTGAATCAAAGCTGTTGAGGGACAGTCAGAGAAAGAAGAAAACCATCGAAGTTTTTAGATTACGGAAAATATTCAGAGAGGATCCAACACTCATCTCAAGAAGACAATGGATACGAGAAAATCAACAATATGAGTAGACAATAGTTCAATAAAATAAGAACATTTATCCAGAAAACTTTTACCAAAAATTTCCAATTACTCTCTACCAACAAAAAATACAGAGATAAATCCACACCGTTTTAACTGGAACACTTAGATCAACTCTAAAAATAATTGATTTTGTTGCCTTGGAATTGACTTAAGATAATTGCTGGGATAATATCTGGTTCACAATGTAGAAACAACTTGAGCAAAGTAAATCATAAAGAAGAGCCGTTCTTGAATTCTTGACAGGGGATCCAGATTTTGCTGTTTTAAAATTTGAGAAATCTCAACGTTACTCAGCACAGCTGAGAAATACATATTATAACCAGGGTGTCTACATTTCTCAGGGAAGAGAATTTCCTCGCTTCCCCGGGTTTACTCTTACCAAAATGATATAATTCACCATTAGTGGATCTAGCAAGTTGGCAACACTGCTTCCTCCCCACTTAAACTTAGGGAAATTAATCCATTCTCAGAGGGACCATCGAGAAGCGATTGTTCAACACAGGTTAAAATGGAGAGAAACCAATGATGCCATTTTTCTGGATCCGCCTCTATGATTCACTGACTAATCCATCCACAGTTGACTGACATTTAGGTAAAAAAGAGTCATTAATATACTGTGGATTTGAAAATAAAACTTGAAGGTCTCAGTTTTCCTTGTCAACATTATAGATAATTTTCTAAAAAAGCTCTGAAAGATGTGAAAGCTTAGAAGATAGAATAAAATCAAACTAATGGAAATAAATTATGTCTTCTCCGTGAAATTTTCGCCTACAGACACCCTGCGCCTGTTTTTCACCAGAAATCATTCCTGATTACTTTACTTGAGTAATAAGCTCTTCTACTCTATTTTTTTCCATTTAAAAACTAACTGGATAACAACTACAACCTTGGAAAACTTAAATAAACGTAAGGTCAAATTTAAATTCCTAAAAATAGAAGACGTTTTTGGTAAAACTAAATAAAAAAACAGATCTAAAGAATTCTTAAGGCGAATCAAATGTAGTGTAATAAACAAACATAGACTAGGTACTAATCAGAGAATAAATAGATTAAACATAACATCTATGTTGATGGGTAGTAATAGGTGGTTGATGAAACTTTTGGTCCGAATATTGACTTAGAGATTTCAGTAGTTACGAACAGCTTTTAATCACTGTGCCATATTATCGAAGAGAGTAGCAACGAAAACATTTTTGAAAGCAAGTTTCCTTCAAAATTCGTCTAATCTAATTTAGATGAACCCATTGATTCAGCTGGAACAGCAAAATTCGTCTAATTTCTATAAAAACAGGACACATGAGAAAGCAATCTTGTTTGGATAAAATGTTATGTACTTTATTCCTTTCGTTCCTTTGTTTGCTCCTCTAGTTTCGCGGCTCTTTGCCCACTGCAACAGTAAATGCACAAATATTGACTTTACTTCTTGCGGGACAGCAGTAAGAAACATTATTCTGCCAGAGAGCAGTACTTATTAAATAAAATGGTGCCTTTTCCGCCTATTTGTAACTTTAAAATTTGTTGGCTGTGTGTCCAAAATACAACCACTAAGGCATGCAGAAGATGGCAGTTATGACCGTCTTGCCCAACATGAAAATAAAAAAGGCCCTTTTAATTCAGTTTAAATTAGATTTATCGATTTTCAAACATCCAAATGATTTCCGAGGGTCTTTTGGATCATCAGTGATCAGTAGAGGCTTCTTTCAAGAAAATTTTCTGCTTTGACGCTACTAGATTCATTTCCTCAAAACTTCACTTTTGCACTCAGCTCCTTTTGCTCTCTACGATAACACAGCAACACTATTGATAGAAGAGAAAAGGAGGAAAGGTAAATGGAAGCACTAAGGCTACATGTTTTAAACTCTTAGGGGGCGCGTGTAGAGTCGACCTTTATCAAAAACATAGTATAAATATAATTGAGCTAACAGCATCTACTTGGGGAGCAAGTCATACTTACAGAGAAAACTTATGGATTAGAAGGAAGAAAATCCAAGAACAAACTAAACCTTCATTCTTGTAGATTTGCCTTACAGTCAAAACGAGATTTTCTATCTCAACGGATCATCAACAACTACAGACACATCCACAGAGGGAGTCAAGTTTTATTAAGAACTGAGGTTAGCAAGGAAATTCAATTAAAAACCAATAGCTGAGTCAGTGAGATTTTCAAACCGTCAGGCTGTGGCGAAACGATTAAAATTTCACCAAAATCACACCTGCGCATGTAATTTTAGGCTTTTCAACATCATCCATTACTAAATAGATTAATATGGGGTACCTGCCGTTTTGCTTTCCTGTGTTTTTATGATTCAACAGCACTCTCGTACCGGATAATTTAACTTTTCCTTTAATGACCAAGCTGATTTACACCTTTAAATTACTGCAGAAAAGTAATTATTATATGTACACCCCTCCATAATCTTTTCATGCTCCAAATAAACATTTTCTCTCAAGTTTATAGAATGTCAGGCATTTAAAATAATATTAACAAGAAAATCAATAAAAAAATTACTAGGTTTAAAAATAACATGAAAACAGCAGAATTAGAAAATTACAAACTAAAAAATTCAATTAACCTATGCAAAATTCAAAATTAAAAAGCCTCTGATGAGATTTTCCGGCATTGATGGAACGTCATTGTTGACGAGTTAATGCAAGTCTTCACCTAAACTTAAGCGAGTGGCAAAATTTACTATTTACAAATTCAGTATAATTTACTCGACGTACCTTCCACCTTATTTCATTTCCAAATAATTTAATTTAATTGAAAAAAGGAATGAACAATGATTCTTAACAGTGACCTTTAAATACCGTAACAATTAAGAATAGAAGATGAAAGACTGATTTCAAATTTACTGACTATGTTACTAAGTTCCGTTAAGGGTTTCAATATTTCTGAAGGGTTTCAACAAAAATGGCGTGGCTCACCTGTCTCATTAAATTAAATAGACCTATTAAATCGCCAAGAATTGGTGAGGTACTTTCACTTAGAAGATAACCACAATTGAGGTGCTTGGGATCAAAACCAACAATCTCCATTGCGCTGTCTAGAAATTTGGCGATCGCTTTAATTTATTATAAAGAGAACAGGTGAGCTCCTACTTGCGTTCTTTCTCATGAGTTTTCTACATGTGAGCAAGAAAATTGTGAAAGTTTTTTACACACGAAGTCTTATTGATTACTCTTCCTTAGAAATTACAATATTTGCAAAAATTTTAGTAATCAAAATGGAGATTGTCGCTTTTGATTCTGGGCGTTTCAATTTAAAAAAAAAATCTGAAGAACTTGATAATTTTTGCTGTGGTCGAAACACAAATTTCATGGAAGTATTTTTGAATTTCATCATTATGGCAGATCTAAACATTTGAAGTGAGTATTATACATTACCTTGAGCATACATGTCTCAAGTGACTAAAAAATAAGGGGGGACTTAAATATCAACAATAAATATTAACATCTTGGAGAATGGCTTCATAATGGAAGGTCACTGGAAGAAAAAAAAAATAATAAAACATAACTTTCCATCACAGTCAAGATCTACAACCATGACCGTCCATGGGAAAAGAAACTTCTGTCCACAGAAGCAGAAATAAAAATTGAGCAATTTTTTGAAAAATCTGACTCTGAGATATCAAGAGAAAACTCTCTCTTGAGTCAAGAGGAAAAGGTCATGATTGGTTACAAGAAATAGTTCATATTGAAATGGCAAAATGGCGGTGGAGATGCATGATAATCCAACAATTTTGTACCTCAGACTTGGCAAATTGGAATTTTGGACAGGTTTTCCTCGAAACTAATTTTTACGAACTTTTACCTACCATATTTAAAGTTTAGTCTTACGTTTTTTGTTTCAAAAGGTTCACAGAGTACCTTTCTGTGCTCAGATACCGATACTCAATTCTGAGTTTTAGCACACTGAGGTGCTTTTTTCGGTGGACAGTCCGATATTTTAAAAAATACAGTTTATAAATTCAAGAGGAGAGAGAAAGGTGCTCAAGGCATTGCCTTTTAAATCCGAGTAGATAGCAGAATATCTTGTCGTGAAAAGGGTTAGAATTAAAGAAAAGGGCTATGTACTTCAAAAAAACATTTCTTACTGTGGGTTTCAATTCCGGAAGGATTGACACAATTTAAGTGACTTTTCCGAAAGACTTTTATCTTTTCATGGGTACTGATTTAAAAACAGGGTGAAAAATACAAATAAAAAAGAAAATAAACTGATAAATTATCGGATGGAGAAGTAAACTAGATATGGCTGCCTTGAGACTCCAGTAACCTTCCAATATAGCACAGCTCCCCCACACCATTTTAATAATAAAATACTAAAAAGGGTCCTACTTATGTTAAAGACAAAAGTAGCCGAGTGTGCCAGTTTTTTCATCAATTAATAAAAAAAAAGTGTAACCTGTTGGAAAACTTGAATTAAATATCGGAGTTTTCCGATTTGACTGAACATTTCTCACTGAGATTGTGGATACAACAATTTTTAAAGAGATACAACTATTATTTTATCGATTGACCAGTCATCTAAAACCAAGTGAATCGAAAGGTCAAGTCGGATGTTTACAAGGTAAACTGATAAAACGTCTATTTCTTCCCATAAGACGATCCCTTACAAGATCGGGTTGTATCTATTAACCGCTTGGCAGCTTGTTGAACTGAAAAAAAAGATCATAATAAGGGTCAGTGGGTGAAAGAGAAAGGATCAGTGCAGATTGGCTGCAATATGTAAATGACAACGAGTAAACAGCTGACAGAGTCAAAATTCCCTAACCTTCATGAATATTACCATACTTTTTATGTTGACAATCACTGCGCAGACAAAAAAGGGAGTAATTTTTGAGTACCATGAACTTAAAACTTGACCTCTCATTTCTCCATCCTATTTCCAGAAAAAGGAAGAAAAAAGTAGGAGTTGAAACCATATGAAATGTTGATCCCAACAGTTGTAAAACATTGAGGGATACATAGTGGAATAGGTGACAAACAGAAGAAATCCAGCCTTTCTAAAAAAAATTCCATATCTTTGCATCAACATTTTCTATTTTATTTGATTTTTCTTCAAGTCTTTCCCCCATTCTTCAGTCCTGTCAATACCATGAAAGCTAAAAAATTCGAAATGATAAAGGTTGCAGTAATACTAGAGAAAATAAACCAGAAAAACACAAATCTTTCCACCGATATAACACTGGCCACTATTTTATGGATAGGGAGAGTCTAAAAGAGACTGAAAAGGACTGGCAAACAACTCATCAGGCAAAGTCTCTACATAATAATCTACCGCATGAGTTGAAAGCAATCATTAAATTCAGTTTCACAATTTTAGAAGAATTATACGAATATTCTAGAGAAAAGCACTTCTTAGCACTGAATGAATTTCTAGAGGATCAAGAATAATTTTGTACACAATTTGAAAATATATTGTATGTAATTCAAAAAGTTTTGTAAGTACATAGGGTGTTCAAAAAGTAATGAACGTTTTCGCTTTTTGAGCGAACAAAAACAGCTATCAATTTGCGGTTTGCGAGTGCTTAAAGTAATCGTAATTACCAATAAAACAAGAACAAGAACAGCTCTCTAGCTTAAAAATTGACTGAGTGACAGGGTTTTGAAAATGATCTGTCAAGAGACACCCTCCAGGATTTATAGCTACAAATATGTTTGTCAATAAAAAAAAAGTTAAATGAGAATTGAGTGTTTTTATTGAAAAAATTTACATAATCTTACGGAAATTGAAGAACTTCAAGCTTCTTCATCGGATGACATGGCTAACTCAACATTTGGTTGTTTTTTTTAGTATTTTTCACCACTTTGAACACAAAGCTTCAGCCGTTCTGCCCACTTCACAAGGATCGTCTTTTCGAAGTCTTCTTGACGAAGGGTTTTGAAGAATTTTTGAACAGCGGTTTTGATCTCGGCTAGGGAATGACTCTTTCCTGAGTTAAAAAAATTTCTGATAGGCACACGGTTTGATTCCATAGCCGAGATCAAAACCGCTGTTCAAAAATTCTTCAAAACCCTTCGTCAAGAAGACTTCGAAAAGACAATCCTTGTGAAGTGGGCAGAACGGCTGAAGCTTTGTGTTCAAAGTGGTGAAAAATACTAAAAAAAACAACCGAATGTTGAGTCAGCCGTGTCCTTCGATGAAGAAGCTTGAAGTTCATCAATTTCCGTAAGATTTTGTAAATTTTTTCAATAAAAACACTCAATTCTCATTTAACTTTTTTTTTATTGACAAACATATATGTAGCTAAAAATCCTGGAGGGTGTCCATTGACAGATCATTTTCAAAACCCTGTCACTCAGTCAATTTTTAAGTTAGAGAGCTGTTCTTGTTCTTGTTTTATTGGTAATTGCGTCTACTTTAAGCACACGCTAACCGCAAATGAATAGCTGTTTCTGTTTGCTCAAAAAACGAAAACGTTCATTACTTTTTGAGCACCCTATGTAGTTTGCAGTATATTATTGCACATAAATCAAGTAGCTGATTAAATTATGGTTAGATGAAGAATAATCTAGAGTTCACGCCAAATAAGTTTACGCACTTTTAGACTGCGACAGAAGATGCACCATCTTGCTTCTGGCATTTTCTTGACATGTAGCAGTGACATCAAACGATCTTCCATCGCAGTCTAAAAGTGCATAAACTTATTTGGCGTGGACTTTAGAAATATAACTCCAACTTACAAAAGCAGTGCATTTAATGTATTAAAATGTAATAAATAAATAAATTTCATGTCTTTCTTCTGACATTCTTCAATAATTTTATTTCTTTCATGTCTTTTTCCCATTCTTCAGCTCTATCAGCACTCTAAATGCTAATAGTGCAACATTTCAGGGAAGAGGTAAATAAAAAAAGACAATTTATTTTCACAAAGTATGTTTGTAAATTTATGAACCCGCTGTTGCAAAAACTACTTCATAAAAGGGGCGTTCCGATAGTAAGCTCTACTGTTTATTTCTTCAATACTATTAACAATAAATGAATGCGGTAATATGAGGTGTATTAGTCATACTTCCAGATACCCAACTACCTGAAGAAGTCAAGAATCGGTTCACTAGTTTGCATAGAAAGTTCGTTTTACTGGACCAACCCCTTCATCAAGTGGGTCCAAAAGTGAAGCTATATCTGGACCAACCCCTTCATCACGTGGGTCCAAAAGTGAAGATATATCTGAATTGCTGCGTTTGTAGAGTGGTTTTCCACATTCAATGGCAACCACTCTTTATTGCAAAATTTTAGGTGGGACACTTTGAATCCTTTATACTCAGCAAATTAGGCCCTGGGTGATTTGCACACTTTTCCGGAACCAAAATCTGGTCACAGGGGTAGCTTAAGTTTCCCAATGATGATGAGGTCAAAAAAGCAATCACTTCCATGCTTCAAAGTTGAGCGAAGACTTTTTCGCAGCTGGCATTAGAAAGCTGGCGCATTGATATTAGAAGAGTTTAAAAAAAAAAAGAGATAGGTAGACTATTTACAACTTGCCTTTTGTCGGACTGTTCATTTGTTTTTGTTGTTCCAATATTCAAGGCATACATATAGATTCTATTTTGGGATCTACAAGAATAGAGGGTCGGTCCAGTACAACAAACTTTCTCAGCGATCTAAATTTCAAATTTTTCAGCTTGTTGAAAAGCTGAGAGAATGATGGACATACCCTGTTAAACTGCATACATTAATTGTAAATAATTTCAAAGAAAAAAGTCTGAAGAACTTGTTTTTGAAACAATTCTTATAGGATATTACCCCTCTTCTAGTTTTCTCCCTAAATTTCCTTGCGAGGAACCCGCAAAGCAAACCTAGATCTCTCTTGGTAAAATACACAATTCCAGGCAGGAAATTCCTTTACTCATTTTGATTTCATCCCTTAATTGCAAAAGTAGTATTAAAATATAATAAAAGACTGATGTGATAGTTTTTCAGTGTAAAATAGTAAAATTCAAAATGTGAACTCACAGCCTAGGTATAGAAGAAAGCAGACAGAAACAGAGATTCCAGCCTTCGTTAAGGTTATCGAGGCGAGGAAGTTTTTGGCCCAACTAGAGGCTAGGTACAATAGCGGGCAGTTGATTGCGGAGTTCCAAAATACAACATTAAGGAGTGTATATGGGCGTCTATTTATGTTAAATCCTTTAACTGGTCGAACACCACTTTCTTTGAACCAATCGCCGGTTCTCAAAAAGCTTTCCATCATTTGGTCCTGAAAACATAACATCCACATAATTAAAGAGATTTGAAAGTTAACTGAGTATAATCACAAATAACCTCAGTGACTGCTGTCTTAAATTGTCTAACTTCGATAATGTGATGGTATGCAAAAGGTGCTTACTTCGTTGTGTATTAGTTTCTTTTATCTTTTATTGAAGAAACTAATACACAACAAAGTAAGCACCTTTGGCATACCATCACATTATTGAATTGAATTACAGGTGCAATATGCATATCAAACTTGACTGTCTAACTTGTCGTCAGGGTATCCAAAAACTAGGAACATGGCAGTTCTTGGGAGGCTCATAGGCCCAACATCGAAGTGTTTTAAAAAAAAATTGTTTTACTTATATTATTGTTGTTGTAAGTTTATATTCCTAGCGAGACCGCTCACATGATGACTAGCAGAAGGAAAAGACCTTAAGCTCAATGAAGTTCGCAATTTACATTGCTTTGGTTTATTTATTTTTGTCAGAATTCAATATGGCGATGTTTAGCATTGATTCATGAAACCCTTGAAATATCCACTGGTGATACAATTAAACTGGTTGTTCCATTTACATCAATCTGAAACCCAAAGCAAAGGACACCATAGTATTCTTTACCAATGCGAAGGATGATGTTATCAACCCTGTCTTACAAATATTTCTGTGATGTTCAAACAGATCTCCAAATTATTTGCTGATCTCCAAGCTGTAACCATCAAAATACGATTGAATCCGTCATTCTCAAAAAGACTTAGGCACAAGAAATGATGATATGAGAAGAACAGTAAAAACTATACTGATCGAACAGTTTTAGTTTATTCATTACTCAGTAATTAATTGCTTTCATATGCTACCTCTCTGAGTTTTAAAAGAGGTTGATTTAAACGGTTTTTACTGTCTTTCTAGTAGTTTCAATTCCGGCAAATTTTGAGATTGACCGATTTAATTCTCTGCTGCACGCAATTGATCATTTACTTCCATTGGATTTCAAAACAGAGATGACTTTCTTTTTCAAATTTGAAAACAAAAAAATTAGATAGTACCTGGAGTAAAAAAAATAGATATCATTGATGTTTCATTTAAATATACTATTATAAGATTCACTCAATGCTGACATACATTATCATAGGTACCTCTATCACAAAAAGACATCCAATTGAGCACTTTAGTCGGAAAAGGGCACTCCTTTGTTACAGTTTATCAGAATTACTACCAACACTTTCTTTTTTTGTGAGATAACTATTGGATCATTAAACTTGAGATTTGTGCTTAAGATATCTATAAACTGTAAAGAAAATTCCGTTAAATTTCCATATCTCTACAAGCATTTTTTCCCCTATCGAGAGTACAAATGAATCGAGGTATGCGAAAACGTCCGATGTCCAAAAAATCAACTTTTGGTAAACCGCAAAAAACTGTGGAGGCCTTTAGAATCGGCGTTTTGAAGAAAATCAAGGCATGTGTTTCTTAGTAAAGGGTTGTAGAAAAGGCACACAACTGTATCCCATTCCAACTCCCATTCAGTGCTGAGTTATTTTAAAAAAAGGGCTTTGGACATCGGACGTTTTCGCATACATTGCAAAAATCTGTCCAAAAGCCATTATTTTTGACCCCTCCAATAACCTTTAAACTAGAGTAAAACATAATGTCAGACCTCCAGTAACACAAAAAAAAATATTTCTCTTTTCTTCGAGGCTTCAGTGAAAGTTACGTGACGGCGGAAGAAGAAAAATAATGGACATCGGACGTTTTCGTATACTTTGAGATTGCCCCTCAAGATATGTGTTCAGGATTGCCTAGAATGCATGAAATCGATTAGAATTATATAAAGTAGAGTGAAATTATTCATCTTCAGAGGGTCCTGAACGAGAATCCAAATTTGCCCCCTCGACAAATCATGGGAACCCCCCCGAAAACCCCCAACATCAAAAAAACAGTCAGAAATTGGTTATTTTCTCTCGTTGTTCTGCTACTAGCGCACGTTTTGAGAGCAGAAATTTTTTTCTCATATAATTTCTCATCTATAGGGAGTTCTTAACGAGAATCCAAATTTGCCCCCTCGACCAATCATGGGGACCCCCCCGAAAACCCCTCCATAATCGAAACAACTGTCAAAAATCGGTTATTTTCTCTCGTTTTTCGGCTACCATCGCATGTTTTGGGAGCAGAACTTTTTTCTCATTTAATTTCTCATCTATAGGGGGACCTTAACGAGAATCCAAAATTACCCCCTCGAACAATCATGGGGACCCCTCCAAGCCCCCCCCCCCCGATAAAAAAACGGTCAAAAATAGGTTATTCTCTCGTTTTACGGCTATTATCGCCAAAGCCGTTGATTTTAAGACAGAGTTTGTGGATCTCACATGAAAGCAGATAAAAATTCGGTCTTATTTAACCCGGTTTGAAATTTTTCTGATGAAAATTGCGGTCACTACAGGGTTCTCATAGATAGCCCAAAATTTTCAAAATTTCGTTTTTTAATGGTTTTTTGCTTGTAACTGTTGTTCAGCTATTCTTTAAAGTAAGGAGATCCTTTCAAATGAAATTAGATTCAAAATGCTACAAATTCGTGTATCAAGCTTGTCCTTAGAGCGTAACGAGACGGCACCCCAGCGTTGCAAAAGTTACCGTCTCAAAATGGATTTTCCGGGGCGGTGCAGTCCGCGCAACCACTCCACTCTTTTGCTCTACTCTAGGATTGCCTAGAATGCATAAAATCGAGTGTAATTATATAAAGTAGGGTGAATCGATGTGAAACAAAATAAAGTGTGAACTTTTTAACAGGAAAACTCATGCTAAGGAGAAAGAACAAGACAAATACTGGAGTAATACATTTACCGGACGGAAACTTTAGCATTAATCATGACTTTCCATCTATAAAAAATTTACAGTCAGTAAAATGGTTTTGAAATGCGTCTTAAACAAGTTAAAAATTGAAAAAAGATTGGGAAAGTTTCGATTACTTATACAGGTTGTTAAACAAAAATCATGGGCTATCATGTACCGTTTTCGCAGAATTTAAAGTCATCGGCTCAAAGAAAATATTCAAAGAAAGAGGGTCATCCAATGAGGTTCCCTACCTCTTATCTTCCAAACGGAAAGAGATGAATCAAATCGATAAAAAAGTTCTTACAAGGCATACTCTAAGCTTTAAAAGAAGCTCATGATTTTGAAAATTGGTCGAGGGGTTCGCGAGGAAACTTAATTTTACTGCGACAACTTCCTGTCGCCGCGCGCCCACCTTCGGAGTCTGGATGCGTGGAGAGTCAATTATTTCCGACTTGGGTTTTCGCCGCTAAGCATCATATCAAAAAGAAATTTGAAGGTTTTTATTGAGTAGACCTTACCTTACTTTTTGACGTAGTCTTTGCCTCTGTTTTGACATTTCTGGTGTCAATATTGCAGCTTCTTGATGCCTTCCGCGTAGAAGCTGGCTCTTGTCTTGGCACCGAAACCAGTCATTGACAAGCCCTCTACACTTTCGAATCAGTTGCTTTGCATAAGAAAATTTCCCTCCATCTTCCGTACTCTTACGATTCAGCCTCATGTGACTTTCGTCTGTTTACTGAGCTGAAAAACTTCCTCGGTGGAAAGCGGAATCCGAATGATTCGGAAGTACAGAGCGCTGTCAATGACGGATTCCGGTGCCAAGACAAGAGCCAGCCTCTACGCGGAAGGCATCAAGAAGCTACAATATTGACACCAGAAATGTCAAAACAGAGGCGGAGACTATGTCAAAAAGTAAGGTAAGGTCTACTCAATAAAAACCTTCAAATTTCTTTTTGATATGATGCTTAGCGGCGAAAACCCAAGTCGGAAATAATCGACTCTCCGCGCATCCAGACTCCGAAGGTAGGCGCGCGGCGACAGGAAGTTGTTGCAGTAAAATTAAGTTTCCTTGCGAACCCCTCGACCAATTTTCAAAATCTTGAGCTTCTTTTAAAGCTTAGAGTATGCCTTGTAAGAACTTTTTTACCGATTTGATTTATCTCTTTCCGTTTGGAAGATAAGAGGTAGGGAACCTCATTGGATGACCCTCGTAAATGGACATCGGACGTTTTCGCATACTTTTCAGGTTCGACCCCCTAAATGGAGGCGAAAAAACGAAAAACAGGTCAAATCCGTCTACACATAGATGCGCCTACCCTCGAAGATGACGTTAAGCCAAAAAACTCAAAATCCAAAAAAAATGGACATCGGACGTTTTCGCATACTTCGATTCAAATGTAAGAGGAACTTCTGAAACTGAGAGATGCCTTTTTGGCACTCAAGCCCTCCATCAAGCGTAACCTTACCTTTTGCACGTACAAATTTCTCAACCACACTTTTTGTTCCTCTTCCCCTTCTGGTACAGATTCAAGGGGGATGCGCTCAATGAACATGTGCGCCTGTAAGCGCTTCGCAGCTAGCAGTGTACCAATGGTTGGTTTATCTTCATCATCCCTAAAAATTCAAATACGATCAGTATTTACATTCATCAATTTTAATACACTATGAAACTGATTCGGTTTGATTTCAACACATCTCGAAGCAGAGGAAAATCAAGCAATAAAAAATAGTCAACATGGATGCAGGAAATGTATGATTACGATGGTTTCAATTAGACTTCACTGAGCCACATCGATGGTAAGACTGAAAAGACACAAGGAGGAACAATAAGAGGAAACAAATGTCAGAATGCTTAAATTTTTACCTTGTCTGGTGGTCCATTCTCAAGATATTATCTGTTTTATACAATAGTTTTCCGAACTACACGTAGGTATGCATGTTGAGGGCTAGTAATTCTAATTTTAAAGACTGAGCATGTCGATGGTGAAACTCCCAAAGCGAGCATCTCGTTTGCGGTGTTAAAAATCACTGCTTCCCTCCCTTTTCACTGGCTACAACTTCCATTCTATATGAAATTTTTAAGTTGCCGAATCGATGTTCGTTTTGGTATTGATTCAAGAGTGATTTTATTGAGCACTCTTCTTATCAGTTTTTAGAGTAGAATCTGTGCTAATTTTCATTTCCCCTATGAATTAATATAGTTGTACAAGGGAGGGGACTGTACCTATTTTATTTCCTTAGAGGAGAAAAAATTGACATCAAGGAGATTTTTCAGAATTTGCTTCACACAGGAAAGAAAAATGATGGAAGTTTTTGAGCATGGACTTTGAGTAGTTCTCCATTGTAATGGGGGGGGGGGATGAGAAGATCCAACGCACGTAGACAAATTGTAAAACTGATCAATATAAACGACAATGACACGATAGACACTGGATACACTTGGCTAAGGTGATCTCACTCTTCGCTGCCTCGATGATACGACCCCGCACCACAGACCTCTCAGAGTATATATCTCGGTAACATCCGAAAAAGCAATGACGTTAGAGAATGTCAGTGCGATGACCAATGCTCCAAGGTAGATGCCCTGAGACACCAACAATGCACGCCTGAGCTTGCGTTCCGAAAGCAACAGCCCTCAAGGCAATGGATGCATCGTGAAAATGCGAACACAGAGCTGTAGGTGATATGGTGCGCCTTTCTACGACACCATTTAAAAAATTAAGTAGGACAGGAAACCTGCAAAGTTGGAAACTGAGATACAAGGTTAGAAAGTTTTGCCTTAATTGAAGAACTGCAGACTAAGAAGCTCAGCAGAATTTCTTAGGAAACAAAAAAACTAGTTTAAGGTGCATGTAGCATAAAAATAAAACAAATCCTAAAAAATATTAGATCTTTTTGAGGGTGGTAAAGGAATAGACTTACGCTCGAAAAGCAACTTGAACGTTATAAATTGCAGGGACTTTTCCTCTCAGATGCGGCATACTAGCGGTAAATCCTCTCGTGCGGGGCGTCAGATGGTGTTTGAGCTCATAGAGACCTTGTTCACGTGCAAAGGCTTTGCTTGCTTCATGTTTCTCAGGGGTAAACCTTGTGCCCTCCGCAAACAGAAGCAACTAATACGGTAGACGGACACGAAAAATTAATAGAATGATCATTTATTAAAAAACAATCAATTAATAAAATGATCATGGTCACAGAATCGTGTTTCAATGCTTGATTCTTGTAGATTAGCTAAAAATATTAAGATCTGTCAAAACAGCAACTCTCTGCATTGAATATTAACCGACTAACCGAGATATCGCGCTTTGAAAAATTCAGTTTATGACGTCATCCACCCCGGTAGTGACACCCTTAGTTTCTTCCACCTTGCTTTTATCAGTCAGGGAGACACACATATGCACTGGTTAATCAACATGAAACTTGGATAAAAGCAAGGTGGAAGAAATCAAGGGTGTCATTACCGCATTACCGCTGACATTCTGATTAATGGCATCTTCAAAAGCACGAAGTTCCATTGCAAATTAAATTGAGTGACAACGAAAAAAAGAGAGCTGTCAGTATCTGTATTCGATAACGTTTAGCATAATTTTTAAACTTCATTAGAGGAAAAAGTGACTTGATTCAAGCAGAAATATGCTTAAATTTACCTCCGAGAATATTTCCTTACGATTCAAGAAAGAAAATAATGCTTGTTTAAGGAAGAAAAGATGCTCATTTAAAAAGAAAAGTCACTTACATCAAGCAGAAACCCACTTTCATTCAGCTATTTCATTCTTGATTCAAAATTAAATCTTCTTGACAGCATATTCAAGCATGTATCTGCCTAAATCGATTCATTTTTTTCTCTAATGAAATTAAAAAATTATGCTAAACGTTATTAAATACAGATGCTAGGACTTAAAGAGTTTCTGGACTACCGCTCTCTTTTTGTGCTGCATTATCTTAATTTATTTTGCGAGGAAAGCTCCATAATCTTAAAGGATGCCTGTCATTCTTAATATATTGGAGCGCCATAAATTTCCGTATAATACTGTGCAACGCCTCTATTGCAAAATAGTTCCTTGAGGCGCCGTAGCACGCTGCGGCGCGCATTGGTGCCTACAAGCCCACAGGAATACTTCAAGCATTGCGCAATGCATGAAGTATCCCTATAGGTTTGTAGGCGCTAGTGCGCCGGCAGCACACAGCTTCGCTCTGTGTTTGGCTTTAATATTTAAACTCACAAAGTCAGCGTTTTTCAACTCATGATTTTGAAATGTTTGCACTCTGCATGAATTATTTTCATTTAAATTGATGAAAAAAAAATATGAATTGAAGGAAAATATAATGTAAGTTTTGTGAATATTAAGGTTGTTCCGTGTCAAATTTAATGATTTCCAAAGCACTTCAATTTTTCCTTTTATATTTTGGGGTTTTACTGTGCTGCGACAAAGTGTATGCGCAAACAAACGCTCAAAATTGGACGTTTTTGACTCTAAAAGATCGATGTACAAATGGGTTAAAACTAAAGATTGCACGCTTCTCGGTTTTTTCCCCCTCTTTCATTCATTATTGTTTGGTTTCTTTCAACACAACTACGGCACATTGAGATTAATATCGATGCTATTGCTTGGAAAAAGTTTCACAAATATTTTCCACGTTTTAAAAATGTAAATGTTTTTAAAATGCAGTAATATTTTCATTAAAAACATAAAAAAATGGTATATATAGGGTATATTTTTTACCAAGAATTTTAAGGATTTCAAATTCCTAGTTTTTTTTTTTTTATAAAATGTCCTAGGTTTTCCCTCATCTGGTGGAATTTCTAGACAATTCCCAGTTTTCCAGACCTGTAGACACTATTGGTAGTAGGTGTATAATAATTCCAAAGTTATTAAAACACCTTGTTTACTGATTCCTTACGAAAGCTAATCTCAATCTTACCCAAATTGGATCCGGGTAGTCGACCAGTTGGGCTAATTGTCATCCGATCGCAGTCTTGTCTTTCTCCCACTGACGTTCAAGGAAGACAAATTCACCAAATAACCATGTCCAACCCATTGTCGGAATATACTTGATGGATTTTTTTGCAAAGGCCTTCACGTTCTACAGACAAAAGGGAGAGAACATTAATCATAGAGCAAAGGAACTGGTTTAAAAGCTTGTTGAGGAAGGCAACATAATTTACCAATCATTGCACGTTTCATTGCATTATGCAGTTTTATTGGAGGCCAAGGTTTCATGCTACCCACTGATTTTTCAACAAGTCTCATTTAAGAAAAATTACCTTCATTATTGGTGTCAAATTAACAATATTGGGTTAAAGAGACGGTGTTTGGTTGCAATAGCTGATAAAATAGATGTGAATATCTGATTAAATCATGGAATCCTTTCTGGATCATCGCACATCATTTTAGTCTAGTTGATTTGATTAGTTAAAATATGTCAAGTTGACACTATTTTTGTCAAAATGACACTAAAATTTTGAGGTAAAAAAAAATTATGAATTCAAGCATCTTGTGCAGAGATTGTAGAACAGATAAGCAGAATATGATCAATTGTGTCAAATCATGATCAATACGATCAATTCATTTAGAATGGGCTACTACATAAAGTCTGAACGAGAAGAAAATGAAGTCTTTTGTAGAGAACAATTTACACAACAGGAAGTTCGAAAATCAACTCATTAACGAAATATTAACAATTATTTTTGACACAGATCAAGAAAGGGATTAGATCATACGAATGACGTTTGTATTTTTGCCATTTAAGTAACGTTAGTTGTAAACATCTATACTTGTCTTGTTCAAGAGTTGATTCTCAGACTTCCCGTTGTGCGATTTCCTTGTGAAATCTTAAAGAGGAAACATGTTATGTAATGCTTCAACTCACACCTTGTCCAGTGGCCCATTTGGACTGCATTTTGCAATTTGGACCTATAAATTCTGACTCGTCTGAAAAAACACTTATGTGCATAGGGAAACTAATGGTACATACGTTATTTTTAAACCGGGCCGGAATTTGTAGGTCCAAATTGCAAAATGCAGTCCATTTTGACAGTAAAATATCTCAGTACACATGCGGAAAAAGAGTTCAGAATGAGAATTGAGAGTGAAACTGTTTCTCTTACAATGAGATACTTACACCTAATACTTTGATACGCTCGCAAAATATCCATCCCATCAACCAATCTATGTCATAGCGATGATTCATGATTAAAAATCCATGTTCCTTTCCATAATACTTTTTGTAGTCATCTTCATCAATGTAGAAAACAATGTCTGTTCCAGACCACCATTCTGCCATAAATACCAGCTCTGAAAGCAGAACAAAATCCTATGTCAGTGTATGCGTAAAACATTTATCACTGCAATGTTCGATGTGTTGAAAAATAACGATGAAGCAGCTATTATCGAGGAATTGACAAGCAACAGAGTGATGCATCTGCAGGATCATGATTAGATGATTACTGTCAAAATTGGAATCTGCTAATTCCAAGGAAATTGGTGTTTTTGGGCCATCTAAGCTGATAAAAGCTTCACTACTTCAAACGTTGCTTAACAGCCTCTCATGTTCGATTTCTTTGAACAGAGAAACAAGCAACATTTTGACTTGAAATTTTGTGGGAATATTCTTTGTACTCTCGGGGAAATTCACGAAAAATTCCAAGCCATTCTGTAATTTTGTTTCATGTTGATCAAATAAAAAATGAAAGGAAATTAGGCAACAAGAAGTGCAATTGGATACATTTTACAATTAAAAACTACAAATAGTGGCTCAGTTAAGAAACAACGTATGTATCATTAGAGTCCCTTTCTTACGGATGAGCCAGATATTGTAGTTCCTAATTGCAATATCTAGTTCAAGTTGGCTGATTCTGATCAAAGCCATACAGTTTAACTTCATTTTGCTATTAGGTACTACAATTTCTAGCTCATCCCTAAAACCTATTATGTGCATAGGGGAACTAATGGTCCATACGTTGTTTCTAAACTAAGCCTGAAATTGTAGTTCCTGATCGCAAAATGTAGTCCAGTTCAAGAACGAAAATACAGTGTAAAATCTGATGGTATTAGGGCACACAAAATTTTTCTACCTATAGGTTCAGCTT
Source organism: Bemisia tabaci (assembly GCF_001854935.1). NCBI lineage: Eukaryota > Metazoa > Arthropoda > Insecta > Hemiptera > Aleyrodidae > Bemisia > Bemisia tabaci. The sequence continues at coordinate 959,217 of NW_017547578.1, read as the reverse complement.
GCGCAAATGTTAATCATGGACAAAAGACAGTTTTGTTGGTGCTACTATATGCTGTTTTCAATGTACCGTGTTGCTGTTTTGAATCTGTCTGTTTTTGGTTGGTGATGCAGAACAAGCTGGATAAAGCACAAAGTGTTTTTCACCTTTCCATGGGGATGTAGAAAGTGTTTTCAGAAAACCTCTTATTCCTATGATTTTGCAAAATGATTACTTACTTTTTCTTCTTTTGCTCTTCACCTATGGGCGCAATTGAAACACTACGAGGTCTGTTGGATTAGAAACCGGATTTTGGTCATAACTAGCCTACAATGCGTCCGAATTAGGTTTTCTTGAGCTTTCCTGATAGCTGGAAATATATTTAAGAACACTACGTTCACAGATTTTGTTTATTTTGATCAGTGTTTATTCTGTGTCATCTTGAATACGAGTAAGTCAGGTGCGTTTTGCGATTTTCATCATGCGATCACTGATAGAGCAAAGATTCAACATTAAATTTTGTTTTAAACTCGGTATACCTTGTATCGAAACTTTTGGTATATGCTAAGTAAAGTTTACCATGATCATTGTATGAGATGTTCCCACTGTTTTGAATGGGTTAAACGATTCAAAACTGGTCAGGAGTTTGTCAAAGATGAGGAGCATGGAAATCGACCCTCAACGGCAACTGACATTTGTCACATGGAAGAAGTGCGGGCAAAAGTGCTCGAAAATGGTCGTTTCGAGCTTGTTGAACACAGAAATATTTCTGAAGGCTCTGTACGTACAATTTTGATAGAATATGTAGACACGCATCGAGTTTCAGGTACACTTGCCCCTTGATTGTTGTCCGTTGAACGAAAATCCAACCAAATGTCAATTTCCCTTTAGCTGCTTGAACGTTCTAACAATGATCCTACATTTTTGGATAGGATAGTTTTTGGTGACAATACTGTAGTGTACGGCTACGATATGGAGACGAAACTCCAATCGTCCTTGTGGGTTGAAAAATGTAGTGCAAGACCGAAAAAAGGGAGACAAGTTCGGTCAAACATAAAAAATCGCAAAACAGCCTTGAGGTTGCCTTACTTCAAGCCACATACCAACGAAGCTAATTAGGATTTTTCAAATTTGTGAACGTAGCGTTCTTAAATATATTTTCAGCTATCAGAAAAGCTCAAGAAAACGTAATTTGGACGCATTGTGGGCTACTTATGACCAAAATCCGGTTTCTAATCTAACAGACCTCGTAAAGGAAGTCAGCCTATCCATTTTTAGGACCTATTTTCCTGGGCTTCCAATTTTTTATTGCAGCCTGCAAGTCAAGTGATAGAGAAGTTCCTGCAGCCCATTTTCTGCTGTGCTCTTACCAAATTAAGATAAACTACAATCGAAAAAAGACAAACTTACGTGAATACAAGGAATAACCAAGGTAGTAGTTTATTTTTCGGTAAGCATTTTTGCTCACATTTCTCAGAGAAATATAAAGCGAAAACTGTACAAGGTTTATAAAGAGGCCGGAAACAAAAAAAGAAAAAATAAAAACGTGGGATAACGGTGAGTACAGACGGTCGATCCCCATGGCCTGAAAGAATAAAAAAACGATAATTAATTACACAGCGGTGGCAACAATCCTCAGAAGCACTCTCATCTCATTGATAGAAGATATTTGTGAAAACTACTCCTCGAGTGCAACTCAATAAATTGTAGTAGTTTGAACGATTAAGGAGGGTTGAATCCGCAATCCAAACTTTAAATAAAGAAATTCATGTCGAAAAGGCTTGCACAGACAAGAATACTCTGTAATTTCAATTGGAGTTCCATTGTGGGTAGGTAAAAAGAGAAAGGGCACGAAAATCTATCATGACATTCCTGCCAGGGCCGGATTTACCTATAGGGCACTGGGGCACTTGCCCATAGCGGCAAATTTTGAGGGGCGGCAAATTTTGGCACTGGATTAATTGAAAGTTAAAGCGAGAAAAAAGGAAAAAATGGAGACAGAGACGGAGCGAAGTGAAAAGATGAGCGGCAAAATGTATGAAGGAAGGGAGTTGACGCTTGACGGGAGCGGCAAAGCTGCCGCCCCTTAGGTCCGGTCTTGAGCGCTAGGATGATCGTTCGTTGGAGTGATACTAAACAACACGGCAATTTGAAACATCAAGGCAGACTTGATAATCAATTTAGACGTCGATGCTCTGGTTGACAGCTTTGCTAAACTGAAAACCCGGAGAAAAACTTTTTAACCTGATCTTCCGAAAATACATTCCAACTAATACATTGAGCTACAGTAGCTTCAACTTTGTCTCCACATTTTATTTTTGTCTCATCCATCCATTCCATTTTATATATTCGCGGCGCATTTTGAAGCAGCTACGCGCACGCGCCCAGGCGGCGCACGAAGGGGGGGGGCAAGATGAGATGTCGTGGGAAGTTGGGAGTGCGGAGAGGGGGAGGGGGAGGTGGGGATACTGTTGACAATATAGTGGCGAAATATTGCAGACCCAGGGGCAGCAAAATGTAGCTTGCCCAGGGGCGGAAAAAAGCTAAATCCGGCCCTGATTCCTGCCGACTGATAAACTTACGAAACAAGATTACTCAGTGCAGGTTCAACCTCATCTCCGTTCAAGTCTTCATCATTTCACAGGATAAAAAAAGGGAAATTTAAAACCAGTATTGAAGGATAAGGAATGTTAGACTTGCAACGGTGTTGCGTTTGCACGTTCCTATCTAATAAGATCAATGCACGTTTAAATGTGAGTTGAGGTGAATGCAATGGTTTGCAGTGATAAGGATTGCAAAAAGTTCATGATGATAAGGTGATTGATCTTAGACATTACTTAGGTTTTGCTGGAATGAAAGAAAAATCGGAAGCAGAACTTACGACTTGAAACGACTGCTGATGAGGTGTCGGAAGGGAAAATTACAGAAAACTACCACATTTTTGGTTTAAAACCTTTCCAAATTCTCGTGCTTCGTCGAATCGTCGATCATCCATAGGGTCAAAAGTTACCAAACTTCCAATCGTAAACACTTACAAGTGTGACAACCGTCCGCAGTTAACTGTCCCCAAGAAAACTTTTTCAGAATTTTCAAATACTCTACTTACCACCCCCCAACATACACTCATGGAACTAAAATTTTCAAAATAGTATTAAAATAATTTATTCCAATTGTTTAAATTGACTTCCGCCTAAAAGCGAGTGCTTTGTCGAATTCTACATTGGGAGGATCGGAGGATAAAAAGAAGTAGAGAAGTTTTCGGATGTACAAAGAGGGTCCTACTGTTCCTGCAATGTGCCACATTTTCATGTTTGGAGGAAAACATATACGTTAGGAGTTAGTTAGCGAAACAACATATTTGGGAGCTGTAAGGCATCCAAGTGAATCGGATCCGTGTAAATGTTACGCTGCGTGATTATGATTTAATTAATATCCGTACAGTACTTGAGGAAGTTTAATTTCCGTTGTCTATGTGGAATAACTGAATCATCATCGTCGCCTATCAATTTTTCTTTATTGAATTGATTCATTTCTTGCTGAGTGCTCTTCACTTCCCACTTTCAAAATGGTTATCAAAGTGTACATTTCCGGAATTTCAGGAAATAAGGAGGTATGTTATGATTTATTTTTACACTCAAATTTCTATTTAGGTCCGTGTCGCTGACGATTTAGCAGCATCATTTTGATTAGCTTTTCGCCACTAAATTATTGGCTATTGTTGGAATGAAGGTCCTATGGCTCTAAAAGGCAGACAAATTGGTTGAAAATTTTTAACCAAGGTCCTAGTGCCCTTCTGAGTTGTAAACATGGGTCATTGAACATAATTTTAAAATAGCTTTTCAATAAAATGTGTCTTTGGTTGCCAATTAATTAAGCTCACAGTGTCATTAAGCATTCAGCTGCCCTGCATGACTGCTTTCCTCATTGTCAGATGCTTATTGTGGTTCATTTTGTTGCCACAAATCAGTGGGCGTTGACAAGACTAAACTCGTCTAAAGTATACGTAGATGAACATCAGGTTGCGCAAAGTGACAATATATCATGAGTAACAATTTCTCAAGTCTCTAGGCGTACATTTTAATAATTGAATAAATGCCCTCTGGTTTCTCCTCGATTCACTGAGCTTGTCACATTTGGTGGCATTCTTGTGGAAGGAGCCAGGTGACACCTGTCTAAAATTTGAATTATTTTGGATAAAAGATGAGTGAACAATCTTTGATCACGATCTATAACAGTGCTTCCTTAGTTGAAAGCAGTATCTTCAGTTGGAGAAGGAAAATCCGAGCGGAGAACTTCTCCTAGTTCCCTTGTAAACAAGAGATTTGACCATTCAGAAACCACCTTGTGCTCTTATAAAATTGAGTTTGTATGAGTTTATCTTCAATGGTAGGCTCCGAAAAAAGAACCATTTAACTTTCATTTAATATATACAGTGCGCTAACTTTTGCTGCACTCCATTAGTCGTCAGCTAACCTTTGTCATTGGTCTTCCAACAGATTTGATTTTTGTGAAGTCTGGGCTGCATTTTGAAAGAGGCTTTGGGAGCCAAAGCTCCAAGGTGCAAAATCTCTCGGGTAGCTCATAATGAGAGCAAAGTGGCTGATTTTGAATGTGATGCTTTTTTCCTCTTTTTTTTCTTGCTTTTCCATTAAAGTGAAATCAAATTAAATGGTACTTAAAGTAAAGAAATAGTTGAAGAAATTATTGTTACTTTTGAAATCTAGGGCAGAAAATATTTGTCACCTCCAAAATTCTAGGAGTTGTCATTGTTTCACAAAGTCAACAAAAGTTTGCTTGATGCATAGGTGAATGTTACATTTTTTCCCTATTGACCTATATGCAATGAAGACGTAGACGCAACATTGGATGGAGCTAGTCACGAACTCCTCCACTCACATGCCAGTTACTGTGTTGTTATGTTACTCACATTACTGATACATATGCACCCTGAATTAAATAGTAGCGTTTTCATTTCCAGGTGAAAAAAAGACAGCAGCGTGTTGTGATGATTTTAGAAAGCAAAAATATTGAGTATGAAGCAATAGATATTGCGGAGCCTGGCAAAGAAGCAGAAAAAGAATTCATGCAACAAAATAGCAAGGCCAAGGATTCTAAGTATGCTTTACCACCTCAAATATTTAATGAAGAAGAATATTGCGGGGTGAGTATTCTCTGTGTTAGATTATTTGCGTTGACTGTAAAGCTTGAGGAAAAATGTCAGTGCAGTTGAAATAATTCACATTGTCTGGAATAAATCTGCATGTGCATGTATGAGCCGCTTTTACGGCGCGCTACGGCGCTCTGCGACGCCTATTCTCCACAGGAATCTGTCATGGTAGAGATCCTCCGGAAGCATAAATATACTTACTTATCGCTAATCTAAAAAAATTTGTTGGAAATTGCAGAGAAAGAAAAAAAATGACTTCGTTCTCAAGAATTCATACTTAACAAAACATAACGAATATTAAAAGAAGTAAAATGACTAAAACTTCTTTTACCATCAATTTACTGAAACCCAACCAGCCAACTTAAGTAAACAAATGAAGTAAATTACATTCTTTCATTTTAAAAAATATATATAATTAAAATCACATTTAGCTTATGGCTCATAGCAAGTTTAAACCGATAAAAAAGCATGTAGATATTTACTCGAGAATGACAATAAGTAACACAAGGGTTACAGTCCAGCCTTAATTTCAATTTCTGCAAACTAATTTTGAGCAAAGTTCCCATATTTTTCTCTGTCTCTTTGCTGATAGCACATTGCCTTATTTTACAGGATTATGAAGAATTTGATCTTGCCAATGAATTGGATGAACTAGAAAAATTTTTGAAAGTTCCTGCTGGTAGTATTCAAGCGAACGATACGTCGAAAAGTTCTTTCACGAATGGAAATGTCACATCAAGCCGAGAGGTGAGTTATTTTCTCTATTTTTACTACACTCAAGGAAGTCCAAAGCCCAGGAGTTTTGTTAGGACATAGGCCAAGTTGAGTATTGAAGATTTGTTTTCTTTATGCCGAACAGAGAAGTGCGATTCAACGCGAGATTTAAGATGAGAGGGAAGTGCTTATGGAGTCCAGGTGATTTGAAGCCAGGCAGATATTTATTTCTATCAGCTTGAAAAGTGTCGCTTGATTGCAGCACAATATCAGTCTCACAATCAGTCGGGCAATTTTCAGCGCATGCTGTTGCTGCTCTCTTTTTTTTGTGCTCTATCCTTTTTCGTACCCCTATTAGTCAAATTACAGATTGAGAGCTACTTAGTTCTCAAAAATAAAAATAATAGATTCAAGAAAGTCAAGGGAAAAACGTAACATATTGAAAAATGAGATATTATTTTTTCAGACGTTTGATTTGATTTTGTCCCTGAAACTAAAAAAAACGAGGTCGTGAAGGGTCTAAATTTTAAACAAATTCCATCATACCCCTTTGCTTTGAAAGGAGGAGGGGGCTCCCCGGTTCCCAGACCCCTTGTGCAGTAAAAGCTTGCTCTATCATTAACATCATTGCCGCACAAGTGTTCAAATGTGGTGAGACGGTAAAGATCCATTTATTTATAAAAATATTTTTAATCAATTTATACTGCAAAACTAACATAAAGCTTTATATTTTACAGCAATCAACTGAGAAAGATACAGTGGAACGACACACAATTTCAAGGTAACTTTTACAACATTCATTTCACACTGTTCTTCATCTTTAGTTTTCATCTGTCCCTGAAATATTCATACTTTGTTGCTAATCACAGCACCCTTTTGGCACAGGCTTACCAATCATTTTTACTGGCATGGCAACCTCAATAAAAATGCCCACTATTTTACTTTTTCAATTGACTTCAATATTTTGTTGCTAGCTTAATACTTGATCACTCATTCGCAGGCCAAACAGCTAGCATTAAAATATCAATTGGCTCCTGAAAAGACATTACATTTCCACTTACAGGATGTTTCTGCTACATATCCTACTCAGTTAAGTCCTATATAAATCATGCATAGGCGAGTATTCAGCCAATATCCTATATGTAGCAACATTTTTGAGACTTTAAAAGATATTAAGATTTAAATTTTCTCATGTATTGAAAATGTGCGGCTTGAATGGAAATGCCCCTGGCAGAGCACAAAATATGAATTAGTGTTTTCCGTTTTAAGGAGAACTGCAGAGAATCATAGTCACACTACAAAAAATTCTTTTGGAGCTGACCTTTGGTTGAATATCCTTTGAATATTCTACTTTCGAATATTCGTAGGATATTTTGAGAGTCACAGGAAAGGCCTCATCAGTGTTAAATAACAATATACTCCCTGCTCAGTCATCATGAGCAGTCTTGCAGCGGACACGTTAAGATATTAAAACACACACAAAGACATGGTAATGGATCATTAATTATGATAGTCAGTCTGTTTTGTCCAACAAGGTTCAGAAGCTAAGCAAAAACTCTTGTTTCTGGGATTGAGAAAGTTCCTGGGAAGTCTCAGCTAAAATCTCCTTGCCCAGGAAAATTTAACAGAAAAACACACGAATTGTAGGTACACACTGTAAAGAGTCTGAGTCACTAGGACCCCCTTCCTCTCACTTGCCCCTTTCACTTCACCGTTCAAGTGAAGATTTTGGAAAATTATAAATACAATTACTACCTTACGGTTCTCTTTTTTCTTAACTGCATCAACTGAACCAAAAGCTGAGAAATATGAAGTCAATTTCAATAATGAACGGTAGAAATTGCTCCCTCTGTAGATGCATGGCAGTAAATCCTTGGTCAAAACAGTTAGGTGATTTTCATCGGTTTTATATTTAAAAAAATACCTCAAAGAAGACGAGACATAATTATGTTTCCTAAAGTTTATAGACTTACAGATAATATATTCATGGTGAATGTTATTTTTTCCGTTGTGTCCATCTTCCAATTTCGATCCTCACACCTTTTTTCCAAATTTCTTTTATTGTCTTTAATGAATCGAAAAGAAGAATCATAATTGAATTCAGAAAGAGAGGTCGGAATTCTCCACTCCTGTTACATCGTTTATTATTATTATCATAGATTTGTGAAAGAAGTGAAACCACAAGATAAGACAGTTCTCCGTCCTTGCCGTTGGACACCGTACCAGTACGCGAGAATAGTTCGTAAAAAAGCATTTACGCTGTAATAATGATGCCCTTTCCTATTTGTATCCGAGTAAGCAAAATATGTTCTTTGCATTTTTTGAAGGCTGTTAAGTATGCAACGTTATTCCCTCAACTCAGCTCTTTTCCTTGTACATAGAAGATCCATCCGTTGTGTGTGTTTCTATCATCAATTTTTGTCCATCTTTGCCCTTTATTTTCAAAGGTATCATTTATGTGAACTATTTACCCATGTTTTCCCGGTTTCTAACAGGTCATGAATCTTTTAATTTGAATTTGTCCTCACCAAGTGAATTCCGCGTTTATTTTTCAAACAAAATAGTTATTGAGTCTCAATGTTTCAATCATCCCTCCGAGAATATTTTAAAACCATTTTTACATTTAGCATGCATAATTACTTTAAGTTAAGAGTTACATGCTGATGTTACAATAAAATTTATAAACAAGACGGAACTCCTGAAATGATATTTTTCCTCTTCAAATGATTCCATTCTCCAAAGAAAGTACTTTCACTCTTTCCCTTCTATTTTTTATTGGCTAAATTAAGTCTTATGACACAAGAGTGTCCACAGGACTGATAATCCCGAAAAAGCCTAGGAACTTTTTAGTCAATGGCAGCGTAATGGAAGTGTTCGAAAAATTTGTAAAAACACTGAAGTTTTCTTGACTGTGTTCGTCAGAAAAAATATTTTAGAAAATTTTAAAGAAAGCTGTTTCAATTATCGTTCTTTTGCTTGAAATGCACCAATCAAAGAAATTAAAAGTAAATTTAGGTAATTTAAATTTAGAATGCACTTATTCTATTTATTTTACAGTAGATCATTGATCCAAACAAGTCAATAAATTCTTATTTTTTTGACGTAGAAAAGTCTGGAACAGTCAAGGGAATCTTTCCACTAAAGTCTACGAACTTCCCGACTTAATTGCTCCAATCTTTTTCTATAGATAGACAAGGTAATCTAAAAATCATAATCAAGTGATACTGAATGAGTGAAGCAGAATAAAAATTACTTTTAAATTTTCATCATTTATTTTTCTTTCTTGTAAAATTCATGGTGATATTTGAGATTTTTTTTTTGCTTGAATGCCTCCTTGAGTTGCAGTCCCAAAAATTCTCTCCTTTATTTCAGTTTTATCTCAAGCGCCTGGTTTTCCGTTTGAGCAAAAATTTCATAGCCTAATTTTTGGCCCCAATTAGTTGACTCCTCCTCAACGTATTCAGTTTTGCTTGTCCATTTGTGATTTTGTAATATTATCCCAAATTTCTTCTAATTGAAACGTCGTTTTATTAGTTTATCTGAAGACAGAATATCAGCAGAAAATCATGAGGAAACGGAGGAAGACGATGAAACCACAGAGGTGAAAATTTTAAAGACGTGTTTGAAATTATCTTTGGATTTTTAAACAAAACTAACCCAACGCGATTTTAACATTTTTTTCTGGCTTAGTGTGAAATTGTTATTTCTTTATCTAGGCTTTAGTGGCTCAATTTGAAAGGATCTCCTCAATTTAAGTTTGTTTTTGTCAAAACATTAACCTAATGTAGAGATTCTTATACAGTTAAGTCAGTTTTGAAATGAAAAGTCACTCATTGAAGAATAGCAAAAATCCAAGTAAATTTTATAATGATGCGGAATGGGCTATATCTCATTGCAGAATAACCGTAAATCATCAGCAGGGCACTTTTACTCCGGTAGTTTTTTCTTTCAGTTAACGTTCCTTTAATGTTAACATGCCTCAGGGGTAATGCAAGCTCTCAGTCTTCTCATTTTTTAAACTGGCCCGCTCACTTTAGAGGCCCCCTTTTCCCCCAAATTTTCAGGTCCATGACCTTTTCTTCATCCTTCATTAAAAAGTTACCATGCTTTTGTGAAAAATGCTTACATGAGTTCAAAGCCTTCCCATCTCTTACTTGTCTTCAGATACTTGCAACCCTGCATGTAAGAGGTAGTAACAGCCCATTCTGATCAGTTATTTTCTCTTCTCAAGGCATTAAACTCAGAGACAAATGGGTTGCACTCCTATATATAAGTATTGCAGACCTTTGGACCAAGAAGCTGCCTTTTCCCTAGTTCTACCTTGTGATCTATCTATAAGGACCATCATTTTTACAACAAATTAATGAATAATCGGGGTAATAAAATCGCCTTGTCTGTAAAATTAGCAATGTGGTTGGCTATTCTCCCTGACTAAATACTAACTTTCTAAAACCTGTTGGATTAAGGACAAAATACAGAGACAGAGAGTAAAGAATAATCATTGAACAGGCAATTTTGTTTTTTTAATGTCTTGTAACTATGAAGGCCCATGTGAGCCTTTTTCATCTACATATTTTGTTGCGTATTTCTCTCAGAAACAACTTTTTCACTGAGCCACTGGTGTATTTGACAAGCTCGCTAAATGTAACCATGTGTTTAAATTACCTCAAATTAATATCAGTTTAATGGCAGTGTATATTTTAACATCTCTAACACTTTCTTTGTTGCGACAATTTGATGAACTAATCTGCAGGCCCCGCGCTGACATCATAGCCCAATCATCGCCCATCAGATTAGTTTAACTTGCATGATGATCCAAAATAAGCGTAATTGCTATTGTAATAATTTAACCACAGCATTTCTGTAATTATCTTATCGAAAACATTTGATGGAAAACTATCTATTATTCATTTAAATGAACTTTAATCAACGGCGAACACTCAATTTCAACCACATATTTCAAAACTCATCTCATACATATTTCGGATTGTGCCTCTCGCAGCTGTCACAGGGGTGCAACAGTTCCGATATGCAGACTGTTTCTTGTAATCCAACGTTTTTGTCTCCAGGCCAAATTTCAATTTTGTTCCATCGAAAATTGTCCGATTTCAAGACAAAATTTGGGATTAGCTGGAGTTGATTGCCAATCTGCAAGATCAAGCATTGTTTGCCCCCCTCTACCATTGGAGTTAATGAAAAAAGCATGGAAATTTTATGTGTTCTAGAAGTCGCAATGAATGCTAATCAGGGAGAAATCCCAAATAACTCTTGCTTGATAACCGAATAATTTGCACTGTAAGATAACTTACCTTTCGATCCCTTCCTTCATGATAAAGAAATGATTTTTGTAAATCACTATGGAATCAGAATCTGTTTACAGCTCTACAAAAGTAGTCACATAGCTACCTTGGAAATCTCCTTTTCAATTATTGGTTGTTGCCACTAAGCTGACGCCGATGAATCCTCTATGTCTAATGATGTCCATCATTATTTATAATTGAACTCCTATCAGATCCAAATGAAGTCAGTGAGTGTAGGCTTCCCATCACATTCTAACAGAGAAACTGCAGAAATACGAACCTCACTCATTTTGTTTCAAAATCTTTGCTCCCATTTTATTTTTTCAGAACAGATTGAAGCTATCGCTTTAAATTTTTATTCATAATATTCTTTACAAAAAGAATGAAAATCAAGAAAGTTTTTAAAAAATGATGTATGAGTATTTTTCCACCTACAAAGTATCGTATGACAGGAAATTTGCAATGTTGCATACTGAGATACGCATTCCTGCGTTTCACCAGCGTTATAGTATCCTTTTGTGTGAATTTGTCCGGCATATTTTGTGTCCTAACAGCCTGCTTCAGTAAAATAAATCCCAAAATAACGTGTGGGTTTTAGTGGTATGAATTTTTTTTCATTGATTTGATCCATATTATTAATTTTTTATTATTTTTCCATGTGTTTTTTTTTCTTATCTCTCTATCCAAAAAAAGAAAGAGGGTAATCCTCACAGAACTCCTTTTCACAGGTTTTTCAATGAATGTAGCCTAAAAGTTTTGATCTGCAAATAACTTCCCAATGTTCTCCATTTGAATTACTGGGCAACGCCAGAGAATTTAATCACAGTCGAAGTACCTTCTTAATCAAATGATCATGATTTTTCCCCTCGGAAATTTACAATGATTGAAGTTAAGTGCGGTAATATTGATGTTGAAGAAAAAGAAAACTTAGCAAAATTTTCAAATTTTACAGAATTCTCACATTTGACTGTAAAAATGTGTCTGTTTTGTGTTTTCAGCGTAAAAGCCCAGTAAACCATTCAGAAAGCAAAGATACCGCAGATGTAGAGGCAGAAGAGGAAGAGATGGCCACTGATAAAGAAAAGAGTACCGCAGAAGAAACGACAAATCACACCGCAGATAATTCAGACGAGAGTGAAGAGGAGGAAGAAGAGGAGGACGAGTGATTGCAACCTCTGAAATTTTTTCACCCTGCGTTCAGCAAAGTCACTTCAGAGAGTACTTATGCATTCAATGATTTCTTGCGTTTAGCCTTCTTTTAAAAAGAGGACAGCTCAATAATGAGATGTAGATTTTAACTAGTTCTGGGCAGGACATCATATGCAATTATACTGTATAAAAAAGGCTATTCAGGTAGAAATGTATCTTACCTGCAAGAAGCAGAACCAGATATCGACGGCCAAAAGGCGAAACCTCAAAAGAAAGGCAATCCTTTACTCTGTTTCAAAATTTCTGCTCCTATTTCATTTTCTCTAAGAGCAGCAAGCTAACTTTATAGCATGTACAGAATATTCTTCTAACAGTGAAGAAAATTCAAGGAAGTTTTCAAGAAATTACTTGGCCTAGTTTCTCGAAGAAAAAATGAAGTATGACAGGAAGTCTGCAATGTTCCAAATGGAAATGCGTGGTTTCGCACTTTAGCCTTTGATATAGGTACCTAACAGTTTCCCTTCCCCCACCCTATCATCTCCTTCCACAATGATCATGGTCAATTCAGTCCGTGTCACTTCATTTTCTTGTTCAGCTCATGACAGCCCGCATTTAGTTTATTTTGTTTTGCTGTTTATATGTATGTGTTACTCACTTATATGTAAAAGCATTTCAAAAGTTCCCGTCCTTACAGAAATATTTAAACTTACAGGTCAATCTGAGATCAGTTTCCTTTAAACGATGGCCCCCATTTCTGCCGTGCTTTAGAAGACCGCCATATGAGCTTTTGAATGTTGTCTGATGTCCTTTAATGAAGCTTTAATCTTTAAGGAGCCTCGTGAATGTTTCAGCTTCGAATTTTTCAGTGAGTTTAATTCTCAATTTTATCCCAAGTACCTGAAAATTTCAAAGAAAAATATGCGTAACTTTCGTCAAAAATTAATATTTAATCGAGAAAAATGTGGCAACATCCGAATGTTTGCACAGCGTTTTTGGCAGATTTGCTCTGACTGATGTCAGTTTATTTATGGCCTCATTTCTGCTCCTAGTAAGGTTGCCTCTTCCTCCTGAAGCATGTCCCTTAATTTGAATCTTCACTTGTAAGTGTTGCCTTTGTGTTAAAAATTTGGATTCCTATCATTTCGTCACAAAGCTATTTAGAAATCATTGTTTGTATTTTTACAAACCATCATCTATCACACGTATCTTTATATATTTATATATTTTAATTCAATTCATATGTATCATAGGATAAACCTTCATTTAATTTTGAGTTGTTTTTGTTTCATGTGTTTCCATATTCATATGTGCGTTTTCCATTGTGAATGCCGACTTCAATAATTATTCGTCATGTTTGGGTTTGACTCCAGAAAACTAATCAGTGCCAAAGATTTTTGGTTTCTAAAAAAAGATGAAAGTCGAACATTTTTTGCAATATATTTGAAGGATGTTATTTTATTTTTTTAATTTATTTTTTTTTCTAATCATGTTAATTCTGTTGGTTCGGATTTTAAAAGAAAAGTATTAACTTTTTAGAAAAAAGTAATGCCATGTAAATAAACTTTAATTTTTATCAGTCTCTCAAGTACAAGAAAACTGGACGCAATTTAATAGTTGTCAAAAAAATTTTAGTCATGAAATTTACTCTTCTTTTTGAGAAATTTTCTTCCGATTTTTGAATCTCTTTGCTTTGTCAAATATGAGGATGGGTAGCTCAAACGTACTAATGATTAGTTGCATATATTTAAGCACAATCTGAAGACTAGTGTCTGAAAATTCAAAGTTTCTACAATCATATTCCTACTGTAGTGTTTCTAATCTAATGCTATCATTTAACGCAACAATTTTTGTCTTTTTATGGTATGATATATCCCATTCCTCCTCTCTTTTATCTTTTTAGGAATTTATTATTCCAAGTGTAGAAATGAAGCACAGTCGGACTTTATCTCACTCATTCCATGTTTTTTAGAAGCCAGAAAATTTGTGACAAATCGAGGATACTGTTTCCGCTTCCAAGAACTTCACTAGTTGCTTACTATATTCTAGTCCCACCATTCACTGGCCAGTTAAGAACCCCTATGATTATAATCAGTTAAGATGAGTGGGTCTGGGCATTCAAGTGCCCTGGAGCTATTATACATGTCCTAAAATCATCTCTCAGGGTGTCCACAAAGCTCAAAAATTGGAAATAGTCAGAAGATAATATGAACCAGATTTTTAGACAAAGACGCAATTGTAGGAATTGAGAACTTTTTTGGTAAAAAGACGTATGAAGCTTGGAATGCTTCTAAGATCGTGCAATTTTTTCTAGTGCTTGCAGCAGTTGAAATTCATTCACAGTTGACTTACCTCTTTACAATAGTGAGTATAAACTCAGAGCAGATTCAGAGAAAAATTCACAGCAGAATCGTCGGATGAGTTACTTACAACTAGAGCATTGCGTTGCACGATCTTAGCAGTATTGAAAGTCTCAAACGCCCTTTTACGGAAAAATGCCTCAATTTTTGAGTATTTTTCTCTCTTGTGATTTTTATATCTCTGTCAAGTTTTTTGATCATCTTTTAATATTGACAAATGTCCACAAAAATTCCAACTTAGGAAATGAAAATTTTCTTATAAGCGCCCGCAGGTCATCAATGAGAAAAAGTCCGGAAATTGTTTTCCTGCAAGTCTGTACGCCCTCTGCTGGGATCTCAGGCTTTTGACTAGAATACCTCTAACTGCCCTGTGGCATAACAACCAATGTATTTCGAAGGGTGTGTTTTTACAGGCAATGAAAGGGGACAAACACCCAAAAAACAAGTTGGGCTTGATATAGTACGAATCAAACCATGAACTCAGGGGGAAATGCTTTGGTGATTTGCAGTTCAACTTAGCAGCTTTAGCAGTTTGAAACAGTCGGCAGAACATAGCATCGACTTCTCAGATGAAACAAGAGTTCAACTTCAATTTGTCGTCTCCTGCAGGAAGGAACGTACCTTTCCTGCGCTGTCTCAGTATTTCTAAGAGCATTTTGTTTTTCATGGGGGTTCACCACCCAAATTTGTTTGCAGATTTTAGTCTTTTTTCACCGGTGTAAGAAAAATCACTGTAAATTTCCAAAAAATTTATGCGACACTTCTTCTGAAAAATAATAAAGTTTCAGTCAGAAATACTGAATTAGTACAATTGAGGTACACTTCTTTGTGCGGGAGATAACAAATTTAGGGGTTTGTCCCTTTTAACTTTTTCCGACGTCCCTGCCACTAGATTTTATTTCCGACTGCACAGATTTTTATCTGATAGTTCTGATACAATAAACTAATCTCACATATTTTTTTTCTTTTTGCTTTAATAGCAATGTCTAGCCTAAGAAGATGTTCTTCTGATATCTTGTGCTTAATTTCCTATCGTCCTAATTATATATCCTTCTTTTGCCTTCCATGTTTAACCGCAACTGCAGTTGCACCTCCTATTTCTATCTCTTATTTTTATATGCTTTTTTCTCTCCTTCTTTCTAGTCGATGCTCAAATTGTAAGCTTACTTTTTTGTTGCTATTTTTGGATAAATTTAATGGTAAATTTCTTTGGAAATTTGTCTCTGAGGGAATTGTATGTCTTCTCTGGAAACATAGTATAAACATATCTGATTCGAATTACTTGTCCAGGTATTTAACTCTATTTTTTGCCATACTTAATTAATGAAAAATTTCATGACTGAAATAATCGTGTGTCAGCTTGTCGTCTGCTAAATAACCTCCATGTTTTCCCTTA
The DNA here is from genome assembly GCF_001854935.1 of Bemisia tabaci. Classification (NCBI taxonomy): domain Eukaryota; kingdom Metazoa; phylum Arthropoda; class Insecta; order Hemiptera; family Aleyrodidae; genus Bemisia; species Bemisia tabaci. Next base: position 943,158 of record NW_017547578.1, on the reverse strand, counting down.
TACACAATTAAACAGACCAAGTGTTTCCTCCCACTGTCAATCGAATTGCACTTTGACCTGCAGTCATTTCAACCATGGTAGAAGAGTGGGAGTTGAAAAGTTAGTAGCACAATTAGCATCAAGCTTGCCATGCAAGTCAAAATTTATGAATCTGAGAGTATCAGAAGTTCCAATAGATCACTAAACTAAATCAATCAAGTTTAAATTGAATTTATCTTCAAAAAATTCACTCATTAAAACTCGATTTCCCATGTAGCAAAACCCATACCTCTGTAAGTTTTAAAGATCATCATGTGCTAAGGCAAGTCTAACATTTTAGGTGGGGTTTGACCCTCAGCTATAAGTTTCAAAACAACACTGGAGACTCTCTAAACATCTGAAGACTTGATAATAACAGGCTAAGGGCCAAAAAATAAAGAGAAGAAAAAATCAAAAATTGAGTTAGACGAGGCTTTTTGTTCCAAGCACCTTGGACAACATGCTGCATAACAGGTTTAGTTCCACCAACAATAGAACACTGCGTATAACGTCTGAAAGGTAGCGTTAATCCTATGTTCCACAGTAGTTGTCAGAAATGAAAATGTGAATAACTTGAAATCAACTTTTTGGCACTCAGCGCTTCATTAATGTTAATAAGCCTCTATGTGTTGTTACTTTATGCCAAGCAATTTTTTATTATCGTTCATTAGGAATCTCTTTCTGATAAAACAGTAGTACATGTTCTGAACTTAACCTTCTATTCCCTAACTAATAATTAGAATTGATTGCTTATTAATGCAAGCATTATAACAGCATACACTGGACATTTTCCCATCCCACCTCTTCTGTTTAAGTATTTTGTCTCCCTCGATGATTTTTATTTTATATCGAAAGCATGACTTAATAAGTTAATTTGAAATTTTATAGTCTGTTCATCAAGCCAGTAACAATTTTTATTATTTATTCTCTTTTTCTCTTTTTAAATGATTGGTATATGCGTCTATGTAAATTCAGAGACTGAAAAATTTTGCTGACATATTGTCCTTAGATTATTTTAAGATTCATATTACTTCAGTTTTGTGATTTGAAGGAAAATAATGTAAATAAAAACCACTCAAACTGTTTTGTAGTGAATTTTTATTTCTCCATTTTAGTGTTTAATGTATGTGACTGTTCGTGAAAAGAGGGGCCAAGCGCTGAAAAACTAATTTTGTGTCAAAAATAGTTTGTAAACGCCGCCATTGTTTTGAGGAGCATTTTACAAATATTATTGCACAAAAAATTCTAATTAATTTCTTTATATCAATCTACTATCAAAGAATGAAATTTGCAGTTATAATAATCTTATCCAAGCAACTTTTTTTCCTATATGAATAGAAATTTTTTAAAGTTTCAGATATTGCCTTTAAGATGGAAGATGTTCTAGAACGCTGAATAGGGCACACTCAATATGGGTATACCCATCATATATGATGTAGAAAAGTTTTTGAATAGTTTTCTAAAGAAATAAATTAGTACAGCAGGAAGTCTGCAACATCGCAAACAGAGTCGCATGGTTTTGTACTTTCACAATCGGTATTTGAATTTTATTTCAGTTAAAAAGGCATTACAATGTCTGTATTTATACTGAAGGTAAAAAATCTCAGTTTTATTGAGGATGAGAAAAGAAGTTATTCAGTAAAATGTCACAAAAAAGGTAAAATACAAAACCTCAAGTAACAGGAGAAAATTTTCAGTAACAAATTTGATCTCTCTTCTTAGTCGAAAACAAATTTTCCATTTTCTCAATGTATACTTAGGCACTATAACAAGTAAAAACAACCTTCTCTTCTTTTCAGTAAAAACAACCTTCTCTTCTTTTCTTTTTTGCATTGAAGATAATTATCAACAGGAAACAACAAAAGCATGCACTTACCTCCAATGCAATATTTTTAAATTTATCCTTTCTCTTATTTCTCCAGACAGTAAGTACTAATTACTTACCATGATTTTTGTTCAAAATTCTCAAGGTATATTTTGAAAGTTCTCAACTTTTTTCTGAGATTTATTCATTCTCACAAAAATTCTGTGAAATCTCATTCATTCTCATTCAGTGTTATGCTTTAAAATAAAACAACAGTGGTGTTTTTAAAATGTCGAAATCAGCGCATAAATTTTATACATAGTGACGGTGAAACCACAAGATCATGTATCCTGTTTGCGGTGTTTAAAAATCTCTGCTTCTATTTTATTTTCTTAAGGAGAACGAATCAATATCACTCCTTGAAATTTCCACTGAGTTAGTTTCGTATAGGGAAGAGAAATCGCAGAAGTTTTCGAGACTTGACGTTGGTGTAATTTTCTATTTAAAAAATAAAGCATGACAGTCTGTCTGCAATGCAACGTCGCAAACATATATGGTCTGGTAGTCTCACCGTCAATAGGTCTTACTTTTAAGTACCATTGTCACAGGAGACGCTAATGAGAAGTTTGCTATTGTTCTCTATATCTCCCTGGGAACGACTATGCACTCGCTCATTGTTTTTAAAAAAATTGAGTAGTCCAAATTAATCAGATGAAAAATCAAACCAAAACCGTCACTCGGATCTAAGAGAAATTTCAAAGGAACTTTTTAATTTTCCCAGCTTTTTAAATTTTCCCGCTCGTCTACGCCCTTCCCTCTCCCTTTCGACATTGAGTCGGTAGCGCCAACTTAATTGAAAGAAAAATAGTTCTTCTACTCAGAACCTAATTCTAATAATCATGAATACTTTTTATCAATCGGTTTAAAATTTTTAAATAAACATAATGAGCCGCCTTTTTAATTTTTTTGGTCTTAAATCTTAATGACCAAGATTTTATGCCTTTGAATGAAAGAGCAGACTATAGTTTGAGACTTTAGCGCTTGTGTGCGTGGTATCTCGTTATCAGTCACATGACTTGTGACAGGTGATCGTCGAAGTGTGTTTTGTTGTTGTGAAGTTTCAAATTTCAATTCGTCTTTAAAATGTCTGGGAAGGATAAACTCCCCGTTTTTCCTTCAAGAGGGTAAGTTTAATTCATCGAAATGATTTCTACAACTCACTCCATGCCTAACACTCTTTGCCCGAGGCACAGTTTTAATCTCGGGTGAAGCTGTTGTTATCAGCCCAACCCTTCTGAGGGCAAGTTTCAGATTAAGTTTTTTGTCATTAATACTTGAATTTGCCCCTAAGATCTTTCACCTCTGACTATTCAAAGTATGGAGGCTATATTTTTACGAATAACATAATTCTTGCGAAGAGGATTTTGGCTCTTTGAAGTTGAGACCAGGTTATGATCGAACATCCTGCAGTAGCTGTAGGGGCGTGAATCTATATTTCAAGTTCCCTCTCTTTCTCTCCCTTCTCTCTCAGTCGCTTCATTTTTTGTTCCTCAACTACTCTTTTCAGTGTGCATTTCAAATTCGCAACCAATAACAAGTAGTCACTTTAGGTGGTGACCTCCTGAAGGGAGTCTTCGTAATTGAGGTTAGGAAGCTCTGACTAGCAGCATTTTGACATTCCGCAGTGAACCTTCCCTTCAAATTGAAGCACATTATGATAGTCCCTTATGATATCCATTACACCTTGGACTAATATATGCCCCCGCAGAGTGACTCAACCTCTCAGATTTTAACGCAACACTAACATTATGTGCAGAAATGGAACATGGCCTGATTGCTTACCATAGTCATACGTATAGCTCAAGTAATGGCATATATTTAGTATCTCTGTGCTTTATCTCAAGCCATGTGTACCAGTATCGTTTCTTTCCGTGACTCATGCAACTTACAAAATATGAAAATTAGAGATTGTGCTATAAGAGTCAGAATTCCTATTTAATCGCAACATTATAAGACTGATAGTTAATTCTACGCCTATTGCTGCTCACCTGCCATTTTAATTAATTTCCAAAAGATTTGAAACTTCATCTATTTTATTAATTGTGATTCAGCCAATTACAACCTTCTTTACTGTTACAGATCCCAAACTTTAATGAAGAGTCGTCTGAAAGGAGCACAGAATGGCCACAGTTTACTCAAGAAAAAAGCGGACGCCCTGCAGATGCGATTCAGGATGATTCTAGGAAAAATTATTGAGGTATTTGTTGCCGCAATATCCTTTCAATTATTATACTGAGTGTATGTACAAGTGGTCAAGTTAGCAGAAAATTTGAACTCTAAATAACTGGTTACCATAGCTCCACCAGTTCCAGGATGGACAGCATTGTAAAATCTCCAGTATAACTCTGTGTAAAGCTGTATTTAAAATGTTCACATTTTTTAATGTCAAGAAAGCCTCTGAAAAATAGAAAAAACAGAAGTTACTTAATCTCAAGTTAAAACCTTGCACTTGGCGCATGGATTTTTAGCTATTCATGATTTTGAAATGAAAGCTCCGTCAGCAAATTATATAAGATAACGTTAGATAAGGTTTACTTTAAAAAAATTACAATTAAAAAGCTATGCATAAGTTGACACGTCAAAGCTTCATTTAAGGGCCAATCTCATAACAAGACTTCCATCATAACGTGAATCCTGGTTTTCATTGAAAAAAAAATTCTTTTCTTCAATAATTGATGTTTAATTCAATTTCTCATTCTTTAAAACCTCTCACATTGTTTCAGACGAAAACGCTTATGGGAGAGGTAATGAAAGAAGCTGCCTTCTCCTTAGCAGAAGCCAAATTCACGACTGGAGATTTTAATCAAGTTGTCCTTCAAAACGTCACAAAAGCCCAGATCAAAATCAGAACCAAAAAGGATAATGTTGCAGGTAATTAAATGACGAGTCTCATCGTTTTAATGTTTTCAATTACCACCCTTCAGTGTTGCATAAAAATCTAAGTTATTTGTCAAGTTGTCTCAGATATTTTGCAGCACCCTAAGCTGTAAGCTCTGGAACAAAAATTGTTCAAGAAATTGCTATAAGTAGTAACTAAACACAGCGTTTAAATTTTTATGTACTTAAGAATGCAGGAATTTCTCATCGCTCCCATGTTTTATATCAGACTTACCATTAAAAAAACCCATTTTCCCCAAAATGTTCAAAGCTATGACATATTTATCTTCTTCATTTCTCAAATTGCTGTGATCCTCAAAAAACATGGGGTTTGCATGTTGATGTCAGCCAGCTTATGTCTCCTGAGCTTTCTTTTAACTCGCTTCACTGTCTTTCTAGGTGTGACTTTACCAGTATTCGAAAGTTATCAGGATGGATCAGACACCTACGAATTGGCCGGTCTTGCTCGAGGAGGTCAACAATTGGCAAAACTGAAGAAAAATTATCAGAGTGCTATTAAATTATTAGTAGAGCTAGCGTCATTACAAACGTCATTTGTCACTTTAGATGAAGTAATTAAGATTACCAACCGTCGTGTCAATGCTATTGAACACGGTAAGAATAGCCTCAATTTTAGATAACTGATAAGTCAATCATTTCATTATACAATTTTTAAGGTTTTCTTGAAACTAATCAGCAGAGATGTAAAAGGTAACGGTGTTTTTATGAGCACTCTACATGAAATCACCTAAGATTGAGAAGTAATATTTATCTTTTTCCTGGGCCACAACCAAAATGTAACTCCATGCATTCAACTTGTGCCTCGTCTCACTATATTTTGTTTATCAGCCATGAATTTTTCGGATCTTATACTGTTATATGCACCAAATTATCTAACTGTAATACCGTCCTCAACTATTGCAGGAAGATCTTGTTTCAAAACGATTGTTGGATCTATGTTCAGATTGCTCTTTACCATCTTGTTTAACTGCATATCAATCCTGTGCGAACAACCAGTCAATTATCAGTCAAATTTTCAATGCTGATTTGATCTTGAAGCTTTGCCTTAAAAGTTTTGATTATGTATGTATGAAGTCTCAAGAATCCTAAAATGTGTGACTAAAATAACTGGAAGATATACTAATGCCCTTTTCAGAAAGGCATCAGAGTCTTAATCAGTTTTTTAGAATACTGTCTCTAGTCTGTTCGCATATAATATTACATACTGCAAATTTAACGTTTATCTTGAAAGAGTTCATCCCTTAATCTATTGCTATTTTCAATTTTCTTTTCAGTTATAATTCCTCGAATCGAACGAACTTTGGCCTATATTATTTCCGAGCTTGACGAACTAGAAAGAGAAGAATTCTATCGGTAAGGCCAAATTTTATGTGAAATTTCTTTGGATTTAATGTGATCTTCTGAGCTGAATTTAAAAGTAAATAGTGGGTGTGGTGTCCAATGAAGAATACAACACTGTCAGTGTGATATTCAATTACAAGTCTAAACATTATTAGTCTTCAAGGATCTTAAAAGTTTGATCAAACTCTCTTCCAAAACTGATCCCTTATATACCCTCATTGAATTTTGGAATCTAAATTTTTTTAAAAACTGGGTAGGTCCAGCAATAATTAGGGCAATTTTGATTCTGTCTGTCAGAAGTTATGACTGAGTCAGATATATATTACAAGGTCAGGAGTTCTTGAAAAGTCAGGCAATTTTGCCCAAGCTTGACAAGTCAGAGATAAGTCAGTGAATTTCGCTTGAGAAGCTTGAAATTCTTTCTGCAGTCCTAACATTCAATTATTTTAAATTTTAAGAGACTTCCTGCTCTAATATTTTTGTGAAAAGCATTTTCATGAAAACTCATGTCCAAAAAAACATTAACAAGTCCGGAACTTATATGTTCAAAAACACTGGCAAATCATGGAAAAGTTAGGGTATTTCGAAATTCAAGAATAGTTGTTACCCTGAGTGTGTCAGATACATAATAAGAGTAGAAAGATATTTTTAGTCGAGAGTTTTTTGACTAAAGAACATAATAGAATTACATAGAATATGCAGAATTTGCGGCGAAGCCAATTCAAGCATAGTGTTTCATATTTGTAATAGCGAGAAAGCCATTCTAAAGCGTCCGTCCCACTCACAAACTAGGCCCACAAACTGGCCCATTGGTTACCTGAACGAACACTGGGCCCAGCCTAGCGTCGACTCAGTGTTCTTCGAAGGTAACCAGTATGCCAGTTTGCGAGTCTAATTTGTGAGTGGAATGGATGTTTAATAGTGAAAATCTAAAAAGAATCTGGGAGTATTCAAGAAATTTCCAACAAGACTTTGACACAATCTAAGATTTAATCCTCCTGTCTTTCACTATTTCAGTATTAAGTGAATTGATTGTTTCTTGTTTTCACATTTTAGTCTGAAGAAAATTCAAGATAAAAAGCGCATTGCCCGTGCTAAACGTGAAGCTGCCCTCCCGAAAGCAAAGGATGTCGAAGTTGGCAACATGCTGGACGAAGGTGATGAGGATCTTTTGTTCTAGGCTGCTCAGGTATTTCCCGGCAGAAAACCAAAATCAAGTGCATTCTTGCGTTGTTACTTTTTATTTAACCTCCATGATGTTTTATTTTCTTGTTATTGTTGGTTCGTGCGAGTATGATCAGGATTCCTTTTTGAAATGAGAAGCACTTGGTTTTTATGAGTGCATGAAGAATTAACCCCCTAATCTGATGATTGTGGGGCTTAGGTAGGTTTGTTTGGTTATGAACTGTTCTTTAGAAGATGAGAACAATTGAAAATTCTAGAGGTTCTCTTACCATATGCTATCCTGTTCATGGCAATATTACTCAACAGGGTAATTTTCTGATAACAGATTTTAGCCAGAGAGAAGTGTTTTAAAATTTATTTGTACAAGTAATGCGTAAGTTAAGGAGCGCACTTTAATGTTGCAGGATGCTTTCCTAAAATTTTCCATACCAAAATTTGTATCTCTCTTATCTCAAGTGGCAGGCAGTTACACTTACAAAACAAGGATTTCTATTTGATCTTGTGGATCCTTTCAATCTGTGAGAGTGACAAAAACTCAATGGTCGAAAGTAACTAGCTTTGATTTGCCTCAAAACATCTCAAACTACAGATTTGTACAGATTGTAACTTTTTTAATAATATTCCACTATCTTTGCGAGAACTCGTGAAATAAAATTAATGTTTGCCCTCATTACATAGGATTTATGAGCACAAAAATGTAATTTTTATTTGATGGTTTTGCTTCGGCTCAGATTATGCAAGTATATTCCCACCCCTGTATTCTTTTTCCCAATAATCATTCTGCAAAGTGACTATTTTTATCATTGATATTGATATGGATGTAAAAGGAAAAAACAGTTTATGCGTCGGTAAAAATCAATAGATTCCAGACTGTTTGTTGCTCAAAAAACTGACGTCCATGATGATTGTTACAGTACCAATAACGCTTTCACCAGGCCATTTGATAAGGAAAGCAAGGCTAAAGTGATGAACTGAGGGTAATTTTCAGCTTCAGTTCACATTCAATTGATAAGCAGCATTGAAAAGTATTGTGAGCACCTTTCTCTCATAAATACGATGTAACGCTGCTTATTGTTTTATTCACTGAAAGGAGATATCAGTGATGAAAACTAGCGAAGCACCAAAAGAAACTGCCATGACCTACCGTAAAACAGCCATGTCTTGATTTTCAATCGTTTATCAAAATCTTTTTTGTGAAAAACTATATCGGTGACCGAAATGTCCAACCTGCTATGTAATTTAAACATCTTATAAAAACTTTCTTACAAAAGCGGGCTCTTTTACTTCTTAATTTAGCAATAACAATGTTATAATTGATATGGAATCACTTAGGAAAAAATGCCATTGGTGCTGGGAGCAACTCAACTGGTTTCCTCCCATGTCTATATCATTATCCTGTGATACGCAGAGGTTCACAAAATTTTACTCCCTCAAGTTTTCACAGAATCGAGAGGTAAAGTTTCCAAAGCAACAATGCAAAAAATAACCAAAATTCAGAGGAATTGTTAACGATTTTGATAATGCCTGGAATTTCAAAAGAAATGACTGTGGCTTTGCCAGCTTTCAAAGGGCTTCCAACTTTATCCAAGAGCACTGATTCCAAAATTTCTGCATCTGTAGTCAGATTTGGGCAATTTATTAACTTTTGCATTATGATTCTTAGAGTATAAAAGTTTATGATGCTGTACTGGATAGCTCTATCTTAGCTTCCAAAACAAATTTCGAAGTTACCCTCTAGTAGTTCTGAGAGCTGATTTCTCGTCTTTTATGAACATCTCTTGTGTTTGACTGCCGAATCAAAATAATCGCCAGCTACAAAATAACATTTCCATCATTTTTAAAGAAGGAGCGTAATTTAGACTTATTTTTCTCTGTCAGTTTCAAGCCACTAAGGAGTAAGTATACTTTATGTATTTTTTTTTAATTTTTTTTCAATTTGAATGTTTCAAGTAATCCTTATCGGTCGTAGTGTATATTTTTCCCCCCTCAAGCATGAACTCAGCAATTTATTCGCAACCATCATACTTGTATTTTAAACGTAGTATCAATTCCTCAATCGTTTGTTAATCGACTTCGGAAACGAGAAAGGATTACTTGTTTTGCCTCGCCCTGTCAATGGTCTGTTTACTCCTGTTTTCTATTCCCACTCGCAGAGAAATATTCTTTGCCAGATGTCCAAGTTTTAATTAATTAAGGAATTTAAAGTGATGATTAACTTATGAGTTCCTCAATGAGAAGGATTAAAATTTGTATCAAGCCCAAGTTTTTAAAGTTTCTCTTACTGACAGATTTTTATGAGTAGAGTTCCCTCTCGTAACATTGAAGGTGTCCTGAGTAAATGTGTAATTGTTTCTAGTATTAAAGTTCTTTAGCTGTAAGTTCAAGTATCAGTAGTTTTTTCCCCTTTTTTTTAAAGAGAAAAAAGGTAACGATTATAAAATTGTTACGAAGTGAAGAAATATGTCGTGCATTTAGTGAAGAGTAATTTGGGACAATCGTTAAGTTATTACCTATTCTTCCATGTTACTCATTTCAACTCAAACGTTTTAGTGCGTACATCTGTGTCCGCATGTTATCGTATACTTTTCTACAGCAAAATGCACAAACGTGATCAAGTGTAAAAAAAATTGTACAAAAAAGAATCATGTATTATCTTGTTGATCGATTTTGTCGAATATTTTATTCAAAATGTTTTAAAAGAAATAAAAATACTGATGTAAACATTCCAACCCCTAGGTTTTTTCTATTATCATTCGAGGAGATAAAATTTGTTGGGTACGTTTTTGGTCCAATCAGAATTTTTGTTTTATGTGAATATTACCAGTGCCGCTCATTTTCTGCTCACTTATATTTAAAAGCTGTATAATGGTTCAAGAGTGGACTGCCTAACTCCTCTACTTACCACGAAATTACATATGACGTAGTGCTGCATTCTACTATTTCCTCAATATCATGACCAGGGAAATTAAAAAATTCTCACTTTGGAAAATATACATTTATTTCAGCAACAATAGACTTCAACAACATAATCCACTGCGGGCATATTTTTATTAACATTATTATTTGGAAGTTTTTCAAACTCCGTAACAATTTAAGTAAAAAAGAATAACAAGTTGTCAGTTCAGTGACAGCATCTTAAATGAATCTAACATTGCCCATCTCCATTCTCAAACCTTATCAAAACTTAATATTTACTCGGCCCTTTTACCTAAAATGATCTCGTTTATTTTTATCTTCTCACAGTACTTTCCAATGATTAGAAAGTGAACTCAAGCACAGTAACTCTCTTTTTGGAAAAAAATGACTTTTGTTTGAAGCTGAAGTTATCTGCAAGAATAGATTCAATTAAGTAAACTCACTTCCTGAAATGGCTCAATCATCAGAAGAGAACAGAAAAAGAAGTGGTGAGTCACTTGAGCTTTTCATTTAATTTCACATTAAAGAACTAAGCCTTAAAAAATAACTTATTCCTCCAGCAAACAATTCAAGCGAGAATGAAAATTTACAGTTAAAAATCATTTCAAGGTTTGCCTTACATTATCTTTGAGAAATACCGGAACTTCCACAACGGGTCTGTTGCGCTAGTCACAGAGTCGAGTTTTTATAATTTCAATTTATAAATCATACAGCAAAAAATAATAAGATTTGTCTTACCATCGAGTCTCAATGTCCAATATTGACAGAGACATTGTCCTTCAAAAAATACAGCATATGATGTCATCCACTGTAGTGGTGCATACCATGGGTTTTTAAATCTTGGTTTTGTCTATGTTGTAAGCGGAGCATCCAAGGAAAATGTGTGTATCACTAACTGATGAATTAAAAATGGACAAGATCATGGTTTGCACCACGTTTAGAGGATGCTATCATTCACTGTTTTTCAGAGGGCAATAACTCCATTGATACTGAACTTAAGAACTAGGCATTTGGATGGATCTTATTATTTTTTGCTATTCTATAAGCTTAAGTCACCAAAACCAGCGTAACCGAACAATGTTGACAATCTGTGATTAGATTTTGTTGCCTTCTTCTTTTTCTGTTCCTCTCATTTATTTTAAGTTCTCAAACACGCAGATTACTCGGAAGAAGCAGTAATTCAGAAAATATTTTTATCAAATGTGAGTTGACCATAGAACCATCCAAGAGAAGATAAGGCATCCTATGACCCACAGTCAGCCTCTATGGTATAAAACTAGCAGTTAGCCTTTTTTAAAATTTTTAACCTCATTTTACTCCTATAGTCATAAAATTGAGAAAGATGCTCCTCCTGTTTGAAGGTAACTAAAACCCATGGTCGACTCATCAAATTCATCTCCATTTTGCATCAAAACAGATTATTCTTAAAATTCACAACCAAAGTCAATCTTATATATCTAATTTACAATCATAAATTTAATTAATTCACAACAAATTTATTGGAAATCTAAAGCATCAGCTGCAAATAAAAAGGTGAGCCATGAAAAAACTGTAACAAAGCGTCATTTCTAGTATGAATTCCTCATTTTTTCACACTTGGTTTACTTTTTTTTCAGTTTCACTGAGTAAGAACTGAGGGAATAATAAATAATCAATAAAACTATTTTTCAAAGCAAGTTCACTTGAACCTAAATAAATAGGTAAAATTCTCTTAACAAACGGCAATAAGAGATGCACTTCTCAACGTACCATCGTTCAAATAAATTCCTGATAGAATGATTATTCACATTATTGTGCAGTTTCAACAGGAAGACCTCTAAAAATGGTGTCCTGCGCATAAAGGCAAGGATATGTCCTTTTCAAGCAGAGAAAAGAAAAGCCCCCTAAAAAATTCCTCTTTGATGAATTGGACTACATTTTGCAATTAGGAGCTACAATTTCTAGCCCATCGGTAAAAACACTCATGTTCGTAGAGATACCAATGCATCATTTTTACACTGAGCCTGATATTGTAGTTTCAAATTGCCAAATGCAGTTCAGTTGTTTGACAATAGGTGAAGATGAAAATCAAATGGACTTTATTTTTCAATCAGGAACTACAAACATAAAATAATTCAGAAACGGCATTTGTGCCATTAGTTTCCCTATCCTGGTAGGTGCTTTAATGGATGAGTCTGAAATTGCAGCTCCTAATTGCAAAATGAGATCCAAATACTGTACGGTGTTCACACCTCTACTTTGATAAGCCAGGAAAGAAGTTTCATTTTCGGACTAGCTTAAATAGGAAGCAGAAACTGTGTAAGTTGTTTTTGAAATTAAAAAATGAAATGATAAAATAGTGTATTTTCTTCGGAAAATACACCAATAAGATTGATTTATGACAAAAGCAAATTATCAATAGATAGTTACTTGAATAGTCATGAATGTTTTGAACATGAAACTTCACCTTCAATTCTGTAAAATTGAATGAATTCTGGCATTCGGCAATTATCATCGGTTTCTCCTGGTCATAAGAAAATGATATTTTTGTCATTTAAGGTCTTTTTGTCTTTTTATTAATTTAAGTTAATATCTACATAAAGATATATTCACAGCATCAAATAAAATTTATCGCAAGAGACAAAACACACACGAGCCAGAAGCAGTTTGTAAAGATAAGGTATGAAAGGCATCTCAAAATTATCTTTTTATGGTATGCAGTTAGACTGTTAATATGACGATGACTGAAGTCGAAAAATGCATTTCTCCAATACATCGTTTAAAAATCTCTGATTATGCTTGCCCTCTTTAAGAAAGGACTCACAAAAAGATCTTGAGACTTTCTATGAATATTATTGAAGGAGCGAAGGAAAGATAAAAAATAAATCTTAGTTAGCTTTCTTCATTAAAAATAAGACTGGGGGAGAGATTTTCAAGGTCGCAATGAGACTTCTTCGACTTAGTCATCAATGACACATATTCCTTTTAAGGCCTTGTGACGTATTCAAAATGATTATCAAGATTCTGTTATTGTTAAGTAAAGGGTACAGTTATTGCTGTAGATGGATGTTGGTCATCCAGGGAGTTTCCATCCTGCAGGGGTGATTGAAGAGTTGATTAATTTAAATACTTGACGACTATTTTGAAACTCTTGTGAGGCGGAGGTATGTTGAACAGCGGTTGTCCATTTTCTATCACTTCCGTTTCATACTGCAATTCCAAAACTGTCTCGAAACCGTTGCTTTCGGCGATTCTTTGAGAGTAAATCCCTGTCACGTCCATCTTCCAAATCTAAAAGCCATCAATAATTCCCATGAATTCAAAAGTTGGTAAATAATGTAATAAAACTGTTCCCTTTTCTCTCTCAACTTGTAGTGGTGAGTAGGGGCGTCCTATTGGTTGTAGGTGAGCTACTTCACATTTTTGAAAACTCGTTTGACATTCTGGTGCGGACAAATTGAAGAGATCACATTTTCAAAGTATTTATTCACTGGAACACTCACTTACATGATTTCTGTAAAGTCACTGCACCGCAGTAAGTTACACCAGTAATTCATGACTAAGATTACCTTTTTATTATCACATAAAATCACAAAGCCCAATTAAATAAAAAAAAAAAAATTGTTCAAAGCATCACATATTAAGAACGCCTTTTTGGTATTATAAGTTGGACTGAAACTATCTGGTGGAACATGTTTCAAAGAACAAACAGCACACTAGTGCTGGCATTGGAGCTAATCAGTGGCTGCCGAGCAGAAAAGCCTTTTATCGATCTCTCTTTTCTAACTTACTTTCTCTGAACAAAAAGTTTTGGGGTATTCAGATGACAAGAGGAATGCAGGGTGCGGGGGCACCAAAAGGAGACAATAATGACAACCCGTTCTCTTCGACCCATTTTACTCTGAGGAAGTCTGTTAGGAAAGTGTGCTTTTGATCTTTCTTTGATAGCAACTCATATTTTAATTGTGAAACTACCAAGGCATGAAACTTACTTATCATAAGTGAAAATTTTCGCTAATATTTTAAATTTCAGAAGAATACCAATCCATATTCTCACGCATAATTTTCAGGGAATATTGTTGGAAGAATGAAGGAAAATCAAACAAAATTTTGAGCAAAAACGATGATTAGGCTTTTTCAAAAACAGTAAAATGTGACAAGAGCCTTGCGACATTGCAAACCGAGTTACAGGGTTTGGCTCTCACCAGCAGTTTAATTTTATACTTCATAGACTTGCACTTACCTTGCAGTTTTCTCTCCGCACTATTTCTTCGCTTTGGACCAGTAACCTTTTCCCAATACCGTAACCTCTAAGAGAGGCGTCAACCGATAATATTCGCCCTTCAAATATTTTATCAACATTATATCGAGTGAACAAGTCTATTTTTTCATTTGTTTTGTAAAGAAACGAGAATATTTTCTTAAACTTCTCGTCGTTTGATTTTTCTAGTTTTTCTTGAGCCTTTAGAATATCTCCAGGAACTATTATTCCATTTAACACAGCACCAACTACCTATAAGCAGTTAAGAAAACCAAACTAATTATTTATCAAATAGATTGTGTTTCATCCTTCAGAGATATATCAAGATTTTTATTTGAATTCTTTCCAAATGGACCAGATATCCAAAGATTATTGGAACTTTCAACCAGAAAAAATTTTGTCATAAGGAGTCATCCTTTCTAATCTATTTTAAAAACAACATATTTAAGTTTCATTCATTTCCATCTACAGAGAGATACTTATAAGGATGAGTCGGAAAAGGCGATTCATTATGGCATGGCTCCTAGTTTGCCAGCCTTAATCGCAGAGTATGATGTGAATCTTAATTTTCTAAATGACCATCTTTTCATGAGAACAAACAAACCTAAAATGAGAAAATTATCTCTATGTCCTTCAAGTCTAAATTATCAAAGAAAACGTTTCAGCCTGTTTGATATATTGCCATAAAATTGCAATACACTTACAGATAGTCAAAGTTATCACCAAGATTACTGCATATAATTTATGCCTCCAGAATAGAGATAAAAAGCACAATACAATTTTTCTAATTGTCAATCTTTCTTCTTAAAAAATGTACCAATAAAGCATTTCCTTGTTCTTTTTTTTAACTTTCCACTCGGGCAGGCATAAACTCATTTCAAATTGATTATTTTGCTCTTTGCTGAGCAATCATTATCACCACTATAACTTAATAAAGAAAACTGATGGCTTAATTAAACATTAAAAACATCAAGTTAAATTATTTTCATCATAGAAGTTGGAAATGATTTGGAAAATAACAGGCATATGATTTAAAAGGAGACTATGTAGACCATGTAATGTAACATATATATTTAGAGGAAATATTTTGTACCTGTTCTGTATCAGATTTTAGAGCCATTATAGACAGATTTTCATGCAAAGTGTCCAGGATTGTTGCTTCTAAGTCTACGTTTGGGGAACTTAATTCTACAGCTTTGTTTAGAGGTTCTTCCAAGAAAAAGTTACTCCGCAGGTGAGTGATGATATCACCGTAACGGTTTTGAGGAATAGGATAAATCAGTCTTATTGCATCTGCTTTTGATGTGAGCTGTGACATTTCGTTGTGCGTTTAGTTGCGGTTCGTGAGCAGCCTTTGATAGGAACTGAAAATGAGGAAACAATAAATGTAACCCAAGAGGATAAAAACAGAGGCTGTTGTCATCTTCTCAGCTAGCAGCAAGCAAAACTTGACTGCTCCTTAAAAACATAGGTAATTTTTGGTTTCAGCACTATGAATTCATCGCGTATCAGCATTTGACTCAATGGCAAACCGACGCAATTTGATTATGGTGTTAAAATTACTTCCCTCCACTTTTTTGGTGCCTGTCAACGATTAAAACTTAGGTAATTTTAAATTTAACTTACCACAACTTTTCAATTCAGACTAAAAAAATGACATGAGGTACTGTAGATTTTTCAGTGATTACTTTAAAAAGGACGAAGTTAGGTGTTAAGTTTTTCTTCAATCCTGAGTCTTCCTCATGAAGTTAACATTTAAAGATTAGAAGTAAAGACGACGAGAAAATACAAAATCTGACTGAACAATAGCAATATGTAAGCTGCGATTATTCAGTGAAAAAGCCCTACAATCACACAATGGTTATTTGCATAATGAACCTCGCCATTCCTCATAATTTTTTTTTTTTTTTTTGGAGGCCACGAGACTTGAAGATTAGGTGCAAAAACTAACTTAAAAATTGGTTTTATAATCTAAATGATAGCAGAGCTCCCTCCGTACATTGCTTCCCACTGAAAACGCGGAATTTGAGACAAAAAGTCTGAGCAAACTCTTAAAAAGAGGCCTGGATACCATTACTTATTTAAGGTGAATTAGAATGGAAATGGTTCCATTTTTTTTTTTTTTTTTTTTTTTTTTTTTTTTTTTTTTGAGGAACAAGGAATGTTGAAAAACCTTTGCATGTCTGATTAAAATGTTACTTCCTAAAATTCAATTTGGACCAGAAGCTGAGCAGAAATGTAAGAAAATGACATAATGGTCCATATTATACAACTGATCGTTTTCTATACCATCATACACATTAGATTTTCTTATTCACTTAGCTTGTTTTCACAAAATCCATTTATCAAGAGATGGAGGAAGTGATAATTTGCGCTACAGCAAATAAAATCTTTAAGAATGATGAAAATCATAGGAACTTCAAAGGTAAAAATCGACTGAACTAAATTATCCTTTGCTTATGTAATATGATTTTCCGCTATGACATAATGTCAAGTGTTGCTGGGTATAAATTTCAAAAAACGAAGTAGACAAAAGGTCTTTGAGTTGGATATTGGGAAAATTCAGGGAGTCAAAACACTAATGCATGTCTATGCTACCCACCCTCAATTGAAATGTAAACAAGACTGACTGAACTTTGTAAGAGCTACTTTCCTCAAAAGCATACATGTGTGGTTTTATAAATTGAAGGAACGAAAGAAATCACAGCTCTTACCTGTAGTGTGTGTAAAAAGGAGGAGAGGGAATACTATTACTATCAAAAATGTGATGAGCAAAGGAGAAATGATATCAGAGAATGGAGTTTAGGGGAGGGAGGGGTGGTGACTGGGGTCCATTGGCATGGCAACACCACCCGCCACCCCCAGACACCAGTTGCTTCAGCTTGCATGACCCTATTTCTTAAGGCTGTTATGCTCAATATCATAATACCCTTCCACCATCTGATTAAGCCCTTTTGAAGGGAAGTGTCGAGTTTTCACCCCTTGCTCTGCTGTTGTGCTTGGCTGCCTATTTTGGTCTCTGACCAAGACAGCATTTTACTTTCAACTGATCTCTGTTATCAATCATAAATGTATTTTAGTCTCTTTTTACTGCAGAGAGAGAGAAACAAAGCTACTCAGAGCTCTTTCACTCAGGGTGTTAGGAACAATATTTCTGAGAGCAAATGAACCGAGTTTATCAGTAAGGAACCAAGCCACATCAGCTATTGCCAAATGTAGCTGGGCAAGTTAATTGTTTACAAGAGAACGCTTGTGCGGATTCCTTTGAAAATTTGTTTGAGGAATTTACTTCGTACTATGCAGAGAACTCGCTGGAATTTGCACAAAAATTTGCACAACCGTTTGCATGTAAAAAATTAAATTGCCCGGTTAACTATGGCAATGGCTGATGTGGCTTGGGTCCTTTCTGCTTAACGCGTTGCAAATAATTTTAAGAATTCAAGACAAAGATAATGACATTAAAAGAATTCTTTTTACGTTAGTTATGGTCTGACTGATTGCTTTAACTGAAAAGTGTAAAATTTGTTTTTCATTTTCAGCAGTGATATTTACCATCAGAAAAAACTTATTGACTTATAAACTTATTGTGATACTGACCAGTCCTTGCAATCTTGTTTTTGAGTTTTCTATTGAATTTGCCTTCCATTGAGGTGGTTTTGGGAGAAAATTGAAAAATAAATACAGAGCAACCGATGAGTCACATTGGGAATTCTCTAAATTATGCAAGGTTTTAATTATTCTGGTAAGAGAGGAAATGCTTCCGTCAATCTTACTTGCATCAAAAAAACATTACGGCTAGAGGATGAAACTGAAGCTGGAATTTTTTGGACAAAGTTTTCACAATTTCCTCAATTTTCAATGCCCTGACTGTCTCCTGACTTTTTCTGATTTTCCACAACTCCAGAATTTCGGAATTTGGCATTCTGATTATAAGTAGTCATGCTTTTTTCAGTATGATAATTTTAAAAATTTTTTTTTGGAAATAAGTTATTATTGGCTTGTAATTTAATTTGAGGTTTTGCTGCCAATGGAAGAGAAGTACACTTGTAATTGCTGAAATGTAAAATATTTATTTAAAAAAAAAAAAAAATTCTTACAACGAGAAAACGATAGGTCAGTATGCACCTAGAATATGACTTGCGGCCGGAAGTGTTTCTGCAGCTTGTTTGCTTTCACTCCAACTTGCATTCTATACTTCTGTTTGACGTAATGCATGTACTTAATATCCTTTGCTTTCCTGTAAAATATCAAAAACATATGGCAATTAGAAACACTGAATGCACAAAAAACCATGGAAAACCAAATCTTTTATCCTGTATCATCCTTCATCCAAATTGAGGTGCTCTTATGGGCACTTTGGCAACGAAACTTCAAAAACAGATATCTCAAATACAGTGTTTTAAAATTTATGCTATTATAATCTTACAGCAGGCCATTAAATGGATTGCATTTTGCGAAAATGAACTGATGGCATTCCAATGTTGCTAGGATTGTGCAACTTACGTGCGTTCTTTGCAATAGAATCACTGCAATCATGCAAAACATTGAATTACAAAGGTAATTTTCATCTTGAATTTGTGGTTTATTGGGAGTAAGGATAAAACTTGTTTAGATGATCAGTTTATACTTGCAACTAAAAAAAGTTGCACAATCTTTGCGACATTGAATGCCCTTAGTTCCTTTTTGCAAAATGCATTCCAAATATTACTGGATACTTCACATGCTTTTCAGAGAAAATTCTTGACATGCTGAAAAAGTCACAAAATTTTGAGCAGTGAATAATAATGATTGGCCATTCCACTGCGAAGAAAAATGCGGTAGCAATTTGTGATGTCTCGAACAATTACTGGTTTTGTACTCAGTTTCACTAACAATTTGCTACAGCTCATTGATGGCTGGCTTTTTCATTAAAAACCTGATATTACATTTTCTCTTCTAGCATTAATAACGGAAAAAACTCATTCTTAATTCTTCATATTGAGCTTGTGTTCGACACACTAAAAAAATTATTGCCGTGAAGGTTCTTGTAATTCTGCTCTGGTGTTCAGATCAGAGATTGCTTCTTGACTTACTCGTGAATAATACTGCCAAAAACGCAAAAGCAAGAAGCAGAAAAGCTGAAACTTCATTCCAAACTTTGTACTTTTCTTCCTTGAATACTGCTCTATTACAAGGAAGGCTAAATGCCAGAAGACTTAATTTTTTCATTTTGAGTTGTTAACGATACACCAGAACTGATTTGAAAAAATGGAGGATAAATATCTGTTATTTATCTTTTAAAATAATATTTTGTTATCAAATATTTGAAAGATATTAGGTGGAGTTACAGCGTTTTACAATTTGGACAGCAGAATAATGGCATTGGCTTATAAAACAGCCGTTTAAAATATTACGCTAGCCGAAGAGGAAGTTACCATTTAAATTAAATAAAGAAAAAAAGCTGAAATTATGGTAAGACTCTTACTTTGCAGCAACTTCTTTAGAGGTTCCATTCCAGCCAAGAGCACGATATTGGGCCATAATTTTTGCTAATTTGTTGTTTGACGATGTTGGTACAAGCGCCCGGTGCGGATTGTAATTTTGCCTGTCAGAAAAGAAAAGAAAAGAAAAAAAGTAAGCAATTAGAATGTTAAATTATGTACAACTGTAAATAAGGAGCAAGTCATAAGTAAACAATAAGGTAAAGAATAATCATCGAAAAAATTTCTATCTTAGAACTTTTTGACTCAACTGAGCTCAAGCTTTGTTCCGACCTTATGAAAGAAAAAGAAGAAAAAAGTAATTTTCTTTGGGAAGGAGGGAAGGGGGAGGATGGGGAAGGGAAAACTTAGTGGGAATTACTATAAGGATGTGTAGATCACATTAAAACTAGGTAGGAGAGCAAAAAGTTCTAAAGTTTTGCGTCACATCCAAAATCCTGATTTACTTCACCAAAAAAATAGCTGATTTCCAGATAAAATATGCAATTCACCCTAATTTTACAATGCTGTAGACCAGAAAAAAGAAGAAAAAATGGTGAAATTGCATTAATTGAGGAAATTGCTTTGCAAATGCTGTAATCCGGATCTACACATGAGATATTTTTAACACCTATGAAACTACCACATGAGTACGTCTTTCTCATCTTTCCACAATTAAATTTGAAGTTTGAGTCGAAAAATACTTTTTGTTCTGTCAGGATTTGACAACCAGTGTTTTCTTTTTCTTGGTCTCTATATGATATTTGATTTTGTGACGTATGCCACACAAAGGGTCTTCGGGCATATGAAGCTGTTTTTCTTTGTTCTTTTGTAAAATTTACTTGTTGAAATAAAAAATATCAATATCTGTATCATCTTCCCAAAGTTAAATTTGAGGTCAGTGAATAATAAGTGCGATTTGTACAATTGATTAGATTTTTAGTGTATTTTCTGAAGAAAATACACTATTTTTTTTTAGTTATTTTCTTTTCTGTAAATTTATCTACAAAAAAGTCTTGCATAAAGTTACCTATCAATATTTCTCAATAGACTCACTTGCACTATTATGTGATTAGGTCTGTTACTTAAGGAAATAATTGTGGAAGCCAGTTTTCTGAAAAATATGGATAGGTAGTTAAAGGAACTCTTGTGCAGTCCTTTCTGAAAATTGTTCTTGTACCGACTGCAGTTTTAGTGAGATCGGATGCATTAATTTGAAAATAGGTGGAGTTCAAGTAATGCTCACACAAGGAGTCTTTCCAGAGAGAAGAAAGATCCTAAAAAGATCTTACCGATAATATTTCATCAATGATCGATGTCCTATAGAAGCTCCTGACGGAAGAACAAGCTGGAATCCTGAATCATCTATTATGGGCACATTAACTTCAGAATCCATGCTGACATCTCCATCATTGTCTGGATAACTTGTGCTGTAGTCGTAGAAGTCTGTGTACTCGACTAATGCAGAACCTTCGTGCAACATTTTCGTATGGCCTTTATCGGACATGTGATTTCTGACAGCAATTATTGATGGATAAGCTTTTTCACACCATAGACAAATGTGCCAACGGCATAGTTTTTCTCCTAGATGCAGAAGCAATCCTTTAAGATCGACTAAATATTCAATATCAGGGATGAAGAATGAATGCTCTGAAGTCATGTGTTGAACGATTTCGGCCAGATCTTCATTGGTGTAAGGACAGAATAAACAGGAGTCGTTGGCTATTGGATTGTCTTCACTTATTTCATCATCATCAGAAAAATCAGAAACTTCTTCAATTTCTTCATCCGCCTCATCCTCTACTTCCATTTTGCTACTTGATTCACTTGTCTGATCTTTCTTCTTGAGAACAACTGAAACTGGAGTACCATTACCCTGATGAATTTCTGACCTGAACTCATTTTCTTGGTGTTTCTTGGAATTTTTATGGTTATCATAGGATTTGTCTGTGGTAAAACTTTTTTTACAAACCATGCAGTAGATTCCATCATTACTATTGGCATTTTCAGCGGTGGTTTTGAACTGAAGAACCCGAGTTTGAAACTCCTCCGCTGAAATAGGGGGCAACCCTGCCACCTTCCGTTTTAAGTTGTAGCGATGCCAATCACACTTATAATGCTTCCTCTGGATTTCCGCATCGTTAAAAGCTACTCTACACGATATACAAGTGAACTTATTTGGAGAAGTCATAGTTTTAATTTATCACAAATTGAACTTGGATTGAAAAAAACACTTTGCCAAGGAAACCACGTTGGTACGTTGCTTCCAACTTAATACGATAAATCTGAGATTAACCGGATGAAATATGATTTTCCCAACAATCTGTCATGCTTAAAATTTTATTAAAAAACTGAACCACGTTGTGTAACCACTCAGAATATCTAAAGTTAGAACTTTGAAGTAATGGCAATATATCTTTCAAGTTATAACCTCAAAATAACAATAACAAAGAGTTGTTTTAGAAAGACATCACACCTCGCAAATCTCGGTTAGCCTGGAAGTAGGCAACAAGCATAACGTAGGTGCATTGGAAGTATAAAATGGCTCAAAAAATTGCAAAAATCATAAAATTTTATTACTTGAAAAAACGACGAGTCATTTTAGCCCTGCCACAGTTTTGATACAGGAGATGATGCCTAACTGAACTTTTTCCATGTTCAAAGTTGCTTGCTGTGGTGAAGTAGCGCGATAAGTCGCTGTTGAACGTAGGCATTGCATGCCATTAGATTAGGTGCCATTAGGCTGTCGCTGTGAAACACTTTTGTCCTGTGTGTTCTCTGGTTACGTGACTGTTTTCCGAGTGCATTTTCCGTTTTTCTCAATATTTTCCTCAGTCTTTCCCGAGTTTTCTTGTGTTTCCATCGATCGGAGTATCCGAGAGAGTCGTTCATCGGTCTCAAAGTAAGTAGCCTAGGAAAATTCTCGATTTGTTCCATACTTTCCCTGTGAAACCGTGTAACCTGAACTCATTACAGTCGTGACTCTTGTGTCTAATTCGCCTCTTGGTTTTTTCAGGATACTTGCGTGCGTTCATTCTGCGGAGCTCTCCCCGAGCAAAATTAGCGACTTTTCAAAACTGCATTCTCTTGCCTTTACCGGATTCGTCCCTTCGGGCGTTACCAGTTATATGACGGTTCTCAACTTCAAAGGTACCATCTTATTAATACATCATTTCAGCCCAACTCCTCACTGTTGAGCTATTTTTAAGTATCTTGACTCGCCGCCTGGCATACGTCCAATATGTTGAAACACCGCATACTGTTGTATGGACTAAGATCTCCTAATCTCTCCACATTTCTTTGCTCCTTTAGTTCTATCCTCCACATGCGTTAGTTATACCTGTTTCATGCAGCTTTGCTTTTTCAAATCGTCTTGAAAAAAAAATTTCTGTGAAATCCAGCTCTCAAACAACCAAAGTTAATGACTATTCTCAGTCCAGGTATAGTTCCGGCTGCGCTTTTTAATAACCTACTTATATCAATACATACTGTGATTCCAATTGGGCTTTCGCTAGGTTGTGTTTTCTGTAACAAGCGACCCCATCACACACTTATCTCATTTTTTGGACAAACTATTGCTCTTGCTTAAAATCATGAGCCAAGTTGGCCCGAGTTTTTTTTTTAAGTTTTCATCTCCAAGCCTCCAATGCTAATTCTAGAATTTTAATTACTATTTAGTCTGTGGTTAACCTGAAAGATATAACTACACATGGTTTTGGAATAAGGCAAGTAAAATAATGGAATTCTGACACAATTCTTTGTTTCTTACAAATCAATGACTCAAAACGGATACTTTGAGTCTCTAGTTTTGTATTTATCTTGTTTTTTTTTATGGATCATCTTTTTTCTTGTGATGGGTCGTATGTCACCTAGCGCTGTAACATAGGGTTGCCCCTACTGAAGAACAATTTTCATACCAAATTGAAATTTTAATGAACTCCAATCGATATAAGTCATTTGAGGCTCAATCAACTTTGGGAATTTTGAAGGATTGTTGTTTTCAATGATTATCGTGAGTTTAGTATGTCTGTAGTTCTGCAAGCTCTAACAGCAGTGTTTAAAACTCATCATTGAGTTTCGGGAGCCATACGACTCATCAAGCTAGATTTTTAGGGACCAAATTGACTGTTCGTCTAAATATCACGGTGCACTCAATGAAAAGTTAGAAGCTTCAGATGTTTAGTTACAGAACAAGTAGCTGTAACTTGGGAGAAATTTTGAAAAATCACCCAATAGAAGAAATTAAGATTTTTCTCCGGGGGAAGGGGGGGGGGAGAATTTTTAGGGGCCACGTTGGCGCAGAGCCTTCATCTTTTAGGCGCCATGACCGATTTCTTAGGCGCATTTGGCGCGTTGGTGCCTGTGAGTTTCGAACACTGTCTTAAGGCAAGTAACTTGCAGCTCTCCTATCCAAGTTGGTCATATTCTCTAGAATACTTTTTAAGCTAGTGGTCATCTACTGTCTTCACAGAGTCTAGAACTGTGAAAGTATGCAGTGAACAAGCAGACTAATTGGACTGCATTTTGCATTTGGAACTATAAATTTAGGCCCGGTTTCAAAACAACGTATGTGCAACTAGTTTCCCTACGCACCTAAGTGTTTTTTCAGATGAGTCAGAATTTTTAGTTCCAAATTGCCAAGTACAGTCCAATTAGACTACATTTTCCAATTAAGGACTACAATCTCTAGCTCATACGCTAAAACTCTTGTGCTAAGAAAAACTAATGGTACGCACATTGCTCTGAAACTGAGCCAGAAATTGTAGCTCCTAGTTGCAAAATACAATTCCATTAGAGGGATAGTACTAAACTGCAGGCATACTTAATTAGTTCTTTTAATTTTTGAACTTGAGATACGTGTACGCCTTGGGAGAGAAGACCGGGCTTCTCTAAGAAAGGAAGTTAGGTCAGTGCTATGGAAAATTCTGGAAGAAAGAAGCAGGATTTTCTTGTTGAAAATGTTTTTTCTCAACTTTGAAAATTTGTGACTGATCGAATTCAAAATAACTTCCACTCATTTTTTGCCAAGGCGCACCTTGATGCGTTTCTATTAAACTCTGTGTCTGTCCAAATCAACCTTGCAGTAGTTTGTAGCAGTTTCATACAGTGTGCCTTACTCTTCATTAACCGATTTTATCAGGGCGGTAGCATTCATTTTTCATCAACTCTCAGAATCTCAAAATCTGATAGTGAAATGGGCTGCGTTAAGCAGAAAGGGACATCAGCTATTGCCAAATTTAACTGAGAAATTTAATTTTTTACATGCAACTGGTTGTGCGGATTTTTGTGCAAATTTCAGATAATTTTCTGCATACTACGAAGTAATTTCCTTAAAATTTTTTAATGAATTCGCCTAAACGTTCTCTTGTAAAAAATTGAATTGCCCAGTTAAATTTGGCAATAGCCGATGTTGCTTGGTTCCTTTCTGCTCAACGCTGTCCAATTAATGTTACGCAAGTCCACTGACGTGATCCATCAAATCTGCTCTACACATCGTCACCCGCCGGCCAAAGTGGCCACAAGCGCCATGCGACGTTTCAAAATTTCCGCCGTCATTTAACTTTTTCACTGAGAAATTGATCAACGAAGCTGTCCAAAAATTTCACTGAATTTTCTTCGTACTGCCGACGAAATTCAGTGAAATTTTCAAACAAAGAGCCTCGCCAAGTTTAGCCCCTTTTTTTTTATACCCGAGTTGGTCAACAGGACAAGGCTCAAACGAAAGCTTATGGTAAGGCAAACTTCCATGCAAAGTTCCAACTTGAAGTGACCCCTCGTTTAGGCTGTACAACGTTGCCAATTTTCAAGTTTCATGTGCTAAAATTAAGGATATTGGACTATTAGTCCGGTGCGTAAGTAGAATAGTACACCCGAGTTGGTCAACGGGACAAGACTCAAACGAAAGCTTATGGTAAGGCAAACTTCCAGGAAAAGTTTCAACTTGAAGTGAAACCTCGTTTAGGCTGTACAGCGTTGCCAATTTTCCATGATGAACCATGATGATTCAGTATTTCGTGAGTATAGCGGATAAAAATGAAAAATTGGCGACGCTGTACAGCCTAAACAAGGTTTCACTTCAAGTTGAAACTTTTCCTGGAAGTTTGCCTTACCATAGGCTTTCGTTTGAGCCTTGTCTCGTTGACCAACTCGGGTATACTAGTCTGTTGAATCATTATGAATCCAGTATTCCTTGAGTATAGCGCATAAAAATGGAAAATTTGCAACGCTGTTCAGCCTAAGCGAGGTTTCACTTCAAGTTGAAACTTTGCATGGAAGTTTGCCTTACCATAAGCTTTCGTTTGAGCTTTGTCTCGTTGACCAACTCGGGTATACTAGTCTGTTGAACCATGATGATTCAGTATTTCCTGAGTATAGCGCATCAAAATGAAAAATTGGCGACGCTTTACAGCCTAAACGAGGTTTCACTTCAAGTTGAAACTTTTCCTGGAAGTTTGCCTTACCATAAGCTTTCGTTTGAGCCTTGTCTCGTTGACCAACTCGGGTGCACAAGTCTACTTATGCACCGGACTAATAGTCCAATATCCTTGATTTTAGCACATGAAACTGGAAAATTGGCAACGCTGTACAGCCTAAACGAGGTTTCACTTCAGGTTGAAACTTTGCATGGAAGTTTGCCTTATCATAGGCTTTCATTTGAGCCTTGTCCCGTTGACCAACTCGGGTATAAAAAAAGGGGCTAAAAAACACCACTTTTTGGCGAGGCTCTTTTACCAACAATTTCTCTGTAAAAAAATAAATTGGCGGCGGAAATTTTTAAACTTCGCATGGCGCTTGCGATACTTTGGCCGGAAGGTGACGACATATGTTTTTTTCGAAAAAACGAAGCCTACGCATAGTTGACGCTTTTCCTCGTGTTTTTCTTTCTTTTTCTTCCTTTTGCGACAACCACACCTATTGGCATCGCAGGGATTGGTGCTATTTTTTGCGTGCGTTAAGTCGCGAGGTCATTGACCCGAAGAGGCCCGCTTGACAGACCCGGATCACGNGGGGGGGGGGGGGGGGGGGGGGGGGGGGGGGCTGCAGCCTCCGGGCATCAAATGTCACGCATTTTCGCAAATCGGATATAAGACCGGAAGTGATCGGCGGGTTAGACGGAACACACGGCCGTGCTGAGGAAAAAAGACGTATGAACATTCAACAGGGTTGCCGCAGTCAGGGGAAATGACGAAAATGTCAGGGAAAATTCGTTAAATCACCTCTATTTGGACTACACTTTGCAATTAAGAGCTATAAATTTCGGCCCGGTTTAAAAACAACGTATGTGCCATTAGTTTTCCTATGCTCCTAAGTTTTTTTTCAGATGAGTTAGAATTTATAGCTCCAAATTGTAAAATGCAGTCCATTTGCTCTCTAGAATGGGTTTGAGGTTTCGAACAGCAAATTCTGCCGGAAAACTATTTTCAATTATGCCTTCTTAACCGTCCGTCACATCTTCAGTTGTCAGGGAATTTCGCCAAAATGTGTCAGGGGATTTTATTTTTTAAATTCCGTGGCAACCCCGATTCAAATGTTGCCAAGTTTGCCCTGATAAAATTGTTTTGGAGGAATTCCATGAATATTTTTTCTGAAATTTTCGGATCTAACTCTGAACGAAATTCACTTAAAATTTGAGGAAAAAGTCCCACGAGTTTTCCGGGAAATCCCCTCGTTGTCACAGGAAATTTGGCCACGCATGAAAGCTCATACAACGTTCTTCCTGGGCATGATAGTACAGCCCTTGTAGCCCTTAAGGGGGGGGGGGTGGTGGTTAGGAGGGAAGAAAGTATCATCACATCTGAAGGGATTGTCGGTGTCATCTCTCGCTTCCTCTCAATGTGTCCTTGCGGAATATATCGCGATGCTCGTATTTTTATCTCGTAGTTTTCGAGATGAGATCGTCTTATTTTCGCGCCGTGACAATAATGGAGAATTTGCACGCAATTTTTTTATTGCTTCATCTGAAAGTGCCTAATGAGCTGAGTTCGCAATATTTTTCATAATTTTTTTCTGACACGGGAAATTGGAGAAAAATTGATTTAAAAGTGAGAAAATGCGCCGCCTTATGACGTCATCTGGCGGCATTTCCCATTTAAACACATGTATTTTAGCAGAATCGGTTATTTTGTCATATCTCCTCTAATAATTGCTCGATTTATGAATCAAGGGTATCTTCGTGTTCAGTTCACTCAGAGGATTCCACTTAAACAGGAAATTCATCAAATTTCAGACCCTTGCAAATTCTCCATTAATGAAAATGGTTAACTTGAGAATTTCGTCAAACTGGGCCTGTTTATTGAACGTGAACACTTTGTTCCTCAGCCTGTGTCAGCGGAAGATGAGCAGGGTTATCCAGTGCGGTCATGGTCCAAAAAAAAAGAACAAACTGACCGAAAAGTCAAGGAAATATCTCGTTTCTGGAAAGCAGGGCTCCAGAAAGTTCTTGGCTCTCCCATTACAGAAACCCCTTCTCCCCAAAACTTTCTTAGCCATGATGTCTTCGTCCGTCATACCGACATTGCGGCGATTTTGCGAAAAAGAAGCTAAATTCACCGCGACTTCCGAAGAAACGCGCGATTATGACGCTCTTGCCGGTTGGCCCTCCCAATTTTCACAGCCTTTTCATTTTTGAGGCAAGTGGCCGCGCGAATTGAAATGGCAGCGCTAACCCCAGAGTCGGATTAGCGCTCAAGGGTCCAGGGTGCTTGTCATCAGGGGCTTCAAATTCTAGAACTTTGGGGCCCCACGCAACCCAAAGTTTCAGCTTTAGGGCCTCTCTAAATCCGTCTAGTCTTGAAAGACTCCTGCAGCCTGATGGTTGAAACTAACTGGCTATGTCGGCCGGAGAAGACAAGACATAGCCCTACCTGCGGGCTGATTGTTGAAATTGATAGACGGAGCTAGCAATAGACAAAGAAGACATAAAGAATATTGATGGGTAATATTGGTGGAAGCGGGTGGTCCCTGGTAAAAATTGGCGATAGGAGCTGCGTTTCAAAATACCATAGGAATTCTTATAGCCGACTAAAGAAGGCAATAGAAAATCTATAACTGGCTGTAGAAAGCGGAGCAAATCATATAGCCGGGCTATACGAAGCGATAAAAAAGTATACAGCCGGGCTTTACACTTTATCGCCATCGGCTATAAAAGGCTATAAGAAATTGTGTAGAAATTCGTGTGCTTTAGAAATCATTAAGTTTGACACGGAACCACCATAATATTTACAAAACACACATTATATTTTCCTTTAATACATATTTTTTTTATCAGTTAAAATGAGAATAATCCTTACAGGATGTGCAGACATTTCAAAATCATGAGTTGAAAAACGCTGACTCCGCGAGATTATATAATGGAGCCTAACACAGAGCGGAGCGGCGCGGCGCGGCGTGCTGCCAGCGATAAGCGCGCACTAGCGCCTACAAACCTAACAGGGATACTTCACGCATTGCGCAATGCGTGAAGTATCCCTGTTAGGTTTGTAGGTGCTAATGCGCTTTTCGCGCTGGCTGCCCGCCCGCCGCGCCGCAGCGTACCACGGCGCTTGAAGCAACTATTTCAATTCTAGCTTTGTCTATACATTTCTATAATCGGCCCGCTGCGCCGTGTAATGTATCGATTTTCGATTCTTGTCGTGCCGACATAAATTTCAACAATCGGGCCGTTGGAGGACGTAGGCAGAGTGCTACAGCATCCGTCTAATCTGGCCCTGACCAAGCGACAAGGAACTACCTTCTCCAGCTCACTTGTATAAGGACCTATGTGTTACGGAAAGCTTTGGGAACTCTTCGTGGTCTCTGAAGTGCGGGAGAAATGGTAGTCGGTCTTTGCGTAATGGAGTCGATTCCATGGACGGACGAACTGACGAAGTGTGGGGTTGAGCGAGTCGTGGCAGCGAGACAACCACGAGGCCAGGAGGGTCATTGCATCGCCCCACCGACCGCCACCGCCTTGCCCACCGCACCGCGCCACGCCAGTCTGCGACTCGCGCAAAGAGCGTTGACCCAGTTCCCGTTGCACCGCAGCCCCATCCCCCGGCCCCGGCCCTCCCCGAGCCTAGACCTTTTGCCGGTCGCGGGGGTGCGTAATCTGACCACTATCGTAAGCCCATTCCTCGTCTTCCATTCCAGGGAGGTCCCTGTGTCCCGTGGGGTGGGATTCGCCGAGTTTTTCTGATCGTCGCGGAAAAATTTCCCCAGGAGGGGCGCCACTTCCAACAGGCTTGCCACAGTTGCCACAGTCAGGGATAACCGGGAAATGTCAGGGAATTTTAAGAAGTCAGGGAAAACCGGGAAATTCAGCGAAAATAACGAAAATTTCAGTTGTTAATTCACCCTCATTGGCTTTCTAGAATGGGTTTGAGGTTTCGAACAACAAATTTTGTCTGAAAACTATTTTCAATTATGCTCTTTTAACCATCCGTCACATCTCCTATTGTCAAGGAATTTCGCCAAAATGTGTCAGGGAATTTTATTTTCTAAATTCTGTGGCAACCCTGCTCCAAGTGGGAAGGGACTTCAAATGGCCTACATTTTGGAATTAGTAACTACAATTTCCTGCTCATCCGTTAAAACACTTATGCTCGTAGGGAAACTCCTGGTATACACAGGTTGTTTTTAAACCTTGTCAGAAATTTTAGTTCCTGATTGCAAAGTATAGTCCAGTTATCTTCAATATTGGGTCAGTTGCGCCAGTCACAGAATCGTGTTTTGATGTTTATTCTTGTAGATCAGCCCAAAACAATAAGATCTGTCCAAATTGCAACTTTCTACGTTCAATATTAACTGAGATATCGCGCTTTGAAAAACTCGGTTTTTTACTTCATTCACCGCGTTAGTGACACCTTTGGTTTCTTCCACCCTGCTTTTATCAGTCAGGAAAACACGCATTTGCTCTGGTTCCTCGACTTAAAACACGGACAAAACCAAGGTGGAAGAATCCAAGGGTGTCACTACCGCAGTGGATGACGTCAAAAACCGAGTTTTCGAAGCGCGATATCTCGGTTAATATTGACCATAGAAAGTCGCTGTCTTGAGAGATCATTTTTAGCTGATCTACAAAAACCAAACTTCAAAACTTGATTCTGTGACCATCGCAACTGATCCATTCCGCACGGCAGTACCTGTACCAGCCCGTTCCCGACGCTCTAACTGGCATCAAACTCAGTATAGTGATTTTACAAGTTGGCGACACTGTTTTTCCTCCACTTAAATTCCTTATAAATATCGATTAAGGTGGGGCAAGCTTGCCTCACGTAGAATCGATTATTTTACGCATATTTCAATGGAGAAAATATACAGTGTTGCCAATGTACAATAATCTCCATTGATCAAACTGAAGCCTCGGTCTGGGGGTATCGATGCAGGTATCAACCGTTGAACTTCAAAAGTCCGCGGGTTGATGACTTCAGATAAAAATCACCTCTCCGAAAAGCCCCTCTCCTGAATCAGCTCTCACCGAAAAGTAAAGCTTTCCCACAATTTTTTTCATCTTGTATTATTTTTAACATTCAACACCCCCAGACCAGGGTGTCTGCAAATCCGGAATTTCCGGAAAGTCCTAAAATAATACCGATTTTTTTAAGGGCGGTCCGGAAGTACTGAAAAAGTGCTGAATTTCCGCAAGAAGGTCCGGAATTTTTTTAATTTTGTCGCAATTTGAGCGAGAAACTCAAAATTATGAAATTTTTCGAATTTCGTCAAATGGAGGTACTGAAAAGGTATTGAATTTTTCTGTCAAGGAGGTACTGAATTTCTCGGGAATGTACTGAAAAACTACTGACTTTTGGCCAGCTTGTTCTAGTAGACACCCCGCCCCAGACTGACATCAATACCCCTAGGCGAAAGCGTTCCTCCAGTTGGAGCGTTTGGAAAGGAGGCTATTCTTTTTCCGTCCCTCAAAATGACTGAAAATTGGAGCTTATGCGGCATTTCGGGTTTGAAAACGACGCGCTGATTATTCTTGGTCACGGCACGCTGATTTGAGCATAAGAGGCGTATCGCGATCTTTAGCACGTCGTCCTCTTCATCCGCGCATTCGCAATTCAGCCGTGGAACTTTCGACTGATTGTCAGCTTTGCTATGACCCCGATTCCCTCTGGACATGAAGCGTACTTTTGTTCCGGATCGGGTAAAGTAGAACTCCGAGACGTTGAATTGCACACTACTTATACTTTTTTGACTCATCACTTTTTGAGGCGGATACCAGGGAAGACCCTTCGAAGGGTTGCCACAGTCGGGGAATACCGGGAAAAGTCAGGGAAAATTTGTTAAATCTCCTTTATTTGCGCTATATAATGGGTTTGAGGTTTCGAACTACAAATTGTGCCTGAAAACTTTTTTCAATTATGTCTGTTTAACCATTTGCCGTATCTTCAATTGTCAGGGAATTCCACCAAAATGTGTCAGGGAAATCAGGGAAAAGTCATTTTCCAAATTCTGTGGGGAACCCTCCCTTCACTGACTTCTATGCGACACACAGTGGATCGAGTCATTTAGAAATGGCGTGGTTATAAATTTTAACTTCTACCGCCGCGCCGACCGCTCCGTGTTGGCGCAATGCGTGAAGTATTCATGCAGTCTTGTAGGCGCTATGTGTTTCACGCCGAAGCCGACTGCTGCTGACCGCAGTGTGTTTGACGCAATGCGTGAAGTATTCATGCAGTCTTGTAGGCGCTATGCGTTTCATGCCGACCGCCGCGCCGGCGCCGGTTCAGGTCAAATTGCGTGTTTGGTTTCTCTCTTAACTCGACTAATTAAAGGTGCTGTCTCTTGTATCACCGAAAGACGACAAAATTAGAACTTACTATACTTTTACTCTCAGGAAATGAGAGATTTTGTCGCCTTTTCTCGTTTGTAATTTACTTTCTGAATCCGATTTTTTTCTCTCCTTTTTTGATACCTACATTCAAAAAGATTGCAAAAGCCGCCCCCTACATTTTGCCGCCATGGGCCGCGGCCCATGTGGCCACCTCCTTCATCCGGCCCTGATGCTGTTCGCTTCTTTTCCAGTGGCTCATTGTAGCGCATTTTTCGACTTATGCCATCGACATATTGAGACAGCTTGCCTCACTAAGAACCGATTACTGAACATATTTTTAAACGGAGGGAAATCAACATTACCAGATGGCCGATTATTTAAATTGACAGACAAAGCCATGGATAAAAAACACAGAGGGAAATGGGAGCGATCCTAAATTGGTGGCCACTGAAGAAAAAATATGGTAGATTTTACCATACTCTGTCACAGTGATACGAGTATTATAATAAACACTAGATACTCAGATATAGCATCTACCATGCTATGGTAAGTATCACCTGAGTTCTGATGAAGACTGCTTCAATTCTAGTTATTTCCATTAAATAGTATCACTGTGTAAAAAATCAAGTTTACTTACAGTGGATGTTACCATACTTTTTTTGTCAGTGCAGTTGGTGGTTGCGATAGTTATTGACGAAGGAGTTAAGTAATGACTAACTAACGGTAACTTATGAGAGACCCTTTAGTTAGCCCATATCACTGTGTAAAAAATCAAGTTTACAGTGGATGTTACCATACTTTCTTTGTCAGTGCAATTGGTGGTTGCGATAGTTATTGACGAAGGAGTTAAGTAATGACCAACTAACGGTAACTTATGAGAGGCCCTTTAGTTAGCCCATATCACTGTGTAAAAAATCAAGTTTACTTACAGTGGATGTTACCATACTTTTTTTGTCAGTGCAGTTGGTGGTTGCGATAATTATTGACGAAGGAGTTAAGTAATGACTATAACTAACGGTAACCTATGAGAGACCCTTTAGTTAGCCCATAGTCCGCACCATTTCCCCCTTTAATTGATGAAAACCACCCGTTTCAAAAAATTAGATAAATCCTTGTTCTCTTTGTTTTCTTTGTCCATCTTTTTTTTTGTCTATCAATTTCAATGATTAGTCCGCAGTCGCGGTGTTCTCTGCGTCGAACCTCGCGCCATCATCGAGGTTCGCTCACCGCGCGAGAAAAATCCATTTTTCCGTCGGACGTTTTCCATTCCTCCGTCTTGGGAAGGAGGCCCGCGGCTCGGTTCGACCGGCGCACAATGGGGCGAGCGTAATAATACAGAGATCGGACATCGAATTTTTGACCAAAATTACAAATATTTACGCTAGTTTTGTCGTAATTCATATTGTGTGGGGTGCTTCTCGAAGGAAATGTTGCGTAAATACCTGAACAACACCACTTGTAAAACATCTACGGTCCGTATTAACTCACAAGGGGAGCTTCCCAAGTGTAACCGGAATTTCGAGTTGAAATTTCGCATGAAGATACTAGAGATGATTTTAGGGATGCCGTATTTTTTCGTTTTTTCGAATGGGGTCGGGAAAGCCCTCAAAAAAAGGGCTAAAGATGCGGAAAAAACGCGTGCGCTAGCGGCACAAGGTAAACATAGGTGATAGAGGCTCACCATCCTTATCAGTTCCGCATGGCCAAACGGTAGCGTGCTCGCCTCGCAAGCGGGAGGTCGTAGGTTCGGATCCTGACTACAGCCCGTAATTTTATTTTACTTTATGCTTGTTCATTTTTCACTTACTTTATTTTGCACCATTCTCTCCGAAAACCGACTTATGAGGTAGAACACGTAGTGACTGAAGATTTTTTACAAATGCTGATAAAAACTCGAAGTTTCCTCGGATTTAAACGTTATATATAATTGAATAAACAAAACACTCTAAAACTCACCAAATTTCGTTGCCAAGCTGAATTTCCGGAGTATCAGTCAGATACAGATACAGATTCGACTGATACTTCGAAAATTCAGCTTGGCGACGAAATTTGGTGAGTTTTAGAGTTTTTGTTTATTCAATTATATATAACGTTTAAATCCGAGGAAACTTCGAGTTTTTATCAGCATTTGTAAAAAATCTTCAGTCACTACGTGTTCTACCTCATAAGTCGGTTTTCGGAGAGAATGGTGCAAAATAAAGTAAGTGAAAAATGAACAAGCATAAAGTAAAATAAAATTACGGGCTGTAGTCAGGATCCGAACCTACGACCTCCCGCTTGCGAGGCGAGCACGCTACCGTTTGGCCATGCGGAACTGATAAGAATGGTGAGCCTCTATCACCTATGTTTACCTTGTGCCGCTAGCGCACGCGTTTTTTCCGCATCTTTAGCCCTTTTTTTGAGGGCTTTCCCGACCCCATTCGAAAAAACGAAAAAATACGGCATCCCTAAAATCATCTCTAGTATCTTCATGCGAAATTTCAACTCGAAATTCCGGTTACACTTGGGAAGCTCCCCTTGTCAGACATGAGCTTTTAAAGTTTCCTCATTTCGTCCGACTTCTCTCAATGAATCGCTCCACTGTGCGGCGCTATCTTGGAGTGCTCTGCTCTTATCGAACGCCTTATCAATTAATTATTATTCGAGCCGTCGCGGCAGCTAATCGTGCAGGCGAAAGCGTACCCAAGCAGGTCCGCTCGAATTATTTTTAAACGGACAGCTCAATTTTTAAAAACCGATTTATTGTCATTGTCATGTGATAACGCCTTACACCGTCAACTTAATTGTGCATTACCTCCCTCTCGCCCTGTGACAATGAGCCACCGTGCCCCCCCCCCCCCCCCCCNGCCCCGGTGGTTACCGCCTTCCGTTTCCCGTCGCCTCTCGTTAATCGTCGCAACGTTGCCACACCTCGTCGTCTCTCCCGTGAAATAACGTACCTACACGGAAAAAGTTAAATTGCTGATTTAACAATTAAATTGCTAAAAAAGTGACTGCAATACTTCAACGTAGCTTTCACAACACAAAAATGCCACTTTAACCATCCCCGGGGTTAAATTATCTCACAATAGCGGTTAAAGTAGCATTTTTATGTTGTGAAATCCACGTCGAAATATTGCAGCCCCCTTTTTTTAGCAATTATATTGTTAAATCAGCAATTTAATTTTTTACGTGTAGCAACATCTCAATGCTGCCAGATTCTTCCGCGCAAATTTCATCTTTACCAGGCGAATTTTGAGAAATCCTGAACGGAATTTTTCCTCAATCAATTTAGACACATTTTCAGCGAAAATCATGCAGGTTGATTCTCGTTAATAATTGATTTGTCTGAGTCAGTTTTGCAACCTCGGAATGGGGTTACATCCTTTCGTGTTTGAAACTGCGATTTTTCGCGTGAATTTTTTTTTTTTCTTTTTTTTTCCACCGGGATTGCTCGAAGAGTTGGCAGCATTGACCACTCAAATTGCTGTTCATTCTTCTTCTTTTTTTCCTTTTTTAGTTTCAACTCTGAATTTTGCATTATCATTACTGATATCGATGTGGACGCGTTCCTTCCCGCGGGGGGGGGGGGGGCTGCAGTGGGAACTAAGAAAAATAAAGAGTGGAAGCTCAAAAACTTGTAAGCGGCAAGAGGTGTTGCGTGGTGGTAAAATAACCTAAGTGCCCTCTCGTCTTGAACTATTCATTAAGAAACTTCCGAATAGTTTTTTTTTTTTTGACGAGGACTGTTCTTCACAGGCTTTCGAATCATCGATAAACAAGAGAAACAGTCGGAAAATCTAAGCAACATTCTGATGGCGGCTTGCCAGATTTTGAATTTCTATTCTTCAATGCTATGATTTTCGTGAAAGGAAACCCAATTTTAAGACTCAGACAGCAGGAGAAAAGCCTCATAAACTGAAGGAATTGTTGGTTACTTACTTCCTTAGTTGGCAAAAGTATACAGGGTGTCCCAGCCTATGCACCCATGCCAGGCTCTTTTCTCGTTCTTTTTAGGCAGGAAGAACTCGCAGCCCGCGAGATCAGATTGGAAATTAATCCCAAGATATCCGAATTTCATAAGTCTCGAAGCGCACCCCCAGCGGGCTGATTGTTGAATTCGATAGACAAAGCGATTGATAAAGAAGACATAGGGAGTTTAGAGCAATTCTATTGGTTGAAATGGGCGTTTCCTAGACCAAGGAAGGAAATGATGGACTAAACCTACAGCGTCTCTCGTGGGTTGCCGTCAGTTAGTCTATTACCTACGTGCCTTGTCCATTACAACCACCACTAGGATCGCTCCCAGAGGCGGATCTAGCAATGTGGCAACTCCAGATTCCCTCCATTTAAACCGATGTTAAATAATCGACTCTTATCGGAGCACCTGGCCCCTCCCAGAATCGATGTATTTCCATAGGTTTAAATGGAGAAAAACAATGTTGCCAATTTGCTGGATCTGTCAATGTCGCTCCACATCCCTTTTGCCTTCTTTGTCTGTAGCACTGTCTATGAATTTCAACTATCACCCAGGGCCGGATTAAGGGGGTGGCCACATGGGCCGCGGCTCATGGCGGCAAATCTATAGGGGGCGGCAAATTTTGCAATTTTTTTAAATGTAGGTTAAAAAAATCGGATGCAGAAAAAAACAATTACAAACGAGAAAAGGCGACAAAATCTCTCATTTCCTGAGAGTATAGTAATTTTTAATTTTGTCGTCTTTCAGTGATACAAGAGACAGCACCTTTAATTAGTCGAGTTAAGAGAGAAACCAAACACACAATTTGGCCTGGAACGGCGCGACTTAGGGAGAAATGATGACGAGGACTTGAGATGAAAAGGAGAAGCCTTCGACGCGGCAATCGGCATGTAACACATATTAGCGCCTACAAGACTGCACGAATACTTCACGCATTGCGGCAAACACAGTGCGACCAGCGTGAAACGCATAGCGCCTACAAGACTGCGTGAATACTTCACGCATTGCGTCAAACACAGTGCGGTCTACGAGGCGCGGCGGTGCGGCGGCGGAAGTTAAAATTATTATCCACATTTATGTTTGTTCTTTCATAATTTTTTCGTTCATTTCTTATGAATAGAAGGCCTTGTCCACACAGAGATAGATTTACGAAACTTAACTTTCGCGCGAAGTTTCGTGAACGTTTGCTAGTAGTGTTGACAGGGCTTCCCCAAAATATGTATTCAACACGAGTAAACGCGTCTTATGCACCTCTCCCCCGCTGGCACGTTCATTTGATGGTTTTTATTGATGTTTCAAAACGAATGAGAAGGGGGCAGCAAAATATAGGCGGCCCATGGGCGGCAAGTAGATAAATCCGGCCCTGCTATCATCCCGCTGCATTCCGTGTCGGATCCTGATTATAAAAGTCGAGGTTTCCGTCAAAATCTTGGAATAATCTTTTCGAAGTAAAGAAGAATACACATTTTTTCAACTCTATTAACGCTAATAACTCCGAAATCGACTCTTTCCTGTCCGAAAAACTGATCCCCTAAGATGGGGGACAGAGCCCCGGAGCCCCCCTTGCTGAAAATACCAGGTCGTTAAATTGATGTAGAGGATCGGGGAAATGGGTTTTTCATGGGTTTCAGACGTGTTCGATCGGGAAAAGGATGTTTTTATCGGTCATAGTTTCGACACCGGTATAAGTATACCTCTATCGATTTTCCAAAATCAATGAATTTCCACACCGTCGTACCGAACACTCTGGAAGATTTGAAATCTGAAACAGATTTCCGAGAACGGCAAGATCAATTAGATTATATTTTGCAATAAGGAACCACTATTTCTGGCCCATTGTAGAAACAACATACATGCTATTGGTTTCCCTATGCAAATATGTGCTTTTACGGGAGCGCCAGAGATAGTGGTTCCTTATCGCAAAAAGTAATCCAATTAATTTCGAATTAGGGGACTACGCCTCCTGACCGCCTTGCGGTCCAACCTCCCGAAGTGCTTCGTGCTCAGGCGTGATACGTTAAGCGATACTCTTACGATTTTATATTATAGAGAATGATGATTGAGACCGAACGGATTTTTATTTGCATGCATATTGATGGATCGTAGGTCACGTCAACCAGAGAGGCCCACATCAGCCTAGACCGAGCCAGCAGACCCGTATTCTTGTCGCGGAACGCCCGTATAAAACAAAGACCGTCCAAGCTTCCGGTCTGGACGGACCGATCAGGGACTCCTCCGAGAAACCTATCCGCTGTTCTGAAAGCTCAAAATCTCCGCGATCAGAAATTATGAGAGGCTA
Source organism: Bemisia tabaci (assembly GCF_001854935.1). Lineage (NCBI taxonomy): Eukaryota > Metazoa > Arthropoda > Insecta > Hemiptera > Aleyrodidae > Bemisia > Bemisia tabaci. Next base: position 904,223 of record NW_017547578.1, on the reverse strand, counting down.
GCGAAAATCCCGCATTGCCTTGTTCTTGATTCTTGTCGCTCGTTTTTCCTCCTCTAGCCGTCTATTGGAGTTTATTTTTATGCAACAAGAAACTAGCCACTCAAAGTCGACACTGAAGAGAGTCATGAATATCTTTCCTTGAAATTTTCAGNAGGTTAGGTTAGGTTAGGTTAGGTTAGGTTAGAGTGAATAACACAAGAAAAACAAGACTTGAGATTTAAAAGGTGTTATTGAGGCAAGTTTTAAGTTTCGTTGACGTCGTGATCGTTGACACCGTGATCATTTTTCATGAGGGTCAGAATTTTTTATTTTTGGATGATCATGGTGTCAACAAAAACTTAGAAAAACTGTTTGTTGACACCATGATCGTTGACACCATGCTACGTAATCCTAGCGAAAATCCCGCATTGCCTTGTTCTTGATTCTTGTCGCTCGTTTTTCCTCCTCTAGCCGTCTATTGGAGTTTATTTTTATGCAACAAGAAACTAGCCACTTAAAGTAGACACTGAAGAGAGTCATGAATATCTTTCCTTGAAATTTTCAGACTTCTTAGATGAAATTACGAACGAAATCCTGTGAAAAATCGGAGGTGAAAAATTCACGAATTTTCCTGAAAATTCGTGATTTGTCGAAGGAAATTTGGCAAAACCTGATGGCGTTCTCGCTTAAAATGGAGATGTTGCATATGTGAGGGATTTGCGATTTGACCATCGATTCTTAAGTAAAAGTTCGCGAGAAACACGCGATGGTGCCACTGGTTTTCTCTGAAATAATCTCCCAAGCTCAAAAACAGCTCTCAAAGTGAGGCCAAAATATGGAGGGGATATCCCACCCTACCCTGAGAGTCCACCTCTACATCAAAACAAACTCTCCATGCGAAGATAGGGAGCAAATTCATTAGCAGGGTTGCCGTGTTTTCAGTTTTGGAGTCCCCAAATAAAGTGGCAACCCTGCTAATGTATTTGCTCCCTATCTCTCCATGCGAAGATAGGGAGCAAATTCATTAGCAGGGTTGCCGTGTTTTCAGTTTTGGAGTCCCCAAATAAAGTGGCAACCCTGCTAATGTATTTGCTCCCTATCTTTGCATGGAGAGTTTGTTTTGATGTAAAGGCGGACTCTCAGGGTAGGGTGGGATATCCCCTCCATTTCGGCCCCACTTTGAGAGCTTTTTTTGAACTTGGGAGATGATTTCAGAGAAAACCAGTGGGACCATCGTGTTTCTCGCGAACTTTTACATAAGAATCAACGGTCAAATCGCAAATCCCTCACACATGCAACAACTCCATTAGCACGGTGTGCTTGCACTGGAGAGTCACCTCTCGATGCATCGGAATTTATCCCTGATCTGCTATCATCTCGGTCTGGAGTCGCAACGGCCGACCGCAGACTCGTCTCAAGTGTATTTTGATTTCTCTCTGTTATCGGTTATTCGCAAACCGTAGGCCATCCACCGCCCCACAGTGGACCGAGTCAGTTAAAGAGGTTTGATATGGAATGTTTGACTAAAACTGCAAATTTTGATGTCTGATTCGTCGCATTTTAAATTTTAAGAAGTGCTACTGATAGAAAATTTTACGAGGAAACCATTGGAACCACTTGCGATACCTTAAAATGTTGTTTAAACGGAGTTGTAAGCGTTTAAAGTTTCCAAATTTTCTCCGATCTCCCCTATTGACTCGATGGATCCACTGTGCGCCCCCAAGAACCGAGTAATCGAATAAGTGCGGATTACATCGATGATAAACAAGGATGAGGAATCGGGCTCTCGATTGCGAGTTTTCCACGACGGCCTTCGTCCCTTCTCGCTTGAATTATTGAACCCCCGCGCGAGCCATCAGGGCCAATACTGCTGTGCTAAGGAAAAACGCCTTATCTACCTCTAGGCATTGCCAAAATTTTTCCATAAAAAATTCCATAAAATAATTTTTGAGGAAAATTGTGCGTATATTTTTTCAAATTTTTCAAACAATTTTGTTCGCAATTTATTCTAAAATACTGAAAATTCCAAAGAAAAATGTCCATAGCTTTCCTCCAAAATACACATTATATCCGAGAAAATGTGGCAACTCTTGAATTTTCATACGCCGCCGTTCTTCCTTAGCACGGCAGAGAAGGAGCTGAACGAGCCCGGTCAAAAAAGTCTTCAAATTTTTGTGAAAACTTTTTCTTACCGATTTTTCTGCAAAGTTTTTACCAAAATTTTTTCTAAAAGTTTCTACAAACATTTGATGAAGTATGGCCGATAAAGGTAACAGAAGAAGTGACAAATACGTCTCCCTCCAAAAATGTCTATCAACGGGGTGGCGCGAGCGATGGGGAAAAATCAGGAAATTCCGTCAAGGGTCAGGGAATTTTTTCTGGAGCCGGGTGCCACGTAAAAATCGGTTCCGCGACGAAGGGCCAGCTAACAGCGATGTTGTGGTTATGCCAAAGTTTTGAGCACATTAATTAAATACCCTACGTTCTGTGGCAACCTTGTTGTAAGGCAGTGGCGTGGCGTGCTTTTCGATCTATCGATATATCCCCATTTGAAACTGTGGTAAATATTCGATTATTAAGGTGTTCGCTGCGAACACCCTGTCTATCGATACTTTTCCGTAGGTTTAAATGGTAGATCAGTCGATATATCGCAAAGCACGCCACGCCACTGTTGTAAGGGAAATTCAGAAACTTTTCCCTCCATTCGAAAAATCCGCGGCCGCGCCACCATTCTTGGAAGCCCACTCATATGAAGCAAACAATCGCCGCTCCGATCGGCGAATTTATCAATCGCTCAACTCTATGAATCACGTGAACGACGTTAATTGCTGTCAAAACAACCAACGCCAACTTATCAAATCGATTTATCGTGTCGCAAAAAACTCACGAAGCCTTTTGGACCCAGCCCTCGCTCTCCGAAGCACATCTGCAAGGCACGCTATTATTTCCTCGAAAGACAACAAATTGAGACATGTTGCACTTTTTTGATAATGTTGCACTCGGTGGCCGAATAAAAGCTTTCTCATATTGTAAACTTTGGTTACTAGTTCGCGCGAGCATTCTAATGTTCTACGTATACACGTATTTAGCAAACTAACTGTTTGAATAACTGTGTAAAGAATCATCTCCAAATTTTCCTGTACGTGAGGAAAAGCGTTTGCAATCCGGAGCGCAAAGGTTTTTGAGTTTAGTTAAGTTTCCGCGGAGACATCATGAAAAAACGCCGTTGCAATTAAGAAGGGTGTCTAGCGTCAGGAAAACCCGGAAAATATCAGGAATTTTGACCGATCAGGAAAAAATCAGGAAAATCAGGAAAATCGAAAAAATCGGACATTTTATCAGGAATCTTTCTTACGTGAATCTCCTCAGCGGAGAAGTCTTACTGATGTTTGCCTACCGTGCCAGAGTCGTCGCGCCGTCTTCGTTTCCGACAATTTCTCAAAGAAAAATCAGGAAAATATCAGGAATTTTCAACATGAAAAAATCAGGAATTTGTTTTAAAATATCAGGAAAATATCAGGATTTTTCAAAATCAAAAAATACTAGACACCCTGGTAAGATAACAGTTGCTGCTCTCTGCTCTCGGAGGAGAATCCCTATATGGACTATATTTTGCAATTTGGAACTATAAATTCTGGCCCGGTTTAAAAACAACGTATAAGCCATTAGTTTCCCTACGCTTAAAAGTGTTTTTCCAGGAGAGCCAGAATTTATAGTTCCAAATTGCAAAATCCAGTCCATATAGGCTTGACGGGGTTGCTACCGCTCCTTGAAGTGCGAAAGCTGCGTTAAACCCTCGTCTTCGTGTTGACGTCAGTGGCGAGGCGTGATTGATCCATTGTCGATATTCCCTCATTCGAAGCTATGGTGAAGAATCGATTATTGAGGTGTTGGTTGCAAACACCCTGTTTATCGATCCTTGCGCATGGGTTTAAATGGCAGATCGATCGATTTATCGCAGAATTCCCAAGTGGACAATTCGATTCCCCGAGCTCCCTCGTCGTGAAGAGCCTTCGGTGACCATCATCGCGCGACGGCTTCGTTCAAGTGGAAAAATCCATTATCGTTTTCGCTGCCTACCTTCGATTTTTTAAAGGTTGCGCCTCTTCAGGCCAGGCCCACCTGGTATCTAGAGTCCCTTTATGGAGAGAGCTAAAACAACGGGGCTCATGGAAGTCACAATCGGGAATAAAGAAAAATAAGTATTACGCGATTTCAAGCTCAACTAACTAGCAAACTCCTCTCTCTTGCTAAAAAATCAGAGCCAACGAATAATTTGTAGTAATCTAAATATGGACTCAAAGTTCATTTTTTTCACTGATTGTGAATGTTATGGAGGCGGAAAATTTTCCACCTTTTTTTCTCTCTGTCATAACCTAATGTAACTCGATTTCTTTCCGTTAAATTTAGTCAAAATGCTTCCTTTTTAAACCCGCCATCACCTCCCCCTCTCCAAGTTACGCACCCATCCCCCTCTTCTGGAACCCAATGCTACTCACCTTAATTAGCAAGTGTCTAAGTACATGAAAAATACCTCAAAGTGACAAGCTAGCGGGTCGAGCTATCAAAATTTCTGTCGAGTCAACAGCGCCTATCGGCGAGTTGTTTGCTCGCCCAACTCCAGATCAGCCATTCAACCGTGGTGCAGAATCGAACTTATCCGGCAAGCTTGAGTTTCTCAGGCTTTTGACTTCAAAAAAATCGACTCTAATTTTTTTCCTTTAAAGATGATGGTGGTGACATTTCACATTCGCCAAAGACAGCTCTCTTTCATATGGATGGGCAACTGACCGAATTTGCGGAAAAGAAAGTTTCAGGTTTTTTTTACGACCAATTGAATCGTCGTATCTCAGGCGAAGGGACGTAGCGTTGTTCCAGGGTCGTACAGCTTACTCAATGAATTCAATTTGCAGCAAGAATACGTCTGCAATGTCTGAATATATGTTAGCAGATTTATCGCGTAATCAGAAGAAAAATCTGTAAAACCTTAAAAACGTTCAGTACGCCCGAAATGTTCAATAGTTCAATTTTTGGGCGAAAATTTCTCTACGTTGCAGCGTAGTTACTTGCTTTTGTCTTGAAAACGATAAAATTTAGCATAATTTCTAGATTTGCTTCGTAGTTCTCTCTCATACAATTATACATGAACTATTCACTGAAACGTCGAAACGTCTCAGTAGACTATAGTATCTGTCGCGGACAACTAGGAATCGCCAGCAATTTGCGAACGGTTATCGTGTTTTTTCGATAAATCGAAACATTGCGCTTTGGAACAATGAAGTTTTAATGGCAATGACCGTTAAAAGCACGAGCTCGACTTTGAGCGCCTTCATTTTTTGTGATACTCCACGCCTTGTCGCGGAGTTAGTTTATTTGCCTGTCGGATCCAAACTTAACTATGATCACGGATTTCACCACACTCTCCTGATCATCCTAAACCATCATGTTTTTCTAGGAGAAAAAGTGGCTATTCACTCACACTGAAGGGAAAACAATCAGCCTTCTAATATTTCTCCGGTTTTTTTTTAATTATAACGTGCTTTTCTCTTTGTTCACAATTGGCTTGCAAACCACCGGCGATTGGTAATTGCTTGCGACATAATCCGCTTCCAAAACATTGATTTTACTGACAGAAGAATTTTTCATCCCTTGGGTTCAAACCAACGCCTTGAACAATTGAACATATTTATGTTAAAAGGAACTGCCTCTTTATGCACGTAGTTCCTTTTATACGTCCAATGGACCACTAAACAAGGTACGAATTTAAGCAATCTGATACATGTTTCTTAACCAGAATTTCATGTAGAACACGATTCGCGCCACGAACATTATTGAAACCAACTCCTAACGAAGATATTAACGTAATCATTTCACATTGGTTACGAGGAATTTGAACTGCCCGCTCACAAGAAACTCAAAGCTCTACGTGAGTCAAATCACGCACTACAACTGTTTCAGCAAGCTTCTCAATCGAACAATGTTCATTTCCCACCATAAGTCGTTCAAACCATAAGCAATTTGCAATAGCTGAGCCAAAGCATCAAGATTGAGGTTGCCAGATTTTTATATCGCAGAGACTGTCACGATTACGTTTAGCGCCCGATGTGAATCACGTAGAACATTGAGTTTTCATGAGCGGGTAGTTTGAATTCACGCATCAAGAATCATTAAATATCTTCGTAAGGAGTTGATATCGGTAATTTTCGTTGTGCGTATCGTGTTCTACGTAAAATTTTGGTTAAGAAACATGTATCAAAACGTTTACATTTGTACCTTGTCCAGTGGTCCATTGAATCGAGAGAGTTCTTCTTAAGGGTGTGGAATAAAACGCTTTGATGAAGGTGACCGCTAAAAAAATGATACCCCCGAGGGAAAACGTGTCTCTCGTACAGATGGACATATTTCTGCCAAACGGAACTTGAGGCATGATCCCTCAGACCCATAAGGATACAAGCGTCAGGCCTCACGTCAAAATGCACATAGTTCCGTTTGATAGAAATACGTCCAGGTATTCTCGAGATGATGCTCATCACAAAGTTTTCTGAAGAGCTCTCGTGGCGTCTACATGCAAGTGCATTCCGAATAATTCGGAATGGACCACTAGACAAGGTACGAATTTCAGCATTCTGATACGTGTTTCTTAACCAAAATTTGACGTAGAACACGATGCGCACAACAAAAACTACCGAAATCAACTCCTTACAAAGATATTTAATGATTCCTGAAGCGTGAATTCAAACTACCCGCTCATTAAAACTCAATGCTCTACGTAATTCACATCGCGCGCTAAATATTATCATGACAGTCTCTGCGATATAAAAATCTGGCAACCTCAATCTTGACGCTTTGGCTCAGCTGTAGCAAATTGCTTATAGTTTGAACAACACATGGTGGGAAATGAACATTGCTCGATTGAAAAGCTTGCTGAAACCGTTGTAGTGCGCGATTTGACTCACGTAGAGCTTTGAGTTTCTTGTGAGCGGGCAGTTCAAACTCCTCGTAACCAATGTGAAATGAAAACGTTATTATCTTCGTTAGGAGTTAGTCCCAGTAATTTTTGTTGTGCAAATCGTGTTCTACGTAAAATTTTGGTTAAGAAACATGTATCAGATTGCTTAAAATCGTACCTTGTCTAGTGGTCCATTCTTCGAGAAAAATTGAGGAAACCACGAAGAGACACTAAGTATATCGACGCTCAAAGAGCGAAACCACGTATCTCCGTTTGCGGCGTTGCAAACTTCTCTTCTTTATTTTTTCTTTAGAAAATAATTCAACGTAATTTTCATGTAACCTCTCAGATTTTTCTTCGCTGATAGCTGAATATTCTGTGTAAATCTTAAAGCTATGAAGTCTGTTAGTTTCCCCTCGAGAAATTAAGATAGGAGCGAAATTTTGAAACATCGCAATGGAGATACGCGGTTTTGCTTCTTGGCCATCGATATACTGCCGTGCTGAGTAAGAACGCTGAGACGTTGCCAAGTTTCCTTTGACAAAATGTTTATTTACGAGGAAAGTTATGAATATTTTTCCTTGAAATTTTCAGACTTTTTACATCAGATTATGAACGAAATCCTGTGAAAAATTGGAGGAGAAATATCCACTGGTTTTCCTGAAAATTCGCGATTCGTAGAAGGAAATTTGGCAACGCCTGATGGTTCGTACGGCGTTTTTCCTTAGCACGGCAGAATACCTGTCCGATTCTTCCCGTCGACCCGCTCCACTGTGCGACGTAGCTCAGGACGGAGCAGTTAAGAACTTTCACAGGGAAAATTTATATTTTTCAAGCCCTCCTCGAGGACTTTCCACTTCGTATTTGTCTTTGAAAGTTCGGTCAAAGTTTCTTCCGGCAGTCCATGAAAATTCCTCAAAAGTCTTCGATTTTATTATCTAGAACTCCATGAAAAGTCCTTGATTATTTATAGGATCGGAAAGCTATCTTGAATCCTGCAAAACGTCGACAATGCTTCCACCTATCCTTATTTTCTCGCTCCCTTTGCGGGTATACAGGAAGTATTTTTTTCCTTTTATGCCGTTAAAAGCTGTACAAAGATTAAACTTTGAACATCTTTGGGTCGTTCATAAAATACGTAACTCTAAATTCCGGATTTCTCGTCTCGTGACGGATGAGTTGCAAAGAGGTAACATTCGGATCGCGTTGAGCAGAAAGGTACCGAGTCACATCAGCTATTAATTGCCAAATTTAATTGGGAACTTAATTTCTCACATGAATATGGTTATGCGGATTTTTGTGCAAATTTCAGTGAATTTTCTGCATAGTTCGAAGCGAATTCCTCAAAATTTTCTAAGGAATTTGCACAAACGTTCTCTCGTACAAAATGAAATTGCCCGGTTGAATTTGGCGATAACGACGTATTTATGCTAAAAGGAATTATGTGGAAGTGGAAAGATGGGGTGTGCTCGTGGAAGCTGGATAATAAACAATGTAGGAGTGGATATAGTGCCTTTTGAGAAAATGGGAAAGCGGGATTTTCAGTTAAATCAAAAGGAACTGAGCGCTAACTCGTAAGCCGTGAGCATGTGACAAGAGCGTTGTGCACAGGGCTCATGAGTTAAAGACCGTGTCGTTGATCGTAGTTGCCGCTGATGTCACTGGCGTTTTATATTTCCCATTCATTCCTAGGGCCCGACCACTAACGAGCACACCCCATCTTTCCTCTTGCACATATAGTTCCATTCAGCATAAATACGTCCAACTAATGTGACTTGGTTCCTTTCTGACAAACGCGGTCCATTTTATGCAACCAATGAGGGAAAATACAGGGAACGTGAATGTCGAAATGGACGTATTTATGCTGAAAGGAACTATGCGCAAGTGGAAAGATGGGGTGTGCTCGTGCAAGCTGGATTAGAAAGAATGTGGTCAGTGGATATAGTTCCTTTTGAGAAAATAGATTTCCCATTCATTCTTGTTGCCCGACCACTAACGAGCACACCCCATCTTCCCACTTGCCCACAGTTCCATTTAGCATAAATACGTGCAAACGAAGTAGAATCCCCGCTTACGTCATCAAGAGCTGTGAAAGATGTCGGCAACGGCACCACCCTCTTTTACCCCGTCGGCGCGTGAAAAGCTCCGCGGAGGACGGAGCAATTAAGAGCTCGGGGAGGCGGCGGCGGCGGGATTTACATAGGCGCTTTCCCGGGTCCCGCGACACGGCCGAGGTATTGATTCGCACGCTTCCTTCTGGGGAAACGCGGAAGCTCGGAGCCCGTCGTCGGAAAAGCCGAGAGCTCCGAGTGCGTCGGCTCGGGGCGCGGGCAATCAATCCTGGGCGCCCCTCCCGCCGTTGCGGGGACGCCCGCCAGGCGGCGCTCCCGGCGGAGGAGCCCCCGCTCGGCATCGATCGGCGGCGACCCCAACGCGATCTGGCAGCCCCGCCGAGCAACCCTTTTGTCGGAGTATCGGGTCATCTCGGTGCTTTTCCAGACTCTTTTTTCCAGTCGCTCGCTGCTCGCCCTTCGCTCCGTCGTCCGGTCTCGTCGTCGCTCCCGTCTTGGTTAGGTGCCCAGTGTCGTGCGCCTTCCACCCCGTCGCGCTCTCCTTCCCCCTACTTCGAACCCGATCGCTTTTTCCAGTTCCGTGCTCCGAAGGTGTTCTAAGCATCTGACGTACCCAAAACATATGGTGCTTTTCGGCCCCGCAGGTAAGAACGACAACGCCTATGTTTCCACACGTCAGCCCCTGGGGACCGTCCATTCCGTCGCCCGGACCAGATGACTACCCCTGACGTATCCCTACGTCTTTCTATTATGCCCAAGTAGCATATGTGGCAAATGTACGATGGTCTGTGGTCTCCCGGGGGTTGATTCGCTTATCATCCCCCGTTCCATCGCTCAAACTTGATGCCTTCTTCATGACCTTATTAATTGCAGCATATGTGGGAAATGGAGGATAGGTAGGCGACGATGGTCCTTCGAGCCGGATGGCCCGAAAGACCATCCGGCCCGAAGGACCATCCGTAGGATCCATTAGATCGATCAAACGCGGTGCCGTCCAACGAGACGTATCTTCACGTCGTGACCTTATTGTGTGCAGCGTAATAGATAGGCATACTTGGTTTTCCGTCCGTTCCATCGGCTTGACGTGATAACTTGACGTCTTAGCACGTCCTGACCTTATTTTTTGTCTATGATACGTCATGGATGGTTTTCCGGTCCAAGATAGGGAGCATCCCCTGGAAGACGAGCGAGTCGATCGTTCATCCGTGACGCCTCCAAACGACGTAATCCCACGTCTTGACCTTGTTTTTACGTAGCATACGTTAGCCCATCCCCGATGTTATTTTTCAGCCAGGGAAATGGAGAAGGGAGAATTATGGGAACCCTGGTAATATGGACGGCAGGGGCTGGGCGTACCTCATCATGCATTTACGACCGTTTGCCCAGCTGAGCGACGAAGTGTGTCATGACGTGACGTTTGGGACGGTGAAGACAGGCGCGTGGGGTTAGGGAGATGGATTCAAGCAATCCTTCGACGTCAGCTTTCCTCCTCTGTTTTCCACGTGTTTGTCACCAGAATAGCGATTACATCGCCCGCTTCTCAAGAAGTTGCAGCGAAAGAAGGTATTTTTTAGGGAATTCTTTAGGAATGCTTTAAAAATGGGCGAATTGCGCTTGTTACCGTGAAATGAAGTCTTTTGCTACAAAATCGGGTATTTGACCGTACTCAGATCTGGAATATAGCTGCGAGACAAAAACGCTAGATCATGGCTTTCTGAAACTCATTGCACCCCTTTCAGTTTCTTATTGCAAAGTGTACTTTAGTCCAGTTGGATCGGTTGCTGTTAGACAGGCGTATGTTCATAAACTCATGAGCCTCAGCATCCTGGGTAAGCAACGGAAGTCAGGGCTCATGAGCTTTTAGACTTTCGCCCGTTTAACAGAAACCGATTCATGTTGTCCCTTCTTTCGTCCTGATGATAAGAACAAAAATCGATTTTCTTCCCCCGATGAAAAGTGTCATGGGTTTCCCTCGTATAGCCCGCCTCCTCATCAAATTTTCTTGAAATCGCTGCTTTATTTTCGCTGAGAGCCTCAATTGCTGAATTCAGAAATGCACTCGGAAGCCTTTCAGCACTTGGAATATGCACGAGTGCATCACCGCCGCATGAAAGCATCAAACTTAAAATTCATCTTATTCCGTCTCCAAGTCGTCTTGCTAATTAGAGGTTTTATTGCGTGCATCGTCGTGCACCGCTTTTGTGCCCTCGGCATCGGGATTTATGTCTTCGGCAGTCGGAATTTTCTCGCTGCACACCGATCTGGCCCAGTGGCGTGGCGTGCTTGCGATATATAGATTGAGCTGCCAATTAAAAGCATGGAAAAGGATCGATAATCAGGGTGTTCACGACGAACACCTTAATTTTCGATTCTCCACCACAGTTTCTAATGGGGAAATATCGGTAATCAATCGATCATGCATCCTAAAGAAACTCAGGAATCACCATGCTTCTACACCAAGTTTTTCGCAATGAGGCTCAGTTTGAAATGAATCAGTTGTATCATTACCATGTAAGCTATTTAACCCGTGCGCTAAATTTATATTTTTGTCACACTTAGTTCTCCCCTCACACTGTGGGGCGACTTCCGCGATTTTTGTGGCGATTGACAAGTGATTTTCCCTTGATGAGCATCCCCTTTTTCGAGGGAAGACGCAGAAAATCGACAAAAATCAGTAGATGCAGTCCGCAGAGTTAAGAACATGATTCATTTCTTTTATTGAGTATTAAATGGATTGCATTTTGCAAAAAGGAACCAGGAGCCTTGCGATGTTGCTATAAAACTGTGCAACTTCTTTTTTCTTGGGAGAAAAACCTGATTATCCATTAACAATTTTTATTTTACTCGCTAAAAACTGTAAATTTAAGACAAAAATTATCTTGTACATTTCATATATTTTTTCATGGTTTTAGTAATTTTATTGTAAAGGACGAAGTTGCACAATCTTAGCACCGTTGCAATGCTTCTGGTTCCTTTTTGCAAAATGCAATCCAAATATATCGACGGTGCAAGTCGGCAATCACATAACTCGGTTTGCGACGTCGCAGACTTCTTGTCGTACGCTATTTTTTAATCGGAAAACTACTCAACCGCGATTTTTTAAAACTTCCGTGATTTTTCCTCTCTGTGCGAGGAAAATTCTGCATAAACTTCAAGGAATGATGTCAATTCGTTCTCTTTAAAAAAAAATAACATAGAGGCGGAGATTTTTAGACACCGCAAACGAGTTATGTGATTGCCGACTCACACCGTCGATATGCTTTGACCTCCTCCGCCCCCCCCCCTCTTTGGGGGAAAACGCAGAAAATCGATGAAAATCAGTTGCAGCTTCGTTAATTCTCAGTAGAGTACCTGTATAGGGAGAGTACCGACAGGTCGGTTCATGGAGGGCTTAGGGCCCAAAAGTGCAGCCACCCTTCTAACCAACTTCTAACGCACAAAATTTCACTGCCAGTCTGCAGATTCCAATTCTAACCAAGATGGCCAAGAATGTACAGAAATGAGCGTTCTTTCGCGAAATTGAGTAAATTTATGCAAAAACTGAGTCAAACACGTGCTTAATAAAGGACGGTTCGTAACAATAGTATCAGTAAATCGCTCTGGATAATTGAAATTCATAGGTTGGCTGCCCTTTTGGGCCCTAACTTTATTCGCGGAGGCATCGGTGAAGGCCTGATGGACTTTCGGAGTTTCAGATCTGTCGGTACTCTCCCTATACAGGTACTCTAATTTTCAGGGGCGGAAATCGTTTTTGCTTAAATCATTTTCGATAAGAACCGGGTGTCTTTTGGCACCTCAGAATCCGGATTCCCTTAAGTGATCACATACCGTCGCTTCTGTGACGTAAGAGCGTATCTCAATTTTCACATGGGCCCTGTTTCAAATGCAAATCCACGCTTTCGGGAGCTCATGCGAAAATCGAGATACGCCCTTACGTCAGAGGGACAACGATATTCTCGAAGCTTTCTTGTACCCAATTGAATCCCTTTAGAGGGGTCCCTAGGAGATGTTAGCAGCAATTACGACAATTGCGAAAGTTTGGCTGGGTTTCAGCACATTTATAACTAGCTGACTACGAATATTTAGGTGCCAATGAGAAATATTCAGGCGCCTTTTGCGCATGGCGCTTGTCGGATTTGAGCACTGAAAGCAGTGACGATTCGAAAAAATTGGCAACACATGTAATACTTCATTTAAATCCATTGAATTTATCGATTCTCGGTGAGACAGGCACAGGCTGCTTCACCGAGAATCGATTGTTTGATATTCATTTAAATGGAGACTAAAGAGTGTTGCCAACTTGCGAAAATCGCCACCGACTGAAATTCAGGGGTTTTTCCCTCGAGTCTGAAGACGGAAGTCAAATCAGGATGCCTTTCAATTTTCTTTTCAAAATTAAAAGTAACGCTTGATGTAGCTAGGTGGACTCGGGTTACATGTGGAGTCAGTTTATACTGATAGTTAAGGCAATGTGAATCCATTTCTGATTGGTTCCCGCATTTTATGCCTCAACAGTGTCACAAACGAGAATAAAGATTACATTTTCACCGATTGCAAAGATTGTAATCTATATAGAATGGACCGGGGAATAACGGGTTTGGCAAGGAACAAACGGAATGAGAGAAAGAACGGAGAAAGGAATTTGAGAATGAGCCCATCAAGGATTACGAAAAATTATCAATTTGTGTAATCTTTATTCCCGTTTGTGACCCCGTGAAGGGGGGTTGTCTTAAAGCGTCCAGCCCACATACAAACTAGAGGCTTCAAAGAGACTCATCGATGCCTTTCCTGGCCCTCTCATTGGCCAGCGGTTTAAGTCGGTGCAATCAGTTTGTATGTGGGCTGGACGCTTCCCTCTCAGTATAGAGGGACTCTAGTTAAATCTACCAGTTCGATCATTCGAGTGCATTCATAGTCGGATCCAGCGATTTGGCAACACCGGATTGCTTCCATTTAAACCTATGCCGAATAATCGATTCTTGTCAGAGCACGTGGCCCCTTCAAAAATCGATACATTTCCATAGATTTAAATGGAGAAAAGACAATGTTGCCAATTTGCTGGATCCACCAATGAGTGCATCGACAGGAGTTGACACAAAAGGAAAGAAAGACTAAAGTACTCGCTGTGAAGTAACGAGTCATTGCCGCTAAAAAATCGGCTATTTCTCGACGACGGTCGCCTCAAGTCGGTGTAGTTTTGATAAGATCTGCCTGTTCGCGAGTCGTTGAGGTCAAGTATCAATGTATTGCATTTTAATTACTTTCAGCAGTGCTCACAGTAATGAGCAACGAATGGAAGCAACGTGAAGGCTCGGGAAAATTCATGATGAAGCATATTGGGTGTGAAAGAGGAAGAAAAGACCTCGCGGAGAAAAACGCATAATGTTGCATCTTGGCATTCTACGAGGAGCCTTGGAGAAAAAGTCGAAATCTGCCGAGATTTTTTACTGAACCTTACGTGCTTAAACCCATGAAAGTCATTTCTTTTCCATGATTTCATGATCAGTCATTGATTTTTCAAGGCGGTCCGGAAGAACTGAAAAAGTGCGGAAATTTTCCGAGAAAGTCCGGAATTTTTTTCATTTTGGTCGCAATTTGGCTGGAAATTCAAATTTTTGAATGTTTTCGAATTTCGTCAGTAGAAGGTATTGAAAAAGTACTGATTTTTTCTGTCGAGGAGGCGCTGAATTTCTTGTGAATGTACTGTAAAAGTACTGATTTTTGGCCAGCCTGTCTTAGTAGACACCCTGTATTTAAACTGTGAAAAAAAAGTTGCGAGCTGTACAGACATACCGTCCGTTCCGGGCTCAGAGGCCGAAAGTTCCGGGTGCTGGAGCCGTAGCTTCGACTTCTCCGGGTGCTTCACCCGGAACTTTCGGTCTCTCAGCCCGGAATGCGGACGGTACGTCTGTATATTATAGCCCGTAAGCACGGCTTCCAAGGCCGGAGTTTTTTGTTTCCAGTGAAAGTCCGGGAATGTTGAGATCCAAGAAAACTTGTCAACCTGCGGACTGATTATTGAAATTGATGAAAAAAGTTATAGACAAAGAAAAGTAAAAGGAAATGAAGCGTTCCTATTGGTTGAAACGGGTGGTTGTTATAGACAAAGGGGGAAAATGATGGACTAACTAAGGGATCTTTCGTGGGTTGTCGTTTCATTAGTGAGTCAAATGCCTGCTTTATGCGATGCATCCATCCGCTTCCACCAATAAGATCGTTCCATTTGCTCTTAGTCCTCTATATCTTTGGCATTTTCTATCAATTTCAATAATTCGTCGTTCCCCGCACGAAGGAATGTAACTCCATCACAAGGCTGTAAAATTGGCTCCAACAATTCAATTTTTTACATGAATGTACCTTTCCGATCTTGATCAGCAATTTTCATCATTTTTGTTAGAGATCAGAAGAAAAATCAGTGCAATTTTTAGCTAGGAATGTCCAAGATTCGCTTGGTGCAAATGCAATTTGCGAGGGGAAAGGCAACATTCAAATGGATTACATTTTGCAATAAGGAACCAATATCTCTGGCTCTTCTGTAAAATCACCTTTCTGCATAGAGAAACCAATGGCATATATTTTGTTTCTAAAATGAGCCAGAAATAGTGGTTCTCTATTGAAAAATGTAATCCAATTCGTCGTTTCTCCGCGAGAGAACATAACTATATTTGGATTACATTTTCCAATTGGAACCACTATATCTGGCTCATTTTAGAAACAGCATAAATGCCATTGGTTTCCCTAAGCAGAAATGTGATTTTATAGAAGAGCCAGAGATGATGGTTCCTCATTGCAAAATGCAATCCAATTGGACCATTGGATAATCTTCATCAAAAGCCTGAGTGTATCAAACGAATATCGACGGTGAAACTACCAAACCACGTATCTCGGTTTGCGACGTCGCAGACTTCCTGTCATACTTTATTTTTTAAATGAAAAACTACTTAACGTCCAGTCTTGAAAATTTCTGTGATTTTTCCTCTTCATGGGGAGAAAATTCTGTGAAAATTTCAAGGAATGATATTGATTTGGTCTACTTCAAAAAAAAAAAATTGCGAGCGTAGATTTTTAAACACCGCAAACGAGATACGTGGTTTAGTAATTTCACCGTCGATATGCGGCATGATTTGTCGATAACTCTTCGACGGAACGTCGACTCTTGGACGTGGTTCACGCTCGCAAATCACTTCCGTTTTGTCGGAAATCGTGTGCGCTGGGAAAGCCAGCTCCGCAATGTTGAGCAGCGCAGTGCGCCGAGTGCGGTGCCGCCGCCGCCGCCGCGCTGGCTGTCAGTGGCTGCATAACGGCAAGGAACTGATTCGGCGGTTATTACGTCACGGAACTGCAATCCACCGCGACGTTGCCTGGCGACCCGACATCTCGGCTCCAAACAAAACAAGGCGTCTCGCACCTCCTTTCCTGATTGGCTCCTTATAATACAGCCCGACAATCAGTCTCGAGGGACCAATCGATTTGTGGAGTAGCGTGGCGCGATCACGAAATCAGTCGGCTGCGCAACACATTGAGGAGGAGGGGGGGCAGGGGGGCTTGCCTTCATCTCCTGGGGAGTGCCTCAATATTCTGCGAACTTTTTCCAACGTCAATGTGGGACTTGGAAAAGTTTACGACGTAGACGCTCTTTACAGGAATGGGGTGGCCTGCGAGTAAAGGGTAAAGAAGGAAAATCGGAAAAATTTGAAAATCTAAGTCACTTAAAATCTGGAGACTTCATTAAAAGAGCGCTTTAAATAATGATCTGAAAGTCAGGGAGAATGTAGTTTAATTATAAGCACTGTCTTCCTTCCCCACAAAAGGCTAGTAAAATTTGTGGAAACCTGGGTCTCTGAAAGGCTGGAAATTTCATCAGAAGAGAGCTAAAATGACCTGAAAGTCAGGGCCGGATTTTCCTACTTGCAGCCGATGGGCCGCCTGTATTTTCCCGCCCCCTTCTCATTCGTTTTGAAACATCATTAAAAACCATCAAGTGAATGTGCTAGCGGGGGAGGGGTGCATAAGACGCGTTTACTCGTGTTGAACACATTTTTTGGGAAAGCCCTGTCAACACTACTAGCAAAAGTTCACGGAACTTTGCGCGAAAGTTAAGGTTCGTAAATCTATCTCTGCGTGGAAAAGGCCTTCCATTCATAAGAAATGAACGAAAAAATTATGAAAGAACAAACACGAAGTTTGGTTTAATGATTTTAACTTCGGCCGCCGCGCCGCGCCGACCGCACCGTGTTTGGCGCAATGCGTGAAGTATTCACGCAGTCTTGTAGGCGCTATACGTTTCACGCTGACCGCACTGTGTTTGGCGCAATGCGTGAAGTATTCATGCATTCTTGTAGGCGTTATCCGTTTCACGCTGACCACAGTAACCGCACTGTGTTTGATGCAATGCGTGAAGTATTCGTGCAGTCTTGTAGGCGCTAATATGTGTTACATGCCGATTGCCGCGTCGAAGGCTTCTCCTTTTCATCTCAAGTCCTCGTCATCATTTCTCCCTAAGTCGCGCCGTTCCAGGCCAAATTGTGTGTTTGGTTTCTCTCTTAACTCGACTAATTAAAGGTGCTGTCTCTTGTATCACTGAAAGACGACAAAATTAGAAATTACTTTACTCTCAGGAAATAAGAGATTTTGTAGCCTCTTCTCGTTTGCAATTCTTTTTTCTAAATCCGATTTTTTTTT